>VWZG01001791.1:510456-540145 GCA_013396735.1 Grallaria varia
CCCCCGCCCCAATTCCTTATGCAAGAGTTTCTACCTTCTCCTTTAAGCAACAAAGTAATTACGGCTTTTAAACCGAGGAATGGCAGGAGGTTCACATTTTGCAGATATTTGTGTGACTAAGTGCGCCGCTGCTGCTGCAGAAATCTGGCCTCCTGCCTATTCCCAAGATCATAACAGTCCTGGGCAAACATATGTTTTGCAATCGCATCAGCAAAACACTCGGCCTTTGTTTGCAGGAGGCTGCACTGCGCCTGCAGACCCCCCAGGGCTGTAAACTCTGCCAGATGCCTCGCATCTCCCACCTCTTTTGGTCTGCGATTTTATGGCATCAATTATTTTAAAAGAAACAAGTCCCCGAGCTGGCTACACGATTCTTTTTTTCCCCTTCCACAGCAATGTAAGATCTATAATGCTACATTCTGTTAGATCATTTTCCTGCAAATATTTTGAATTAAAGTAAAATATGACAGAACCCAAGAAGAGAACTTGTGTTGCACAGGGGCCACGGCAGCTCTGAACCCCTGAACATACCCGGGGGGAGGAAGACTTCTGCCTACAATTCAGGCTGCTTGGTTTTGAGTCCAACCAAGCAGGGAAATTCCACACCACTGAACTTCACACTTCTGTGAAATGTAAAACTGAACACTGAAAAATTGCTCACTGACTGTTCTGTTATGGGTGTGCAAACCCTGCAGCTGAGTGCAGAAAACACTGGTGACAGTGCTATCGGGGGAACAGGATGAAAGGCAGCAGTTCTGCACATGTCTAATTCTAGAGCTTTAAAGGCTTCCTTTGCTCTCCACCTTTCAAATACCACCACCTCTCTGGACTATGCAATTATCTCTGGAAAGCCAAGGGATACACTACTGCTGAAGGCTTAGCAGCAGTTTAAAGGTTAAATTACCTAGAGATGCCCAGGTACCACAGCTCTCTCCTTACCTGGGGCCTTGTCTTGAAGCTGGTAAGTTTCTCCAGAGGAAATGGAGTGTGATTCCTACCTTACTTGCACTTCATAAAATGCTCAAGAGAAGCACAATGAAAGAAGAACGCAATACTGGCAAGGAAGGTTGCATTTTGTGAAGGAAAAAAAAAATCAGCTCATGAAGAACACTGTTTAATTCCCACTGGTTGCTTCTTTACTTCAGGCCAAATCATAACAAAGAGAACGAACGGGCTCCTTTTTCAACACAGGAAAAGAACTGGCTTGCACTCAGAAAAAACTGTTGAAAAGGAGAGGAATTACCTGAAAGCTAAAATGCAAGGAGATGCCTCACCATAAGGACTCTTCCTGGATGACAGATGAATGGTCATGCCCCTCAATGAATTTGTCAACACCCTTGGAAGAAGGGGTGGAGGGAGAAAGGGCAGCACTCCCTCACTTCCAAAGAGGTTTTGGCCCACTGTGCTCAACTGCCCTGCCTGGGTATTTGTCTCTTTACATTAACACTTGTTCCTATACAAAAAACCCTTGGCAGATACAGATTCTTCCCTGGTATCATCCAAGGGAAATTCTCTCTCTGAACAACCAACTCAACAACAGAAGGTGGGAAATTATATAGTGTCCTTCGCTTTCTCTATCAGGATAGATGGAGGCAGTGACAGCATGTCAGAAAAACTGTGTACAAAGGGGAAGAGGAAGTTGCACAGCCACAGCAAACAAATAATAATGGACTTAAAAGCTCTCCCATATGGCCTGAGTACACAGGCTCTGCTCAGGCCCCGGGTATATGTCTCTGCCTTAGCAGAACCCCATCACCCCAGCCTGCTGCGAGCCCTTTCTCCACCCGAGCCCTCACATGAGTATTTTCAAAGTGCAACTCCTCCAAATTAAAGAGCACACACAAATCTGAGCCACCTGTTCATCTATAAATCAGTATACAATTGCGGACTGAAATTATATCTATTTGGAAGCTAGTAAGACAAATTACATGAGCAATTTCATCAGTGAATATGGTTTGAGACTGGCACAAAGCTCATTTGGGTACTAATGAGTGCAAACCACAGCACAGCCAGGGGACATGGGGACAGATCTATGGTACGGTTTGCATAACTGAAGTGTTCCCCTGGGGAAACACAACAGTATGTTTGACCATGTATCAATGCAAGTAAACAGAGATCTAATGAAATGCTCCTAAGGGAGAACACAACAACAGATATTTAACATGAAAATATCGATAGATACCCAGTTTCCTTTCACCCAGAAATAGCACATGAGAGATAGATACTCAAAGCAAACATCACCTAAATCATGGAAGCATGCTCCTCCATAGCAAGCACTTCCATGAAAGTTGCTTGCATAAAAGGATGGCATTTAACATGTGTGCACTCTAAATTATCAGAAATTAATTTTTTCCTTATTGCTACAGTTAAAAGAAATGCCCTGGAGAAGCTAAAAGGAGACCAACCACTTACAGTGTGAAAAGCCTAATCCTGTAAACACATATGCCTGCACTTGGCTGCTCTAACTTGGAAGAGTTCTGTTTCAGTCCAATAGGGAGACTTTTTTGATTCGAGTTCAGCAAAAAAAGAGATGACTCCAAAGAACTGGCAAAGCAAAATCTTAAATTCTTTCCATAGAAAAGCTATCCAAGCAGGAGCCACTTGAAACACTTGTTACTGCAGTGCTCTGGACATCAAACTAACATCTGGGAGGATGATCAGATGATTCTTTCCGAGAAACATTTACAGATAAAACCAGATAATGCTTTGGAACTCTGTGCTACCTGATTTGTATTAGTTTTAATGTATGTGGAGCCTTAATGAAGTCACCCAGTGTTTCAGCAATGACTAAGCAGCCCCACACCAGCTTCTCTGAACATTTCCCTGTGGAGTCCTCCCATTCCTCACTGTCCACAGCCACTATCCTTTCAATAACAAATTTCAAATATATATCTTTTTTATACACTTGTTAATTCTAAAACAGCAAAAATCTTTATCACAATAATCAAATGGCACAGCAATCATTCATTACAGTGATGGAAGAATTTAAATTAAATAATGTATTATCCTTGCCCATGAGTCAAGAAAAAATGGTCAGTATTTCAAAGCATTCTTCATAATTTAACCCTAATCTGATTGTAAGTCTTCAAAAAATTCATTCTATTATTAGAATTGGTATCCTAGGGAGGAGAATAAACTGTATTCTTCGTACATCTAAATTCTTGTTGTGTGTGTCAAAAAGGATCAGCCTCTTAGGAATGTCATGGCACCTGATACCTTTATAGTAATAACAAAAACAAGTTGTTTAGTACAATGGAGGGCTGACAATTGACCACACCAGCATGCAAGTTTAGACCAATATACAGAAGCTTTCTTTTTGTAGTCTTTAGGATTTTAAGGCTGTGTAAGAACAAACATTTTACCACATTGTCTTTTCTTTGAACCTTATCTGTCCTTGAAATGCTATTTTTCTATTTTTAGATCTTCATTACATGATGTTTTCTTAATGGCCACATCTTCACCTTTAATGGGCAAAAGACTTGCAAGTAATCATGGGAGTCTATGAATAATTAAAAATCAGGCCATTCTTAGCCCACCGTATTCCCCACCAAAGACATACCACCTTTTCTCTCAGAGCTGCAAGAGGCTATGAGACTTTGTTGTTTCACCTGAGCTTTTCTCATAGCTGACTGACTTTAACTCACTGAGTTGGAAGAACTCCAGTGGCTTTATTTGTTCCCTGAACTATTTGGTTCATCATTCAGGACTCTTACGCCCCTCAAAGAATCATTCTTCTGGTAATTTCCGCCTTTAAGATTTCTACAGCTCACCCTCACCTCTGAACTGTAAGTTGTTTTGTTTTTAGTGTCACCAAGGCTTGTCCAAATTCAACATTCTCTTCTGCAATTATTAGGTAGCAGAAGTACAAGTTTAATTTACGGAGCTACAAGAAATTGAGATCTTAAGATTATTCATGCTTCGGCAAGGACACAAAAACAGAAGTATGGTTTCTAAGACTACTGCAAAGAGGTAGATTAAAGATGCATATCTAAAGCTTAGAAGATTGAAAGAATGTCTTACCAGATTATTCTTCCCTCTTTTTATGAGGTTATGCATCTCCTTCTAGGCTGATAACAGCAGCTGAACTATAAAAGTTGTTTGTCTGCCTAGCTGTGGATTCTTTTGCTACTGTTCTGAGGTGGCTCCAGACTCACACACCACACAAGAATACTCTGGTTAACAACTCCCTCCAGACTCAGCTCTCCCAAAAATCAGAGTCCGTGTCAGCTAGTTTCAAAGCTGACTTTGGTAACTCACAGGTAACTTCTAATCTTGTGGTGGCTAGAGGGTGCATAGAGAGGGGACCGGTGATCCAGCTGCAGATTGTCACACCGGGGGAAATGGAACATCTGCAGGCTTCCAGTCACTCTGCACTCTCTCAGTACTAAATAAGCATTAAACAATACTAGTTTAACCTTAATAAAAGTATATTTGGAGTTCAGTCAAGAAAAGATAAATTTTAACATAGCTTATACCTGTCTAGAACTGGTTTGACCTAAACAGGTCTCCTCTCTTTCCTTTTGTTAGCAAGCTGCCAGGTCATGCCAATACCCAAGACATTTTTCACAGCTCCTTGGAGCAGAGATCCATTTCACCATCTTATACTCTGGTCTTTTCTCCCCAAGATGAATACTGAAAATGGATGAATATCCTGTCTCCAAATGGGTGCATATTCACCCTTGGGAACTTCCTGCAACTCCTAGTCCTCACGATTGATTCAGTGAAGAGCAATGAGACAGTGCAGTACCTTACTTGCTATGTTGCCTGGAATGCTGTCTGACCCTGCTTCACCACTATCATGTAAAGATGCTGTTGGAAGGCCTGTCCTGCAGGGATGGAGGTGGCCTTATCACCCAGTGGGCAATCAACTGCAAACAAACCTTTTACACAATGCAAACATATGTCTTCAAATCACAGAAAGGCCAGCTGAATCATCTCAGAGTTTAAGGCTTCTGGGGTTTTTTTAAACTACATTTGACCTCAGAAATAGTCTTTATATGAAAAGAGAAGAAAAAACAGTGTAATGCATTATTAGCTTCTGACAGAAATCAGACACAACAGCAAACACATGGCGGGGGAAAAATGCCTTTAGGAGTACTGAAGTGTTACACTTGGCTTTGCTGGAATTGGTGTTACCATGAGAGCAAGTGACCCAGAGCTGCACTGCTGTGAGGTTACAGCGAGTATGCAGGAAATGCTGTGTAGGTGTCTGTGATGAAGTTTCAACTAAAACCTGATTTCATATTCTGGAACATACAGACATGCAACCCAGAAGCTGATGTCACTAGAAGCTTTTTGCCATTCAGGGGCTCAGGTATTTCTAGAAGACTGCTCGATACTCTGACCTGAGGCTCATGCCTGACTTGATTCTGCAGGTACAACAAACAAAAAGCTTATTTCTGCAGAGCCTTCACCAAGGAACAAAGCAGTAATTTATAACATGCTTTGTCAGACTTCAAGTCAACCCTTAATCTCACATATATCCCCACTGCACTCAAAAACTAAGTGATTTCTGTGGGTTTTCCTTTTTTTGTGTGGGGGTGTTGGGGAGGATGTTAAATGTTTACTCCACAAAAAGACAAGTAAGAATGGAATGTGACAAAAACATGTCATGCCATTTAATGACTCTCAGCTATTTATCTGTATCTTAATTGTTACAATGAGATAAATCAAGTGAAATAGTACTGAACTAATATGGGAATTACTGCAAGAGATTCAGGAACCCTTATGGTAGTAAGTGCAGTTTGGGGAACTTTTGTGGCTTTCTTCTTACACTTGCCACTTTCAGGCACACGTTCAGAGTGCCTCAGAGCAGCAGACAGAAAAAAAAAATCAGTTCTTCTATTTTCAGTTTTCACAGTCTAGCTGTGACCCACATAATACATATTATTTTTCTGAGTCTGGGAGTTTTGGAAAACCATCAAAGTTTTTCATTAGGAAAAAAATTCAAATAACTATGAAACTGTGTTCCTCTTGCATTGTCTGTAATGACCTAACTTGAAAGTTGCAAGTTCCTCAACACTGTATCTCTCACCATATTTACCTAATATATAGAGGCAAGTACAGTACCAACATATAGAATTTATCAACTCCTTCATCACAGCAAAAAGTTAAGTACAAAAGGAAGTAGCATCATCGTAGAAGAGTAACCCACATAATTGATTTAATGATGAGCATTAAGAAAACAGATCATCCTCTAGGTACTATTCAACATCTGATTGTTCTAAGTTAAGGAGATAATACCAGATTTTATATTTTCAGTTCAGATCCGTTTCTTTTGGCTTTCATACTCAAAACCAAACCCATTAAGACCTCTGCTTGAGGAGAATCAAGAAAAAAAATGACCTAGATGAATCATGTATTTCTTGTAATTTTTGACAATTATTATTGCTATTTTGTTTAAATTCAGTCAGCACCGTACTCTTCATTCTTCCTATTTTGAGCAGATGACATGGCTGAGATTTTTGACACAAACCATTTTATTGGCCTTTGCTTTCTAAAGCAGAAGAACAGAGAAAAACACTGATTTCCTACAAGACCTGGCCTGTCTCCTACTGAGCAATCAATACCATTTCCTACAGCGCGTTTTACTACACTGTCACTTGCAGTAATACGCTGTTTCTTTTTCTCACCATTAAAAAGTTAAGAGGTCATTGACACCCCCCGGGGGGTACAGCAGGGAGCAGAAGCCTCCCAGCCCATGAGGAGCCACCCCTGCCCTGTGACCAGCGGCAGCCAACACCCGCTCTGATGAGCCCCAGCAACTGCAATGCCACTGCCAACACGTGCTTCAAGGACATCACACACGTGCCCCTGTTTAACACAGCACAATTTCTGCATCCTTTTAAATCCTGGATATCTTCAGAGCTTGGAGAGCTCCCTCAAAGCCCCTGGGACAAGCTGACCTGGCACCAAGCTGCCTGCGGGACTATCATCTTACCCTCCTACCCCACTGCCACCTTGGCACTTTTCCACTGGCCTCAGAGGCTTTGGGTTCCTGCAGGACAACTGTAAAGTCGCTGGGAGATTTCTGCAACTGAGCTGCTTGGGATTGGAAAAAACGCACATACTTTTCTGGACTTTGTTGTCTGTAATGGTAATGTTCAAATCATGGAACTGTTAATACCTTCCCCCATCCACCTTCTCAAAAGCATATTTTCTTGAGGAACTAAGTTAAACCAGGCTTGAAACCAATTCTAGCACTTTCTGTTCAAATATCCACTAAGTGTCTTTTATTTTTTTTTAGTTAACCACAATATTGGAACTTAGCCTTAAATCCACTGTTTGTAAACAATCGTAATTTCACATCAACCACTTGCTGTTGTGAGAGAAGAAAGGCCACCTACTGTTGTTGGACCACCCTGTCTCCTTACTATGCAGCGTTTTAAACACTCAATACTGCTGAAGTCCAAGCTACCTCTGAAGCCCAATCTATGGCAGTTTTCAAAGGGAAA
The DNA here is from genome assembly GCA_013396735.1 of Grallaria varia. Classification (NCBI taxonomy): domain Eukaryota; kingdom Metazoa; phylum Chordata; class Aves; order Passeriformes; family Formicariidae; genus Grallaria; species Grallaria varia. The sequence continues at coordinate 517,911 of VWZG01001791.1, forward strand.
GTAAATAAATTACAAGTAAATAAATAAAAATGCACACATACCATACTAACACACACAATGTTACTAAGATAGTATTAAAACAGGAACTTATGGATCTATTTTACTGGATATGAAGCTGTAGCATTCAAACGTCCTCTCACTGTGTCACTAAAGCTACAAATCTGTACCTGTCCCACTGTTTCTCACGAGTGTGGCAGCTGCAGTCTGGACTGTCAGCAGAGATTCCAAGTCAGCAAAACAAGGCAGCAAATGAAAACTTAAGCAGAACTGGACCACGGTTTCACCACCAAGGAAGATGCAACAATAATCACTGAAGCCTGCAAACTAAAGTACTACCAAAAACCTCTAGTTCATTTGCTGACTTGGCTATATTAATAACAACAGCAGAGAGGATGATTTCTCTTTAACAGGGTGCATTTGTCATCTTGCTGAGAAGTCTTCTTTTGAGAGAGACTACCACAAAAATAATTTATTCTATTATTTTTGTAAACTTAAAGATCAATTTCATAGGAGTAACAAATCATTATTTATAACTAATGCAAAACATGACTTGAAAGAAATTTACATGTCCCATCATTCTAAAGCTGGTAGGGCTGAGGCTAAACCAAGTTTGGACTGTAGCCAGCAAGGGCCAGAGGCCAACTCTTTAGAGCTGTAGTGAATAAGGAATTACTTGGCAAAGCACAGGTCTGGAGATGTCAAGGGTCACTGCACAATGGCTAAACCAAAAAAGAATGGGACGAGTCCAGGAGAAATCATTTTGGTGAGCTTATACCTGAGGTTCACAGAGAAACCCAGAGTCAAGATCTGCATTAGGATCTGAACTAGCACAGACTGGCAGGGCAGAATTCAGGCATTGGGCTAGGGAGAGAGAGAGGACTCCTGAGGATCATCTGTAGAGATTTGAACTTAAGCCTAGTGGGAGTCATTTTGCTAAGGTAAGGTGTTTGTATGTCCACAGTCAGCAGCTGAAGTGTAGGGCTTGCACAAACCAGGATCCAGAAAGGGAGGTTCAACTGCTGCAAATGACAGGGCTCCCTGGGTCCCTCTTGCTCTTTCTAAGAGGCTGATTCCCTGCTCTGTAAGAATAAGTAAGTAAATAAAATCCTGTGTCTGTGAATTTATACTGCATTATCAGCTATATTTTTTTCTTCCACATGCAAGGGCCACATTTTCTACAATAAATTCATGCAATATAGAAGAATAGAAGAATAATGCACCATCACACACACAGGCACTTTCTTAGTAGCTGCCCTGCACTAATTATTTTGCTGAAATACAATCAAGACATTGCTAGGAGGGAATGTTTTAAACTGGGGTCACTTGAGACTTCAGGTTTTTTCTGGCAGCACATTGCCCTGGATGAGGGAAATGGTCTTGTACAAGCAACCAAAATTAATCATCTGACCACGCCTAAGCTGACCCGAACAGGAAAGATAACCCCCATATAAGCTTGTACAGCAAATATGTTAGTACTGGAGGACTTTGCCCGGTTTCACATGAAACAGCAACTGGACAAATTCTCCCAAAGGCTCTGAACCTCATACACAGGCTACTCTGAGGCGCAGATGGAAGAATAAATTAGCTAGAGGCAAGCCAGGGAACTGGTTCGCAGGGAGAAACTCAGTAAGACGAATCACAGGAGCGGGGCCCCACATTTCTGGATGGTAACATGGGCACAGCCCAGGTGGGTGCCTTACATTATGTTGTATCAAAAAATTTTGAAAAAACATGAAATGTAACAGCAGTGCACCCAGAACCATCTGTCTCATTGGGCACTACATGTATAATAGGTCTGAACCTGCTCCAAACACATCAGACACATAGGTTATGCACACAGCATTTCACAGAGACTCTGCAACCAGCTACCAGAAGCCCCAAATGACCAAATTCCTTTTTTCCCTTGTCTATACAACCTTCCAGGAGGGGAGGAGAGGGGAAGGCAGGACAGGGGTGGAAAAGACAGGAATGCGTGTGGGTAATGACAGCCCTATTTATGAAGTCCTAAAAACAGACTAACGCTCTGCATGGGTGCTCACTGATGAAAAAAAACAACCCACAACTGCCTGTTCTGCCTCATAACAAGACAGACGTTCACATAAAACAAAACACACATTTAGATTTTTGGCTCAATATTCTCGTCTCTGAATTGTTGCTCTACATATCAACAAATGATCCTTTGTTTTGAGAAAGCCATACTGGCCACAAGTTTCCCAAGAGAAGAACACTACATTTTCAGGCACTGACAGGCCTGCCTGATAATAAGTAATCGGCATGTATGGGATAGATGGCACAAATCCAGGGCTGAGGGTAGAGGAGTTACATGAATATTGGCCAAGAGAGAGTTTAAGTTAAGAAGGCATGTGGATACAAGAATAACAGAAAGGTACTGGACAGTTATCCTACAACCCTGCTATGCTGTCTTGCGTGCCAGCTTGTTGACATTTATGTAGCTATTAAAAAAGAGAGAACAACCGCAAACAAGTCACTATGCAAAATTTTTTTCTAAAAGTACAATGCTAAGGAACATTGGGCACAGAGGTGTCCAAGCCAGTCTTAAAGCAATCAGCCTCATATTAAGAGTTATTAGCTAACAATTCTCAGTCAACAGTAGCTAAAAACATGTTCAATCCCAAGCACCTAGACCATGGGAAAGACTGCAGCCTATTAAAAAGTCAGGAATATCATCAAAAGCTGAAGTAGAAACAGAAGTCTCAACTTGGCAAGTAAATGCCTTTTCCACTCCTTTTTAGACAGACTTTCTTGATGGAAGTTGCCTATTTTAAAGTATTTTGTATTTGAGTATCCCACTAAATCCTTAACTGAGCTATGTATGGTTAAAACTTTTTTTACAAAATACCAGAATATAATAACTATTATTTTATGAACAGTTTGCTGACAGAATAGAGGAACAGCACTTACATTACAGGTTTTAAACAGTAAATAAAACCTCTAAAAGCAAATTTATTTCATGTATTCCCTGTCAACTAGCAAAGTTTTAACTAAATGTTAATGGCATTTATCCTGCTATTTTGGTCACCGTCAGATTTGAAGGAATACAGCTGCATCCATTTTTCCCATATGTTTTATACAAGTGTCTCCCTAAATGTTCTCCTTCTCTCATCACACAAAACTTCCACTAACTGCTGGAGAAGCAACACAAGTGCACTTGACGTTAATGCGAACTTCCTGATCAGACCATCTACAACCTTTAGCCCATGTTCCCAGTTGTCTCAGGGGGCAAAGGGAGTGGGCAGCTGCTCAGAAAGTTTGTAACTAACAGATCATTGTGAAAGGAACCTGAAGGGAACTGGAGTCAACAAATTAGATTTGAAGACATTAAGCAAAGTGCCTGAAGGAATGGCACATATTTTCAGTCTGGTAAGGACTTTGAACATTACATAAGTGCACATCACCCTGGAAAGCACACAGCTCCTGTGGAGAGGGGCACTTGATCTCCATGGTTTGCTGCTTACAAACAACAGTTTACATCAAGGAGAGGATCCCATCTTAGGTGCCCTTAAACCAATTTGAAAACTTTTTAAAGTAGTGTTGCAAATATGTGAAAAGGTGGGGAAAGAAAGAAAGAAAGAAAGCTTTCAAGGTTTTCAATTAATTTCCAAGTGGCACTTCTAAGAATCAGCATGCCTGTGAAATAGTTTTCCAACTATTTCTTTTGCCCAGTATTTTTCCAAACTGACTAGCACAGCCAAGTGCAGCTAGGCGACTCAGAAGAGTGCACACTGAAAGACATTTCAGCAGAGCTCTGGGTTCATGACCTATTTTATGTACTAGAAAATCTACTTAAATATGAATCAAATATAGATATGAGAACTCTTCATATTTAGATGATATCAACCTATGTGTGTATCTCGTATGTACCAGCAAGGCTTGTACACCAAGTTCTTCCCTAGTAGGAAGCCCCTTCAACAAATACAGTCCCAAAATTCAGAACACGAAACCCTGTTACTGAAGATGCCTAAAAGAGATAAGACTGTATAGAGAACAGCGGGGCTTTTAGATTCAGATCACTGCACACAATCACGATTTAGTCAAAAGCTGACTTCCTTCTCATCAGCCTGGACTCCCTCCTCCATACATCAGCCCTCCTTCATTTCTCTCATCGTTTCACCTGCCTTGCTGTTATTTCTCTACCTAACTTTAAACAATCGGAGACTACTATGGACAAATACAATTTTCCTTTTCTTACTACTTTGTCTTAAATTGCTTACTGTTAACATGGTTGAGCTGTAATTAACTGAATTGTGTCCTGGATTTGTACATGAGCCCCGCCTGCTCACCTGACTCTAGACACTGCTACTATGAGCACCAGTTATCACTTAATGGTACCATATGCAGAATGAGGATATGTTCTCCCTTCAGAGCATGTACTAGTTCCAGCAAGTGCAAACATGAAAAGTCACTGACTGGGGTCATAAAAAACCAGGCATACAGACAGAAACCAGGACACCATTTTCTGATGTTTTATTGTTTTCAATTTCTTTTGCCCCCACTACTTTCCAAACTAGCTCAGCTCTTCAATGACAGGAGAACTAGAAGTAAAAAAGGTTAGAGTGATGTACTAAAGCTTCAGGACAACACCCCACAACCAAAGCAGGCCCCCAGTAGTCCTCTAAACCTCCACCTGCAAAAACTTCCTATCAAAGCATGTGAGAGTCTGATTTCTGCTCTGCTATAATTGCTAGTATTTCCAAAAAACTTCTAGCTCTGCTAGAGGTAGCCATTACTTTGCTGATGTCTTATTATCAAAGCCACTTGCAGATTGAAAATGTATGGACTACCTCAGGAAACAGAGTCTGGCAGAATTTATCTGGATTTGAGCTTATTAATATGAACTTGAAACTTTCACGAGTTCAGTAAATGCAGGCTTTGTTTCAGCTAATATTACACAACTTCCCTCTGCTTCAGAAGAACTCAAAAGGTAGAGCTTGAAAACTCTTCCTGTACATTATATACATGTAAAAGTAGAAGAAAATAGGCTGCACTCCTCTCCAGTGCCTGACAGCTGGATCTACCAGTCATTAGGACAGGGGAGAGTGCAAAGCCAGAAAAGGCAGTTCCTGGAAATGAAGGATGGCAAAACACAGGCTTAGGTGGGGAGAGCAAGAAAGAATATCCAGGTCCAAGGACTCCTAGAGAAAAACATCCCTCTACTTGTCTGCCTTAGGGACAGCCCCTCCTATTTATAGGGACTCACCCAGGACAGCAGCTTCATAAATTACGGTGTAGTACATCAGCAATGACTGGAAACCATATATCCCAGACTAAAAGCAGATTTTGGGGGGTGAGGTTTGGTATGTGATTAAACATCATTGAAGTTTCAAAGAGTGGAAGTTTAAGATGGGGCAGGGACTTCATGGAAGACGTGGTTTTACCTAAGTCTGTGACCAAATTGCAACTAAATACTTCCCAAAGGCCTGAGAGCTTTGCTGTCTAATCCGTTCAGATGGATTCTTAGAATTGAACCTTCAAGTTTTATTACTCAGCACAGCTGTTAGCAAACACAATTCTGATGTGAAAATAACACTGTAGCCTATCTATTCCTTCCACTGCAGCTACTGTATTTGTTTTCTCTCTTTGAACAAACATTCACCCAAACTTGGGACAATTCCAGCTGGTTACATCAGCAGTTCATACAGCAGCAGTTACAGACAAAAACTAGTCTTCAGTGTCACCCAACGGACTGTTATTACAATTTCCTTCTAAAATCTGCAGCATTATTTAGAAACAACCTTATATGTTATTAAATCTATGGAATCTGGAAAAAAAGAAAGAAAGAAAAGAGATGCCATTATTTTTCCTCTTCAGACAAATACAATAAATCACAGTTACACAGAGCATCTAATTATCACACAGATTTTCAGAGACATCAAATTATCATTGACTTTGCAATTAACATGGACAAATGACGTAGAAGTACCTGTTAACATAATTTAACAAAACCATTTAATTCCCAAAGCAAAAAGGGATTCAAAGCCTTTCAGCAGGCAAGAAATAGTGGACAGCTGGCACAACTAAAAGAGTTAATGAATACAACAGCATTCAGCAGCCATTTGAAAACTGTCCACTTGGGTAAGGCTGATTATTAAAGAAATCTCCATTTATAAACAGTGTTGATAGGATTTAAACAGCCTGTGTAAGGCTTAAAAGTCAATTGAAAAGTCTGTGCTGATAATAAAGCAAAAAGAAACTGTGGCCTTGAATTCTGTACACAGTGTTTAACCTTATCTCAGTCTCCTGGCACACAGCAGGGGTAAAACGGGCTGCCTTATGCACAGCTGATGAGATGGGCTCTATAATACTCATACAGTGCTTTGAGATCTACTGTCTTCCTATTCTCCCCTCTCCCATTTTTCAAGATGTGTACTAAAAATCATTGTTTACCATCCCATCAGTTACATTTAGCAGATATCAAAGAGAGACATAAATTGCAAGTCTGTCCAGGCATGCTATAATGATTAGGTGTTTTCCTTCCTTTATGCAACTGATGAGCTTGCTATTCTGTTAGACTTTATAACTGTACACCTTCAGTACAACTAGTGTAAATATTGACAATGGAAAGGCAAGTGGGGATTTCTGGGAGGAGGAGGAGTGGGTGGGAGATGAGAACTTGGCCTTAAGTTGTTTTTTTTTTTCCCTCTTGCCTCCAGAGTATCCAGTAACACTCTCCTTTAAACAAAACATATTATGGCTTTCCATTTATGTATCACTTCTTAAAATAAGATGACAGACCAGAACACAAAACTAGCTCTTTTTAGCCATTAATCCCTCTCCTGTCCTTTCTCACCTTCTCATCTCATCCAAAATCCAGCCTATTCTGGTAACATAAATTGCCTATTTCTGATGTGCCCTTTGTAAAATGGCCAAAGCCAAAGAGCATTTAAGGTGAAAATGTACAATGCCACGTCTTGTCTTGGTTTTCCTTGCCTGTAACATAGCCTAACATTTGATTTGCTTCCTTTGGTCTTGTCCAGGATACAATTAGGAGCCTTATGCAAAAAGCTCTGTAAGAATCTGGGCCATTGATTTGAACAAGGACTATTTAGCCATGACACACAGCAGCAAAGAGAACTGCTTGACACGCCAGCTCTGGAAGCAGCATTGCCATTTCAGTGCAGAGCTCTTAAGAGTGGCACAGTGCTCAGCAGTAAAGCTGGACAGCTTCTGGGACCTGAGGTTATCTTTTGGCACAGTAATTCACTGCACTGTACCAGCCTGTCAGAGCTAGTTCAGGTGTGTCCAACAGAGCACCACAAAACATGATGTAAACACATTCTGATTACTTATCTGTGATATTTATCAGCCTATGCTTTTTCCAAGGGATCGCACAAATCATTACATAAACATAACTAGAGTATTACTTGAAGGGGACAGATATTCCACTGGGAAATGAAGCTATATTTAAGAAACAAACAAACAAGCCACAGACATTTGGGAGTACCTTGCATCCATGCAAATGTAGGATGGAAATGAAAAACATCAATATACAATAACTGTAGGGAGACTCAATCAGCTCACTTGCTGTATTTGTATAAACCACACAAAACACTGACATTCTATAGGAGACATTTTCCTAACCCTTATGGCTGCAGAGTTAATTTTTTAAAAGCAGTTTTACTAAGTCAACCCAACCCTGTTTTCACTAGTCTGCTAGAGCATGAAGCTACCATAACAGCAGCAATTTTCTCAGTCTTCTCGCTCTCCCTTACCTTCATGTAGGTGGGGAAACTAATGTCCTAGTACAAGTATTTCTTCAGGAATGCCTGCTTTAACATATTTCATCATACAGTTGTTATCTGGTTACTGTATTCTCTCCATATTCATGAGCATTCATTGCATTTTGTAATTATGGTTTTATATCCTTCACAGTAAGAAGGATATTGTCATCAAAACACATTTGTGACTATTCATTTTGCAGCAACATGTTCATGGTTCAGTCCTTACTCTGGATGACATACTCAGGGAATTCACACTGAGGAGATAGAAATAAACTTAACAAAACCAATCTCCCCTTAAAGCTTGTCACTCTTTTATGCAATTTCTACTACAGAAAAAAAGTAGGGTTTCTTGGTACTTATTTCTGTTGGGGCTGCAAAGTCAGCATAGGTAAGATAGCTGGGTCTCCCTATTTGTTGCTGTCTCTATCCTTTTAACATGATAACAGACTGGATTGCCATTCTGTAAGGGCTATGAAGGATGAAGTGAACCTTAGAAACTGGAAAAACACCTTTCATCTGAGTGCAGTCAGGCAGCTGCCTCATTGAAACTCCTCCAGAGTACCAGTCACAGGTCCCCTGCTTCAATGCACGTAGTTAGAGGATTATGATCTAAAAACGTGCAGTTTGGCTCCCTCAATGTAACCTCATGATGTTATTTGGGTATTTATGAATAGCCAGATCTCCATGCAGCTGAGCTGCTAATAACATGGCACGTACCAATCACACTGCAAAGCAAGTGATCTCACCTAGGCAGCATGCATAAACAGCACAGCCACACAAATATGACAAGCTACTGAACAGACTTAAGGTTATTCCATGAAGATTATTTACTGTGTTGCCTAGGAACTTTTGGGGTGCCTCCCCACTCTTCCCCATCCCCCCAAAATGTTCCATACTGAAAAATTAAGTAAAGAACAAGAATACCTTCAAAGAGTACCTTTTCTATTGTGGCAATTTAGCATACCATACTCTGAAGAATAATTTTTCTAAACAGCATTTCCAAACCCAGCAATCTTCCTTTCTGCATACCTATTTCCATTAGGAAGTATTCTGCTGTTATAGCCAAGAACTAATGACACTTCGAATAATGTGTTCGAACAAACGTACACTGCTGGTGTACTACCAATTCTCCCCATGAATGCATTTTGGAAAAATACTGTTTAAAGCTCCCTCGACAAGACAGTGAAACTGAATTTAAATTCTGGAAGAAATGGAAGAAAAAAAATATAAACCCTTTGAAAAAAGTTATAAACACCTGTGTACCTTCTTCCTTAAGCCAATAGATACTGCCTACTTGTTGGCAAACTGCTAGGAAAATTAAGCTTTGGAATGGGTAGATTCAGATGTCGAGTGGTCTTACAGAGAAATAGCTAACCCTCAGTTCTGCCAAAATTAGAGGAGAGTAAATCCTATTTACCAGCATTTAATCTCTCCTATATTACATCTTCCATTAATAATACTTAAAAGTAGAAATCTGTTTCATGTGGACAATGTTACAGAACAGAAATTCCATTGGAGTAAATATGAAGATCAGTGAATATGCAATTTCTGGTTTGCAAAATATTTACCAAAGAATCCTGAAAGAAAATAAAGTTTATTTTTAAATAATGTATTTCATTATATCAATGATAGCAGTTGGAAAACTACAGGGGGCAAGCTCTACTTCAGATCAGGCTTAAAAGCTTATCTACTATTATCAATAGTATGAGCTTGTCTAAGAAAAGTGAGTACCTTTCCCCACAAGGCTGATTTGGTGTTACAAAAGCTACAACACTATTTTTATTCAAAAAAGAAAGAACAACCTCAGACCATTGGCTAGATATTTTTAGTTTATTTTTTTCTCCCCATCAAAATCGCAAATAATTCTCTCCTTAAAGTTTCCACTGCTACAAATACCAGAGCAAGAAAAGAAATACTGGTCAGACAACTTACTTCAGAGATACGTGCTCTGGATTAAATGGGATTTCAGAGAAAAATGAAGAGGTTTAGCCAACAGCTGTGCTATTTTTGAGGTAACTTTGTAAAGTAAGCAGCTGTTTAGTTTCGATACGCAGTTATTGAACTATGCCTGGCTCACCTCATGGGTGCAAAAAGATCTAATGAAAAAGTGTCAGAAAGTTATTACATATTCTTCAATGTTTTAATCTCCATGACCACTAAGAAAATGCAATTTTCTGAAAGAAATTTGTGGCAGCACACCATGAATAATACTTAGGAAACAGTCACAAGGAAATTACAAAATTATCCTAGATGTAGAAAAAGGACAGATGGGACCTTTGAAAACCCATTCAAGACTAACCTCCTGCTTCAGCAGAATCAACTACAACTTTGTCATCCTGACAGATGTTTGCCTAACCTGTTCAAAGGCTACTAATGATAGAAGTGCCATGACTCCCTAAGTAAAGACTGCTTGAGTATCCCTATTATTAAGAACCATATTTTACCTGGTACCATTATTTGAATGGATCTGTGAACACAGAATGACTTTTCAGTGCTATACAAAAAAAAATTATCTTTGCTTTCTAATTGATGAAGAATTTAACACACAACCAGTTCTCAAGATCACATTGCTAAGAAAGACTTTTATTATTATTATGCCCCACTATTTAGTTGCTTCATCAGGGAGAGGTTATTTCTTCGGAGACAGATAGGTAATGCCCTTGGACAGCAAGTTAGTTATTTCATCTTTGCCTCAGAAGATGGGGACAAAATGGTCTACTTGTTCTGCACAACCTCTGTTATTGAAGAAAACAAGTAATGGGGAATGTACTGTCTCCTCTCCTCCAGGCTGAACAAGTCAAGTGACGTCAGCCATTTCTCATATGGCTTCCCCTCCAGACCTTTCACCATTTTCGTAGCTGTTCTCTGGACACTCTCTAGTAGCTTTATATCCTTCTTGTTTTGTAGTGCCCAAAACTGCTCACAGGAATCAAGGTAAGGCCGCACCAGCACAAAGTAAAGTCACCTTCCTTGACTGGTTAGCCCAGCAAGAGGTCCATCTCTGTGCTTCCTTAGCAGTAGCTTAGGTTCAGAAAGAACTTTCTGCCTGTGCCCTCTTCTATTGTTTCTTTCAGTGGCAATTTATTACAATTATATCCATATTCCCTGCTCACACAAATTCTGCAAACAGAAAGCAACTCTGTCCTACATCCTGGAAAGCCCTTGGTTTTTCTCCCTCACACAACAGATGTCATCACATCAAAGAACAGAGATGATTATCAGCAAGCTTCTCAAGGCACACACAAAGGGAAATACAAATACACAGCTGCTTAATAAAAGTCTTGTTGAGGACCCTCAGTATACTTAGAAAAATTCACACAAAAGCAGGACCAATGAGTCTCCAAGCAAGACTTCCCCAAAGTGCATGATGTTCAGATTTCAAAAAACTAGTCACACTTGATAAAAGGAAGGGGTGTGTGGAAACACTTTCCAAGTTTTCATGGATAGACATGAAACAGAAGTGTGGAAGTCCAGAACCCAGTGAGATATAGGTAATGGACAGATGGATAACAGTAGGTTTTTGCAGCAGTTTTACAGAGTCAGTGTGAAAGGGTATTTTAACTCTCTTAGGAAGGAAATTCAGGATAGAAGGGAAAAGCTCTTCTGTCTAATCTGAATGGATAGGAAAGCAAAAAGGATCCTAACCAGCTTCTAGATGAAAATACATACAGGAGGATGTGATGGGGAAGGAAAAAAAAGGTCTCCAGTTAGAGCTGATCCAGGTGGTTAGATGTAATTTTTTAAAAAAGATTCAAACCACTTGAATTTATTTTATTATATATTTTATATATATATATATTAATTGAATTTATGAAAGTCAAGGTGAGCACAAAGGGAAACTGACATTCAGCTAAGGTAAGGAAACTGACAGTGATTCAACATAACAGAAGTAGCATTTCTTATCAATCATGACAGCCAGTGTTGCCTTAAAAAGAGCCAAACTGGGGGCACAGTCTGATTCAAAGGAAAATAAGTGACACACACAAAGTTCCCAGAAAGACCACTAGCTCTCTTTCCTGCAGCTTGTTTCAACACATGGCTCTACAGAACATTCTGCTGTAACATTAAGAAAAGACCTTTTTAAATGTCCCATGGTATGCTCAATTTGTTTTAGCCGTTACCTCCAGTCTGTTCCCAAGGAAAGAATTCAGACTGGTAAAAGCTTGATACATATCATCTCACTGATACATTACAATCTCACTGGAGACTGGCAGAAAGAAAACATCACGCTAGAGCAGTTACCACAGTGGGAACGCAGAATGAGTATGATGTCTGGGAGCTGTCATAACATAGTAACAATAAATTAATACCTAGGGAAAAAGACTGAAATCTGTTGTTTGTCAAATTATAATATGAATTAGTATAGTAATCCATTACATATGTAATCAAATTCAATGTGAAAACCCCCTGTACAAATATCTGATAGAGATTATTATTTATTATTATTGTTGTCTTTAAATTCATTGATTTTCTTTATCCAAGCACTGTACTTATCTGATAATGAAAGCTTACCTTACCATTGAGAGAGGTAATTCTTTTCTTACAGTTTACATCTCAGAGTTCTTTTACATCTGCTTAAAAATGTAGTTTTGTTCAAGCAGCATTATTCAGTTGTCCTTGCACTATATCTCAGTGATGCCATAGGAGATATATTCAGTCCATAAACAAAAGCGTTTTTCAAAAAAAGTTTTATACCGTTGTACAGTTGAGCTTGCAAGTTCATCCAGGTCCAAAAGTCTAAAGTGCACGTCTACAGAGCGTCAGTACAAGAAGGTATCTGAACACAAGCCAGCTTTGGGGTAGAAGCCCTGTAACTACAACATTGTTTTAACCATTTCAGAGCTAGTAAACTCTGCTTCAAAGTGAGAAACAGGTCTATGCCTCCTGGAAGACACACAGCCGTAAACAAGGTCAAGTTATATCCCAGATGCATACCTGCAATATCACTCTGTTAGCATCATTAACTACCATAAAAAAACTAGAAATGGTATTGGATTTCAAGCAGCTAAAACGGCTTTGCTGCTGCTGCTCAACCTTGTATGACCACAGGATTTATTCTTAATCTTCTAGAGAATTCACTGAACTAGCAGGAGTCAAAAACAGTGAACATTCATGCAAGTTGCTATGCTCAGCATGTAGCTATATTGTAAGAGAAAACAAGATCCCTTGAGAAAGCAGACTTTCCATGGCCTTAGCCATATGCAGTATTTGTAGTTAAACTGCTACTGATTATTTAAAATTGGTTTGGTTAAATTGCCACAAGCTATGTGTGTACCTTTTAAAAGACTGTTTACAAATGGCTTAAACAAGAAAGAGAGAAAACTAAATTAATAAGAAGCTTTTATAACCAGTGGACATTTATTTACATCTGGACTCAAAACAGCTTATATTTTACTGCTGAGCTGCGTTGTGTATGGAACAACACTGGCAAAACAGACTACTGACAAAACTGTGCAAAAGTTGTTCTTGCAGTATTGTCAAGTCAGCTTGGGAACAGCTACTGCTGTGGTTTCCTTGTGAAAGTGTAAGCACTTTACCATCTGATAAGAGACTCTGTAGGAGTATATTATAATACAGAAATTCAGTTCTAATTCTTCAGCCTCATAAATTCACTAGGGGTAATCACTAGGTTAACAAAAGCACATGTGGCATATGTGCAAGTAAACTCCGGGCTTTAAACAAGACTACAGGTTTGAAGCTTAAGTATTTGAACTTGACACTGCCTATCCATACTGCATGAGCCATAGCAAGTTTCCACGTTCTGTCCCTTTCCAGCTTCAGAAAAGAAATTTATGAAAAGCTTAGCTTCCAAAATATCAAATTTAAATATGCATAATCCAAATATCTGCATATTGTTATCTGTAATTCAAAATTAGCATAAAGCTCTCTGTAACTGCATTCCAAGGATTCTGCTGGATTATTGATGCCAATTTATTGTTGAAATGCTTATTTCAAACAATGAGTATAAATGGGGGAGGGCAGAAAATAAACTCAAGAATCACTCACTCAGCCAAAACATGGACGTCCAAAAAGTTTGTTGAAGAAACAGCCTCCTTTAGTTCTCAAATATGGTAATATACCTTCTAAAATAAAACTTTAACCTGAACTGTAGTAATATGGTTTGAGAGAAATGTGTAAGGAAAGCATGAAAGGGAAATGGCTCTCTCTGCTGTGTCTTCAGGTGAAATGAGGCAGTTCTAGAACTGACAAATCATAAACCTCAAAACCAAAGAAACCTGCTTGTTGTATAGTCTGTGTGGTAACAGCTCAAAATGACACAGCAAATTTCAATATATTCTGTAATTCATCTTTGGAAATATTGTCTATGATAAACACTTGCAAAATAATAATACATATAATTTTTCAAAACACCAATTGGCTAGCACACATTGGTTATATGACTCCAAAACACATGCTTCATTGCTCAATGAGTGTAGCACAAAAGTTTAAATAAATCTGCTACAGTCTTTAAAGCAGTCAAGAAAGCCCGTGTGATGTGCTGCTCTTCCCCCTTCATAAAATAGGAGAGGTAAAGGAAGTTTTATCTGCCAAATTTAGAAATTCAAATCTTGTTTACCTGAAACACTAGAGAAAAGCACAGCTACACTGTAATTTTAAACAAGTTAAACTCTGGTCAAAAATTCCAGTGTATATAGTCAAGACTGGCATGACTAATTCATTTTGCAACTATGTTTTAATATCTAAAAGACCCTGCAAAGCAGCCTGTTTCCAGGAATACCATCTTTTTTGCACACCTGCCTAATGGATTACAGAATTCCAGGGTTTTGTTTTCGATGAGGGAAGCCTGAGCTTCCCAAGCCCAGCTCTGTGCAGCTGTGACAAAGGTATACAAGTGCAAGTGGCTCTGGTTTAAGTGTCAGCCTTGTCAACAAGGCACTTTCCTCCAGACTCTTTGGTCCTCCAGCCCAGTCTTAGGCCACATGACTTGACCGCTAGAGAATAATTCTTGTCTGGGTAAGCACAGGGAGAAAAATACAATAAAGAGTGGCTACAAAGGGATTTAATTCTGGATGAGAAGAGGATTTACAGAAAATGAGGAAGGAAAGAATCACAGGTAGGCTTCACTCATCTTTGTTAAGAAAGGATATTTTCCATTTTACTTAATTAGAACTACATTACAAAGATTAGAAGAAAAATATAGAATGGTATCTCAAAAAGTTAACTATTTACAGTTTTATTGAGAGTTTAACATGACGCAACCATTCCTTTGTAAGGAAACTTTTATACTTACTTTGGACAGGACATTTATCTTTTAGTTTTCAACTCCATCAGACAAAAATTGTCAAAGTCTATCACGAAGAAAATTTAGTTGTTTTTCAAATTCTGAAAATTTAAGATTCACCTTTTCAAATGTGCCTGCATAAACAAAAAAAAAATCTAAATCATTAAATATCTTGAAATATTTCTGCAATTCATCTGATTGTAAATTACTGGGACTTTGGTAAACAATTCATATCCATTTGATAAACAGAGGGCCTACTGCATTCTTTAAATGCTATTCATAAATTGAAAATACTTTTTTCCATAAAAGTTTGTATTTCAGAGGTCTGGCTTTAAAATTTTTGTGCTAGTGTAATGTGTGAACATGTGTGTACAGAACATGTATTTTTTAAATAAAAGCATTTTCCTGACAAGGAAACTGATCTCAGCTACAAAAGCCATAACTGACTTCTTGCTCTTTCATCAGACCTAAATAATAAGTCAAAGCAAATAAGAAAAGAGATTGCACATCACTGCTTCGCCAGGAAAAATTAGTACCAGTCATCCAACAATCAGTTAAAGTATTCAACTATCAAGGCCAAGCTAATCTGATATTACCAAGATAATCTGATATTACTTTAATAGAAATCCTTGTCTGGATCTTCTGTCCATATTCCACTTGGAAACAACATTATCCTTGCTTGCTTATTGTATTTTGGTTTATGTTGTTAATGGTCAAGAATAATTTGAATTATGTGGTACAGCAGCTATTTCCACTAGCATATGCAATTAGGACCTATTAAGATGTTGTGGCATAGGCAACAGAAGGACATATGTCTGTATCATGGAACACACTTATACAGCTCTGAAAGGAAAAAAGACTACCAAAACCTCAGAAATTCAAAAGGTTCAGTATTTCAGCACCTATTGTATGCCTAACCTGGAATTAAAAGCAAAACTCTTGCAATTCAGATATGAGAATATGTGGATGGAAATTAACAAAACAATAACATTACTCATACAAAACCATCTGAATTTCCTTTTTTAACCCTCACAGCTCAACATTAACACAAACTGTCAGAGTAGAAGACAGAAAGTCAATCTAGAGAGAATTAAAGAACCAGAGCCAATTAAAAAAAATTACTTACATTTCACCTTAAATATATAAAGAATTGACTGAAAGGGCTAGTGCTGTTTTCAAGATTTTCTAGAGGACGGGCGAAATACCAAAAACTAGAGAAACAAGAAAGACAGTGCTTTCATTTAAAGAAGGAAGTAAAAAAGAAACCAGTTGAGACTGCTTAATTTCAATTCCTGAAAAAACTGGTGAAAAAAAAAGAAAACGCAAAATTTGGCAAAGCACTGTGTAAGTGCCTAGACTACATTATGCAACTGAGTGCAAGGCAAAATTCAGTTTGACACACATGTTGAGGAGAGATCCCCAAAACACCTTTTAAATCTGTCTTCCACAACAGATGTGTTTGAACAAGGAAAGACACAACTATGTCACAACTATGACTTGAAGCTAAGGAAATTTTGAGATTATGGCAATATGAGCAGAAAACTGTCCTATGCTAAAGGCGCACTCCATCAACAGTTCACTGCCAGCATGAAAAAGTATACCATGTGGAATTCCACTGCAAATGCCCCCTAAATCTGGTTCTACACAGCATGGTGACCTGAATTAAGGAACTGAGAGAATGCTTACATTAATAAACCCCTAATATAAACCTTGTAAGGACTGAGAGAACCCGAGAGAAGAAACTTGAACTTCTAAAGTTGCTTGACAAATTGGAGAAATGTTCTGAAATGACCCAAAAAAACCGAAATGCAACTCTTAGAAAAAAGACTTGAATTACTACTCTCCAATAGAAATTATCAACTATACAAAGACAAGAAAGGGGAACAAAACACTAGAGACTCTCTGCTTGAAAAGAGTTAAACTTATAAAGGATTATGGCATCATGAGGCCAACATGAAAAAAAACCAACAAATTAAACAACAAAACCTCGATGTGATTCATACAGAGTAATTTAGCTTGTAAGACAGAGGAAGCAAACCTCTCTGTTCTACTCAGCAGGAATACCACATCGCTTTGGCCAATGCACCTCGAAGGTGTCACCTGAATGCTGTCCTCTATATTCTCACTGACAAAAGTGATCAGATGCCTAGAAAAGACAACTGGGAAAGAAGGACTCAGTCCAGACAGTAAAACCAAAACACCACAAAGACATTTGACATAAAGAGGAGGAGACTGAGAAGAGAAAGGAAAGTCTGTATACTCTTGACTGCAGGTAGTCTTTAAAACAGTCAGATAAACTTCTCATGCACAGCCTAGATATAGTAACTGGTTTTTCTCTGAGGCATCTCAATAGATCTAACAGTTCTCTTCAAGCCCTTACTACCTTCCAAAAAAGGACATTGGGAACTGCAGATCAGGCTCCACTGTGTATTTTTTAGTGTGGTTCAGTTGCCTAGAAGGCTAATTTGATCTAAAATGTATAAGGGTAGAAATAGCAAGTAAAAGAAACAACCACCTTTCCTGCATACACTATGCCAATCTAACCATTTAAGAATATGATTACTTTCCTGGTGTCCAAAGTTATTCGGCAATACTGGGAGGATTTTTATGGCTCTTGTTTAGTTGGTAAAGAAAAGGGCCTCTCATTACACAGTTTAAAAACTTCAGTATAGGAAATTATAGAAGTTGAGAGATTACTTGATTTTTTTTTTTCATCTATACATACACATACATATATTTATATACAAACACATCCTTAACACTCATTAAGATGTCTAAAAAGAAGCAAATATTGGGGGGGAAAATTACAATTTTTTTTAGATTCATAAATAACTCACAGAAAACTGTAATGAATGGAAACTGACATTACACAAATGTATCTTGCAGAGGTACCATTTCCTGGCAGCAAGAAATTAAACTCCGAAAGCTCTTGCTACAGGAAATGAACATAACTGCTTCAATTTTAAGTAAGTTTAGATATCTTTCAGAAGTATATACTTATATTAAGCTTCTGAAAGAAATAAAACTCCCTGACCTACATATACATGAGACTGAATCAGATTATTTCATCTTTCTCCGACTTGGCGTAGCGCTTCTTTCTCTCAGCTATTCAGTGAGATGATTCCTAGTCTATGCATTTTGCATCAGAGAGCCAAAGCAACTGAATATAAAAGTGACCTGATGGAAAGACAGACAAAAGGAATACTCTGCCAGGTACCTCAAAGGCAATAGTCATCTAAAAATCATTCCTTAAATACCACAAAGTAAGAAAGAAGTTTTAAGACTCACCAAGTAGAAAACTCAAAGGGCCCTAGGAAAAGGAAAAATGAAAGGAGAAAAATTAACATATCAGGAGGAAGGTACCCACTATCCATCAGGCAAGAAATGGTGAGTTGCCTCTTGAGAAGGCTCTGGGCATGAAATACGTGCAAATAAAAATGAAACTCATCTGCTTCCATAGCCTGGACTGCCTGATATGTTTCATGTTAGTTGTACTGGAGGCTTTCTGTTTTCCCTCCATAGGCTCAGACTTGCCTGGCAAAGCAGTTCCAAAGTCACTTTGCTTTCAGGGACATCACAAAAAGCAGACATGCATTTTATTGTTATTGCTGTACGGATTAATCCATGTCTAAACATACCCTGTACATTACATACAGTCTGTTTACATTTTTATTACTGTACAAGTTGTTCCAAAGGAATCCTTCCCTTCCCTATAGTAACATCCAAGAAAAAAATTTCCAATAATAGATTAGGTTTCTAAGTGTGGTTATTGTCATAACAATTTAACCTTCAGCCCATCTTAACAACTACTGCTAGGACAAATTCTCCCTTTGGCCAGCAATGCATCAAGTCGTACTCCAAAATACTGTCAAGCCTGCTACTGGATGCTCAACAGAAGACTTCAGCAATGTAACTAATTCATGCTACCTGTCTGCTAAAGAAAATTTAAGATGGCCGGTACAGGAAGAATCTTTTCTGTGACAGAAAAATGGCATACTTGACAAACTTGTAACTTTCAACTCCCAGGCTTAAGGTATCAATATTTTTGTCACAATGTTACCCAAAGAAATAGACACAATGAAATTTCGTATGTCAAAGTACCTTATAAAATGGTTGGAAACCAAAACTTAAGTTAAATAGAATTAATTTTTTTAAGCTAAAACATTACGATAGAAAGGATTCTTAAAAATTTAATAATGAGAAAGATTTATTGCACTGCAAACACATAAAATTCCAGAGGAGCCAAGATAAGACATTTACTCCTAATAGAACAGGAAAATCTTAGTGGGTTTTTTTGCTGTTTAGGAAGATATGTCAGAGTAAGTTAAAGAGATACAGAACACACTCATGCTCTATAGCCTTGAATCAATATATTAGTGACATTAGGAGAAAGAAATACTCAGATTAAACTTCAGTAAGCTTAGATGCATAACTGAAACTTGGAGAGGAACACTTAGGAGTCTAAAGATGTAATTACCTGGGGATTGCAAAGTCCCTCAAAAGAAGAATGAAATGATGTTATATTACAAGATTATGACACTTTTGGAGACTGCTAAAAGATGCAGGGGAATGCAGCAGAAACACATGAAGAAAAGCAGCCCCAGACAGACTTAAGTGTGGTACATGTTAGACAAGAAACTGGCTATGGAAAGAACTTCATTATTTGGGCCTAATTCACATCATGTGCAGGAAAATAACAGGAGATACGGAACTTCTTCAGAGTAAAAATGTGATTTCATAATAGCAGTTAAGTGTATGGTTTTCTTACTTTAATCTCGGGAGGGAAAAAAGGTAAAAAAAACCCACCAGGATTTAGATTATATATCTACCATGTGTGTTCTGTGTTCAGACACCCACAGAGAAACAGAGGACAATACTGAAAGTTGACTTTTAAAAAAGTCCTAGATCAGCTCAATCCTGAAGTCCCATTTCTGCCCAAATTAAATTTTGAGTTCCTGGGACACAAAGACAAAACCTTGTTCTATATGACATGGAAACAACAGAATATGGAAGAATTTAGAAATCTGAGAAAATACATATATACACACACACACATACTAGGGATGTGAAGGGAAGAAGCAGCAATTATATAATATAGCACTTATTACAGACCTGAATAATGAAGAGCAGGAAAATGTCATCAGCAAGGCATACAAGAAAAGAATAGGCCATGTTAAAGCTCTTCTGGAGCTGAGCCATGTAACAAACATGGGAAACATTCTGAGAGATAAAATGCTTCACAAAGCGCACTGAGACAAAGTGTTTGTTTAGGAGCCAGGGGATTTTTTTTCCAGTATTGTAAGGTAGGTCCTGCTCCTCTTTGCAATATTTGGTACTTTACAGCCACTTAAACATCTGGCAAATATTATGATCTTCTAAAAACTACTAAGATTATCAATACCTCTAAAATCCTGCATTTAAATGTCCCTAACACTTGAATTGAACTTCAGATGTTTTATAAAGACTACTTCCTATGCAGAACGATGCAGGATAACTAAAGCAGAAGCCTGAATGACAGCACAGCCTGCGACATTAAAACAGAAGCCTCACTTTCTGAAGTACTTTGGAGAATTGCATTTAATGTTGATATTTAAATTTAGTTCATATTTATTGAGCTACAATTAAACTTTATCAACATTTTGGTTTGTTTGCTTTTTAAGCTGAAAGCTAAATTTAAAATTCTTTCTAATTTAATGCCCAAGGGTCACATGAACAGCAATGCCTCCTTACTGATAGAGGAGTAAGTACAGGAAAGTATTTGTCAGCTGAATAAGCCAACTGGGAGTTGTCTGCTTCAGTCAAAAATTTATTTTCATATGAATGCTAAGAACATGTACACCTATCCAGGAAGGACAACTCTAAACTTGGCAAAACAGCTAGGGTATAGATTTATTTTTTACTGCAGTATCTGTATCAATACCAACAGAGCATAACTACTTCCTAGTCAAACTACCTAAACAAGCCAATAGAAAATTCCTGGGAGACAAAATAGTTCTCCAGAATCCAGAGCAGGTTTGAATTTTCTATTTATCATCAAATTCATGTTGTGATGCTGTTATTCTGGAAAGCAAACTAACATTTCATGTTGTCTTTTCCTATTTCTGAATCCATGGGCAAAGAAGCAGTACCGATAGGCTTGTATTTAATTGCTGGTGCGAAACTATTCAGTCTACCATCTATTGACTGATAATGCTCTGACAATCATAGGAAAGGTTTAAGATATTTATGATTTCCATATGTAAATCTGATATTAGAACAGGGCTTAATTACAACCTACATTTCCCCTCCTCCCCCGAGGATGAAGAGATAAAGTACACAGCTTTCACTGTAGGATAAAGTTGATGAAAGTGATTAAAATAGAACTTGCTGTACAGTTGCTGAGAACCACACTCTTGTTTTCTGCAGTTTCAGCATTTCCAGAACTTGCAGGAAAGCATAAATAGACTACAACAATGAAACAGGGCTCCACCAGAGATCTGAGACAATGTGTGCAAACACAGGAACTTCCCCTTTTCAACTCTTGGTAGTCCCTGATTTGTAGAATATCCTACATCAAAAAGTTTAGAAGATGTAAGTTGGACAAGGGAGAGTGTTGAATTTGCCCTTGACTAAATTTTGACTTTATATTCCCAGAATTTAATCAGACAGTGACTGTGATGATGATTGCATTTTCTCTGTAAATGAAGAGAATGTCAGCACTCAAGGTGTGAGAATTTAGGTTGTGTGCATGATTTTGAACGCAAACAGCACCTGCATAAACTCCCACTACGCCTCAAGCCTGCAAATTTTGGCACTGTGACACAACACTGCTGTTGGTGCCCCAGGGTACAGGGATAACTTTACTCACAAGAAGAAGTTTCTTTACACATCACAGTGTGTTGGAGTCCAGAAATTTTAGTGAACAGTGACATTTTATACCCATGTTCCAACTGTAACATTTTTCCCCCATTCCAAGGAAAATCTACCATATCTACGTGACTAGACTGCAGAACTGAGGACAGAGCCCAGTTTTACCCTTACACCTCCACTCTCACAACTGATCTGACAGCTCTCTCCAACTCCCAGGCAATGCCCACAGCTGCTGCTGAGGCATGTAACTCCACAAAGGGAAATCCTTGTTTTTAATATTTATAGCCTTGACAAATCTGAGTGGTAGTCATGGGGGGAAAAAAAAAAGAAAAACAAACACCTCTTGTGTAGTTCACGTGCTCCTGTCAAATATCCAAAAATGTGCTGAAAAAAAGAAAAAAAAA
>VWZG01001791.1:540158-557081 GCA_013396735.1 Grallaria varia
AAAAAAAAAAAAAAGGATAGACTCTCTCAAAGAAAAGGTCATAACAATCCTTTCCAAGGAAAAGTTAGGGCATATCCATGCACGTTTTGCACAAGGTATTGCCTCAGTAATACAAAGCAATACTAATTTAGAGAGAAGTATGGGTACAGCTGTAAAACTCTCAAATAAAGACATACTAATGACAAAAGTACTTCTAGTGTTACAGTTTATAGTTGTGGATAAAATCGGGAAGAATTTGTACTGTGGCAATTTCAGACTGACAGAAACATTCCTGAGGAGTAGCATTATGAAAAAAAAAAAAGGTCCTAGAAGGTGCAGAAATAACAAAACCTATCTTGACAGAGGGTGATTTCCACAACCTATTTGATCTATAAACTGATCAAATAACTCAAATTACTGAATCATGCACTTCTTCCTCCCCAATCAAACCATATTCAGTGTTTTCTCCAACTCTTGATATAGTGGCCTTGAACATTAGATTAAGTCACTTGCAATCTATCTTTTTGCTTCAAGTCCTTTTTTACTCCTAAGCACATCTACCTCATGGGATTTCATTTTTTTCATTCAGTTTTTCAAGAGAGAGGTTACAGCCACCTGTCTGCAGAAGTAAAGACAGAAGAGGGTGTTGATGTTACAGTATCTGGAGGTTTTATAGTGACTGAACAAACTATTTACATATTTCTGCCTTACGTTCCTACTTGAAGCAGAATGGTATAACTCATTCCAATCCCTCTGTAGAAGGCAACTATTCATCAGTTTCCTTTTGGCAAAGATTTCTTTCATCTCTTATTTTAAGCCACTGAGGGTACCAAGGTGTTTCCTGCTCAGCCATTTATCACAGCAGGTTTAGGATTTATTTTAACAAGAAACACAAGATAAAAAGGATATCAAAGAGAGCTCAGTACCACATGGTTAAGGGAATATAATTCTAATAGCCACCAAGACAGAGTTCCAACACTGAATATTCTCCTACCAAAGCAACCAGTTAATGCACGTTTAGTCACAGCATTGTACAGACTGCTGATGTATTCAGGAATTATTGCTCCCCCTCATTCCTCCCAGTAATTTGAACAAGTTACCTGTAATACCAGAGATTACCAAGTTCTATATATACACAAACACATATACACACACACATGTACAAGCACTCCACACCATGCTACTAAAACTCTGGATTTCTTCTATCAGGTCTCACCTTCTCACATGCTGTTCCAAAAACTAGTCTGAAGAAATTAACTCTTATATGGCTTTCACTTTAATTTTTAGATTAAGACTCTTCATTGTAAGAAACAATTAGCACCAGCTGACGAAGCTAATACTTTGGTTGAGCTTTGAAATTGATACTAAGTTCACAGTAACTTTGAAGTCACTACAGACTTGATTTTTTCTTCGCTGACACAACAGATATGTTCCTACTTCCTTCAGGAAACATGTAATTAAATTCCTGAATTCATTAAGTGTTTGTGCTTTGCCTATTCCCTGGGCTGCATGATGAAAGACAAGTGAGCATGATTGAAGCTAAATATTTCCATCATTCAAAGATAAAATTTTGGCTTCTATCATCTAAAACAAATCCAAACTTTTTTAAAAAAACTTCAATTTTTCCTTGAAGATTTAAAAGGAGAAACTTACACACCAGAGGACTTTGAACTTTTTTCCTCTTAAATTTATCTTTATTTGTAAGCACTGCATCCTCTCAGCACAAGGAATTAATCACTTCTTTGAGATACCCAACCAATCCACTTTCCATTTTCCTATCCAAACATCTCTACATCCCCTCCCTCATTTGCTGTTCTTCTTGTTGAGTTAATTTACCATCTCAATTGCTGCAACTTTCTTTTCAATTTCACTAGACAATAGATCGGTGCTTTCCTGAATGAGGATGCCTTCCCTCTTTCCCCCTTCACTAAACTGAGGTGAGAAGAAGAAACACCCCTAGCAAAGGCTCATGTCCTTGGCTTTCAGAGAAGTTTTATTCTCAGAAACTCATCTATGCTAGTTTTTCCAAGATTAAAATTAAGATATGAAAATAAAATAGTAAGATAAATGCAAAGACAAGCCAAGAGCATATATATATATACATATATTTTCACAGAATATTCTGAGTTGGAAGGGACCCACAGAGGTGATAGAGTCCAACTCTTAAGTGAAGGGCTTTTATGGGGATAGAACCCATGAGCCAGGCTTCATTAGCACCATGCTCTAACCAGGTGAGCCAACCCACTCCCCACATATATGTATATATATAAAAAGACACCTCTATTTGTTTTAAAGCAGGCTAGGGAGAATGCCATTTTGAAGCAACATAAACACATTCCTACAAATCACTGGAACCATTTTTAAACATTTACTTGGTTTTGGCTGTGTGCAGTGTTACCCACCAGGCCATTTCCATTGTATTTCATAAAGTAAATGTGCTGAGATGCTACAGTACCCGAAGTAGTCAATTCATGACTTTAAGTCATATATGTATTGCCCAGGTTATACAAACCAGTAAATGTAAGAATCTTAAATGAAAAATAAAACATATCTGTAGTACATGAATCCTACAAGCTGATGACCCAGAAGGCAATAAACAAAACTTACAACTTATTTTTTCAAGTCTCACGGTGTTGGAAGTTGGTGGGAGCCAAGAGTGAACTAACAGATCAGACTGAGAACAGAACTTTCCCAACAGCAACTCAGCAGCTTCAAAACCAAACCACTCTACCATTTTATCATACTGATCTACATTAAAATACAAGACCTAGAAGAAATTTCATAGACTATAGCAAAACTACAGTAAAACAAATTTAAGTTTCCTTGCAACTAACGCACATGGCCAAAATCTAAAATGTATTCCTTGGAATTTTTTTATTATTATTTGAATGATGCATGAGCAAATAGAACTATAAATCTCATACCAATAGTTAATTCCAGAGTGACCTGTCTCAGACAACGGTGTTAAACCACTGATAAACAGACTTTCAGTTCTGCTTTGTGTAGGATCCTCTTTTGCCATTACCAGCACATCAGTGCCTTACAGCAGTATGCAAAGTATCAAGAAATTTAGCTACTAGCAGTTTGTATTCCCCTCTAACCCTTCTCCCAGGAAGAGGACTGTATGTGTGATATTTTCTTCTGGTGTAACTTTTGATCTACTTTTTAAATTATAAGTACCAAGTTTAATGTGCTTCCCCCCTCCCCACCCCCTACATCACTGAGGAAAAAAGGCATGTGAAAGTGTTCTAGAACATAATAGTTTCCCCTTGGGCATTTAATTCATATTCTAGAAACATTCACCTGCAAAATTAACAACTCTTTGCTTCCAAAGTTCTTCCTATGCATCATTTTTTCAATCACAGTCTTTTTTAATAATTTGCAATCTAAGGACTCCTTTTACAATGCTAAGCCTTGTGCATCTTTTAAGTACTAGAAATAAGTGGTGATCTGAAAAAATCCAGGACTGCTCTACAAATTGAAAAGAGAAAAATGATGAAGTGTAGTTGTTAAAAAGAGAGGTATTACACTGCTTAGGTCAAATTGTCCCTGAGCTAAACAACAAAAACACCAACATTAAGCTCTGTCCTATCAGCATCTCTAGATATCCATCACCCACTACTATTAAATTACAATTACTAAAATGAACCTTCTACTTTATCAATTCTTCTAAGAATTTAAAAATACTATTTTAATAACATATTCACCTCTGAAGATGAAAACTGGTCCACACTTTTAGAGGTTGAGATAGGAACAGAGGCCAAATCTCCTAGCAATTCCTTAAAATATCATGTTGATATTTTGGTTGCACTTCTCCCCTCCTTCTTATTTATATCCCTTCCAACATGAGGGCTTAAAACATTTGGGAGAATGGTTCTGCTGAAGTCACAGCTATACCAGCCACTCTGGGGGTTGTTTTTGGTTCCCCACTTCTCATTTCATAAATGTTAAGCAAAGGCCTGAGAAAAAGCATGTGACCACTAATAACCCTCTTTGGGACACCTTCAGCAAGGTGAGGGCTCTTAAACAGATGCTTCACTCAGTGTCCCCTCATTCACACTTCTGACCCTTGGTCTTTTTTAACTTGCACATGCAATTCTCTCCCAGTGGTGTGGCTCACTGTGTTTTTGAGGGAGGGCTACTCCAACGTTTGGGACAAAGGCATAGTCATCCCTTGGTTAGTGCAAAAAGAACAGCAACCAGTACCAAAAGCCCAGAAAACAGCATAAGGTAGAAGTTTCACAGCCCATTTGCCTTGCTAAAGGCACTGATTGCCTGTCTCTAGCAACCTGCCACTCAGAGTGAGCCAGAGATGGGCAGTGCATTTAACACCCTTCCAAAAGCCTTTCCCAGTTTCTATGTAGTTGTCTGAACTAGTATAAGCTACTGTCAGCCATAGTAGTCTACAGAAACAGTTTCAAAGTTTAGCTGTACCTTATTTAAAAAAAAAAAAAAAGCCATCTCATTTCCATCTCATTTTGCTTATAACCTACCAGTCAACAATGACATTGAAAACTCTTTATTCTTTCATACGAGGAAGAAACAGCAAAATACTCTTCCAGTTCTCTAACAGGAATTAGACAGCTCTGTTGTAATTTCAGTGTTTTCTTAGTAGTAAACACAGAGAACAGCCCATCACAGTATGTAAAATGAGGATTTGTTTCCCCTCACATGCATGTCTTGCAGTTGTTGGCCGGAAATGCCATCTGTTATCTAATCACACTTTTTGAAGCTTTCTGCTACCAGCTTCCAGTTTTTACTAACAAACTTAGTATCAGCAAATATTTTAGAAGGTTAAGAGAGTGTCAATTAAGATAGCAAAACAAGAACTCTCAGAATTTCCCCCACTTGATTTTTTTTTTCCCCTCCCTGGAAAAAAGGGAAGAGATGCATACTTTGTTCCACAAATGGGGGTAAATGGCAGCAAAATTTATGTAAAGGGGAAGGCTTTGTGCTAAGACCTGAACTGTTCAACATTTTCATATACAATATAGAAGACAACCAGCTACCTTTCAAACTTAGATCTGAAAGCACAGATTCATACTTAGTCTCACTAAATCTCAGGATATGCAAATATAATGCTGGCAAACCAAGGAAGCCCTAAATTGCTGTATGACCTCTAAGGCATAGATATAAAAAGGTTCTTCTCAGGACTTCGTACAGCTTACAAAAGAAAATTAAGGGTGAGGGAAGCAGCCAGAGAAGCCCTTTCTTTAAGCAAGTCTTCAGGAATCTCTGCATCAGTGAACAAGACTCCCTCCTTCCCACAGGTATCCTTATACTAATTCTAAAATATTCCACTTAACAGTTATAAAGTGAGTATAAAAGAAATAAGGCTGCTGACCCTCCCACTCCTATCCAAGAGCAAAAAAGGGGTTTTTTTTTGTCGCAAAAGTCACTTCTGCTCATCATCTAGCTTTTAACTAAAAATATATAACCAAAAAAAAAAACCCCAAAACACAACAACAACAAATTGAAAATCAACAATACCATTACCATTCCACTCCTTCATTTGCAGCTGTTGAATTCCATGGGGGTTTTTTTTATTTTTTAAGCTTTTGAAGAAGGCTTTTCTCAGTAACTTTTCTGGTTTAATAATTTAAACAAACAAAGAGAGAGAATTCTGTACATCGGAGAATTTAAAGTATTTTTTCCTAGTAATTCCTTCATGAGTGCAGGTGTTATTTCCTCATCACTATGCTCCAAAGAGCAAGGAATTTTAACAGGATAATGTGAAAGCTTATAAAACCATCACTGAGGGTGCAAAGATTTAAGAATGGAATGTCTAATGCTGGTTAGGCAGCACCAATAACAGATCAAGACTACTCTTTTAAAAATCTTTAAGAATAAGAAAAATAATTAGATAATATTAGATAAGAAAAATATAGGTGATTATTCAAAAGCTGATTGGCAATTCAAGTATTACTACTACCTTTATTCCTGTTTAAATGTAACAGAAGCAAAACCAAATTAAGAACTTTGTGGTAAACAGCTTCTCTTGCCTTTAATCTTCCCTCTCATCCATTTTCATTCTCATTCTCCTATGTATCTTTGCCTCTTCGTCTGAAGGCAATAACTCCTAGAGTCAATATTCCTGTATTTGGTGCTTGTCCAAATCCTTGTTGCTTGATAACAACCATAAGTGCCTTCTTCACAAACTAGCTTTTCACAGCCTTCTGCTTCTGCATGCATCCCATCTGAACCACAACAAAAGTCACACGTATTTTCCATATATGATTTTCCACCCATGATTTTTTTTTCTTTTGGGGGAGGGGAAGTAGGTTAACGAGTTCTGATGTATTCAGTTATGCCAGATACTTACTCAGCTGGAACATTCACTGCAGCTGATCAAATCTCTCATTCAGTTATGGTCTGGAGTTATTTTACTTAGGGTAACACAACATTTTAGGTCCTTAACTTTATTTAAAAAAACAAAAACCAAGAAAATTCCAGATCTATTTAAGTTGATTAAAATAATAAAAAAGAAGTCATAGCTCACTAAAACATGATCAGAAATAGCAACTTGATATTTACAAAAACAATGAATGACAGTACTGCAAGTGTAAATATTTTACAGAGCAAACATAAAAACATATTTAACAGAATAACTGCTTTCGGTATAAGCTGAAGTCAATACACTATAAAATCTGAAAGCAACTTTCAGCTCTAGTTAAGACACAAGAAAGTTTCTGAATATCATATATAGCCACCCAGAAAAACACAAACAACAGATCTAGACAACTCACACAGGCCTCATTGTACTCAGGAGAAAATAAGAAAGGGAAAAAAACCAAAACAAAACCCAACAAACAAAATTCCAAAAACCTGAACTCATTCCACTCATCTAAAGTACTAGAGCCATTCAAAAGAGGTTAGCTATGTTTACTCTAGTTTATTTGGATATTAAATGCAAGATAAAAGATCTCTAGGCGAAATGTAAAAGATTATATTTCATTTTGGGGAAATAAACAGATTCCAGAGGTGTGTTCCCGCCCGGCCAATCCCAAGGCTGTCGTGCAGCTCTGCCACCTCTCCAAGTCCAATCACAGCTGCAAGGGGAAACTTGTTTCGCAGTTTGTCTTGGCGGTGCTGATGATGAATGGCTGTTTCAGGGAAAGAGATCACGCTGTGTGGTAAATCTGTCTATTTGTTCCATCTGCTTTTCTATTTTAAACAGCTGCAGTGATCGGCCTGGCACCCTACATTACATACATGTGAATTTCATTAGTGAAAACATTTATGTAAGTGAAAAGTGAAAACATGGCTTATTTTTGTCTTCTCATTCTTAAACTAAACGCTGCAACTTCTGCAAGTTCAGAAATTTGCTATTACTTTCTATCTACCATCCAGAAAAGATACAGCATAACAAAGCTTGATTTTACAGCTTTTAGAAGGTCAGCTTTGTAGCCCTAGCAGATTTCAAGATGATGGCACTCTCCACCTTCCACCTGCCTAGTTCCACTTTCCAATACAACTTGTAAGATCGCAGGAGAAGTAATATGCAAACACAGCATGTTTGTTAGATAATGTCCTTCAAATACACAAGGGCCTAACCTACCAGCCTTACTTATCTTTTAACTGTGCTGAGGCTGTGCCAGCATAAAGTATGCCAATCTAGGCTGGCTCCAGTGGTCACCATTTTAAAGGAATGCTTTACAATAAAGCCCATCACTGATTTGTAAGTTAAAAAGACTGGTAAGCATACTGAGACAAGCAACTGGCTTTTTTCTTTGCTTATCAAACACCATTCTTGACTAGTCAGATTGCAGTTTGGCCAATCCTGCTTTCCTTTATACTTTCACTGTTGTTGTTCCTTGTATCCTGACATACTGTGCAGCACTGCCATTTTCGGGTAAACAGCTTCCTCATTCCTCAAAGGTAACTACATTTCAAAGGCCAGCAAAGAAAGCCTAGTTGCTTGATATCTATCCTACCCCAAAACTGAAATGTTTTAGGATTCTAAGGAAGGAAAATGCAAGCAAGCACATATAGATGGCAAAGACTGTGAAATGGTTATTCTCACCTATTACTCATGCTCTATTTCTCTCCTTTGATTTAAATTCAGTTTCTTTGAAAGTTTGAAAAAGTTTAGCCACTTCTGAATTAAAGCACATGCAAAGTGAAGTAAAATGGCAATAAAATGGAATGGCAAATAACAGCACTGTAGGTAGCCTTTTCACAGTCTCAAAAGAAATTGCGACATCTCTAGGTGAGAATTTCCACCATATTCCATCTATATATAGTTTTCTGCACATTATTATGTTATGCTACAGAAGTTTTCGAAAGTGCAGTAGCATATAAAAGTTCACTGGAAGTGTTGCAACTTCAACTAAATAGACCTCTATAGCTTTATCCTAGCAGCTTTTTACATAACTTTAAATCACTGGAAAGTTCAATGAGCATTATTTCCATTCTACAGACAAGCAAAATGAAATGTGGCTATAACTCATCCAAGATCATACAGCAAATTAGAGAGTGGTGGGGTGAGGAGCAGAACTCATCTGTACTGCCAGGCCATTCCCAGAACTGTTATGCCTATTTCTATATTACTGAAGCAGCAGAAGGTACACTTTGGGGAGAAATCCCAGAGGAAGATTTCTTATTAAGGAGTCTTGAGAAGTCAGACAGAACACTCACATGCCACGTCCTTGAGAGATCAAAGTCTTGATTATATTTCTGTCCCCTCCTTGCAACAAGCCAACTTATAAAGTACCTTTCGACAGCAGGACACATGAATGTGAATTTGACACCAAGTTGGCAAAGGCTTCAGAAATTAAGATACGATCTTAAAGGCTAACTTCAGTATCTTGGATTAGCAAGATTTAAGCTGACAAGTCTATATATTCATTGTAAAACCTTGCAAATGCAATGACTGAAGAACAAAATAGCCACAATCTCAGTGTTAATCTCTTAGGAAAAAAAAAATCAAAATTATTTTACTAGAGAACTATTTATACAGTTTATATTATTTAGTAAGTTTCATTTTAGAGAAGACTTAAATGTTTAAATCAGTTTTAATATTGTTAGAGAAACTCAGCACCTTTAAGAAGGATTTCAGAACAGGTAACATAATTTTCTGTGTTCAGGCAGACCCAAAGTAGACATTTCAAGTAACATTCAAATGGTAACAAAATACACAGTTACATCATGCTACCAAGGGGTTCTCTTTTGGTTCACCAGTAAGGACTGAAAAAATAGTGCAAAAAGCCTCTGCACAAGCATGTTGAAAAAACCATGTAAAAATAACAAAACAAAAAAGTCCAAACAAACCAAAAACATTCTACTACACTTACCTGTTTTCAGCATTATCATAGAATTATGCAGATGATCCTAAATTGTCATACTCTGTCAAGGAGCTGCAACACTAAACTGTGACTTCCCACAGGCTGACAGTTTTCCTTTCATTTGAGATTTCAGGCAGTTAAACACTGTTTGTTTTATTTCCTCACCTCCCCACCCCCATGTCCTGCTTCAGCAGTACCTTCTTCTGTCGTGCCATCATGCGTCACAGGGATGCGTTACTGCAGTCCAGCATCCTGCATGATGCAAGTGTGTGCAATCTGGAAGTGCTGGTGTTGATACAGTCCCAGCATGCTATGTGCTTCACAGGCACAACAAAGTTGGGCAGATCCTGTCTGTACAGTCAATACAGAAATCAATAGCTTCATGGAGTAACTACCAGTGGAACAGATCTTTAAAAACAGTATGTTGATTTCATGACACAAAATGAGATACTGTAGGAAAAGAGTAAGATGGCAAACAAGTAAACAAGAGCAATGAGATGACTTGATGACAGACTAGGGAAGGGAAAAGCTGCAAGGAGTTCAGTTTAGGATACACTAAGATAGTCAACAAGTCACCAGACGTGAATTTGATCTATGCCCAGAGAGCTGAGACGGAAAATGGAATCTGCAAAACATAGACTAGACATGGTCTACCTCAAAGAAAATTAATAGGGGAAACAGTGATGAGTTTGATGGCTTAGAGTAACTATTAAAAAAAAGCTACAAAAATAATACCCTGCACATAGAGAATTTGCACAAAAACAGCACAATTAAAAATCTGTATTAGCCTGAGAATAAGGACATTTATTTAATGGATTTTACCATTCCCATTGTTTTCATTTTCAGCTTCTGCCAGTCTAATATTTGCAAATTCCACTATTCCCTTACAACCTGTGGCTGCAGAGCTTAGGCAAAATGATTGGCTGCTAACTGCCTTAGAAAATAGCAGGATATATGCTACTTCACTCCAACAATATGATTTTATTTGGCAATTGGTACCAAATAGGCATTAGAGTTATGATTCACTACTTGGTTGTCTCAACAATCTAGCACTGAATGAACTTTTCTCCTCATTCCATGAAAGCCTAATGCCAGAGTTACGCATCTGATTTCCCCTTCAGCTTATGTTCTCCCAAACTGGATCTAATAACTCAGAAGGGGTCCACACAGAACAAGGTACTGTGGGATAGATTAAATTAATAAACATACACTGTTCAGGCCAGGAACATGCCCAGATTTCCAGCACGGAGAAATCAAGCACTATCATCCTTACCAGATTCCATTTTGCCTAAACTGCCACTTTCCCTGGTTCTACACACTAAGTGTAATGATCTGCAGTAAAGGGCTAAACGGAACCTGTCCATCTTTACAAGGACATCGGCAATATAATCTTAGAAGGAAAACTATGAGGTTTTTGTTTTCCTTTGGTTTTGTTGCTTGCTTCTCCATTTGATATTTTTAAGATTAAAACTTCACAGAAGAGGGAAGGAATAGCCACAAAGGAAGCCTGCAAACCTGACAATGGGCCAGCTTTCAGTTTTATGTTAGCTATTCCAGAAACAACAACCAGAAGAAAAAAAGAAAACCCTGCACCATTTTGAAGTTCCATATTTATAACTCCAAGCTTCTTATGTTCTTAAAAGCTTTTACAACTAGGAGACCACTAAACAGTCGCCCCAGGTATTGTATAACTAATTAATGTCACTTGAGGGAGGTGGGGGGATATTAGCCCAGTCTTATGGGAAAACAGGGAATGAAGTGGCCATCATGAGCCACCTTCTTTAATCTACTGCCAATAGATTAAACCAATAATTGTCTACGGCACCACTGGATGTTTGGCATTTGCTACATTTCCTTCCTTTCCAAAATCTTTAAAGAAGAAGTTTTGAAGATGCTGGAATATATGCCTTAGCATACAGGCATGCTTTAAAAAAGAAGGAAGAGTAAACTTCAGTAAGAGCTGTTACCGGAGTAAGTTCCCACAGCTGCAAACAATCAATTTGCCACCACCTTGTGAGTTAAATCTTGTCCCTTCAGCCGCAGCAACTGACAGAACACGTCCTGCTTGATGTGCTTTACACAGCAAATCAGAAAAGTCACTTTTTACAGATGAGCTACTCCAAAGTAAATGATAATTCAGTTCACACATAACCATGTGAAGTTACCCTAAAATCAGAAAGCCTAAGTATGAAGGGAAGTGCTATAGCATATCCTGTGAGTTCAGTCACAGAAAAACACTCGGTTGCTCTTCAGGTTGCAGATTTTCATGCTACTGTTCATAGAACTGCTGCCATTTCAGGATGTCCATAGCCATCCAGAATGAGCAAGAGTGAACTGCACACATCTAAGTTTGAATGAAGTTCGGCTAAATAGAGTTGAAGCACAGTATCATTGAAGAGATATATATTTCATCTCCTATTGTTTGACACAATTAGGGGATGGAGAAACAAAAATACCTCTACACGTTTAATATATGCTATTATGTCATCTAGTTGCATGTTTGCTAGAGGCTTACTTCATTTGGCCTGAATATAAACTTGGAAGAACTTCAGGTTCTTTAGTGGTAACAATCTAGTTCCTGCATAGTACAGTCAAGTGAAAAAGCCTCACATGGGAAAATTTAAATAGCAACAAGAGTACACAGTTCTCTTCATGAAGAATTTAAGCTTCACCCTGTATTAAACTCAGCACAGTGTACAATACTTGTTGACACTGTTTTGCTCTTCCTCCAGACTATCTCGCTGGTTCTGTAACCCTGTTTCAGCCACTTAGCTGTAGCAGTGCAGGTCACTCACATTTCATTGCACTTAGATTTTGAAAGCAAGTTGCAAATCCATCGAGACCAATTTTTTCCTTTCCAGGTGCCAAACTGTTCTATGAAGTCTTATAAAATCACCCACCGATATTTTAAACAACTGTTCTTTTCCTTTGATGGCAACTTCTAGATGAGAACATTTTTCTCCAAAATTAAAGATAAATAAAGAGAAAATTTACAAAAAATACCAAGAGACACCCAGTTTTGGTTCGGACCACCACCAAGAACCTGTAGCACCTTTCAGCTACAAAGAAAGAATGAACCTACAGTGCCCTCAAGTGTGAGGGGACATGAATTGGAAGAAGTCTGGAGATCTACCAGGAAGAAAAGAGCTCTCAAGCCTTCAGAAAGGACCCTCACTGAAGAAAAACACGCTTACCTGTACTGGGGCAGGGGGATAACTGCCCTTATGCATTAGAACAGACTATAAACACATGTGAGAAACAAATGACAAAATATGTCCACTTACAACTGCTTTTTGAAATGCTTGTGAACTGGAAGTTTCATGTGCCTTCTCACTACAGGAACATTAAGGTAGTTTAGTTACCTAATGCAGAAGTCTCAAAATACTATTTAAAGGAAGAAGTATCTTAGTGGAAGGTCAAATTTTACACTTTACATACGTCCAATGATGCTTAAAACAACATTTCCTCAGTATTTGAATCTCTTAGCAAAGATCACAGTTCAGTCTATCACCCAGGAACACAGAAGTTTTAATACAGTTACATAAAAATAGAGGAGGGCAATGCACCTTTACCAGCACTCATAAAAACCTGCAAGTCAAGTTGGAACTCACCCAAGTTAGCCAGCAGGAAGCGCCAAAGACAGGTGTGCATCTTCAGTCCAGTCTCTTACTGTGCCAGAGCTTTCTGCCCACCACCAAAGGCAACTGCATCTATTCAAGACCACAACCTCAAGCCCACAGACTCATGCTTTCACCTTAGCAGTTAGACCACTTAAGACAGAGGCCAAGTCCAAGTCATTAATAAGCCCAAGGTGATTTCACCTTCTATTCCCTAAAAAAAGTTAAGATTTTTAATGATGGCAACACTGTCAGCACTTCCAACCGCATTAGTCCTGCTTTACATGCAATTCTTAAGGTGTTCGCTGGCCCAGAAAGGAGAGAAAAGCAAGTTCAATTCTCTCAGGAGCCTAGGCATGTAAGAGGCATGACTTCAAATCACCTCAGGGAGAAAAGGTGCTGAACCTCTTTGGGAATGCTCTAACCACTAAGCTATTACTCAGGAGTGGGAGGGGTAGCTCTCGTTTGTTTTGTGCAAAGCCCATCTGATAGGTCTTCAGTAAACACACTCCAAGAACATCATGTTCTGCAAGCCCTGAGAGAAGATAGAGGGAAACATTTAATCTCTGGATCCAGAGCAAGCTTACTTGAGCACAGGCGTGGAACTACTGCCCACTGCCAAACCTGAAACACCCTTATGCATGGCTGATGAGGTTCTGCCTAGATGCTCACTGACTTTAACTATAGGGTTAGAAGGATCTTGGGTTTTGAAGCTCAAAGTTGGGGCAGAAACACAAGCTTCCTAAGCGCATTTCCTGTCTTTGGACTGCATAGTTGTCTTTCAGTGACTTAGCGAAAATCAGAACCTTTGTCTTGCTGAATAATTATAATACAGGACAGAGGAATTCCCATGTTGGTGACTATACATGCCAGAAATCTGAAGAGATCTTATTCCATTAAAAAAACAAACAAAAAAGACCTCCCCAAAAAACCCACAACAAACCACCCAACCAACCAAAAAACCCACCAGCTGTTCTATAAAAACATAAGGTTTGAAAAGCAAAGCATTCTGTTACTAGCAACTACCAGAAGCTGAGTCTACCTAGATGATTACAATTTTCAACTTTTAAGATGGCATTCTTCTATAGGGAGAACTTTTTCCTATTGAAGTAACCTTTCCCTACAGTGCCATCTGTTGCAGAACCTCACCTCTTTTATTGTTATTGTGAACAATATATCTCAAACAAAGCAGGGACAAGCTGTTCCATGAAAATACTGCATAGTAAGCTCTGTCACAATCATGATCTGAATGTATACCAAGTGGCTGAATTACCATTCACCTGTAGGAGCCTGTAAGAAACTATAAGAAACGCTAGAATATTGGACATGAAAATACCTCAAAGATATAAGCTGTGTATCTTTTGGTTGTATACATATTGTAAGGGAGTTGAAAGAATTTGAAGAGTATTTTATTTTCACCCAAGAGACTACAAATTCCAGCACCCTTTCCCCTGCCTTCTTTAGTTAGAAATACCACTTACGTTCTGATGCATTAGAGACTGCTGGTAAAACCTTGGGGACACATACAGTGTGTTGGGTCATTGCCACAGCCAGGGCTGAACTCAGTAAAGCACCCTTCCTGCGGGATGAGGCTTTGCCATCAAGTCATACAGCAGGATAAAAGCTAAAATGCTGCCAGGAAATTTCACCATCAGGGTTCCTTTGAGCATGCCTGAGCAACTCCCATGTAATGCACCACAGTCACAGAACAAACACTATAGTTTCTTTTAGCAAGCATGGACTGCCAATGGCAAAGAACTATCTTCTTCACTATCTTTCTTTATAATAGTGAACAATTAACGGTATTTAAATAGATTTTAGCCTGGACGATGCAGTGGTTTTACTCTGCTTGTATTCGGGGGAAAAAAAAAAAAGAGCAGCAAACAGTAACACTACCACTCAAAACATGATTTTACTTAAGATAATACAGTCCAGCAGAAAAATTTATTTTGTTCTAGAGATAACTTAAATGCATTCATTGGTTTTGTTTAATAAGAACTAAAAAGTCCTAAAACATTAAATGTCAGCCCTTTCCTCCCACCTACAATATACTCTTAGAAAGTTAGCTAGCTGCCATGTGCTAGTTTAAAATTCTTCATTGATAAGCTCAAAATTAAAGTTAGGAGTTATTCACCTAAATTCTCTGACAATTTCATTTCCCTCAAGGTCCTTCAGAAAGATCCTTGCTAGATGCTTCAGAAAAAGAAAACACACTGATCACAGCTATTATGTTCACCTAGTACCTACAATAGTATTTTCTCATTAGACCAGGGGAAGTCTATGCCATGAACAGCGACAGAAGACAGCATCCTACATACTCAGGACTAATTTCCTTCCCAAACCTCAGCCTTTTTACCCCAATTGTTTCAACTAGTAAAAGATCACTATATTTGAGTAGGGGAATTTTTTTTCTTTTTCTTTTCTTTTTTTTTTTTTTTTTAGTTTGGGGTTTTTTAATATATTGGAATATATGCATCCTGCATTTAGAAGAGGTCAATCCTAACAGTACCTTCTTTCAGTTTTGTTTTTACAAAGACATATTGATGCAAAGTCTTGACTAAACACTACAGAGATAAAATTTGGAAAGTTTCAGTTGAAGATAAACACATTATAAAACTGAAATACTGACAATCATAAAATAAAAGGCATGCAAGCTGAATACAGTGGTGAGCATTCTTAACATAAAGTACTGATTCACATACTATCACAAACTTATTTGTGCACGCTCCTCTTCTCTCTTTCCTATAACTGCATCACTCATTATTGCTTTCACATCTAGCTAGGGAAATCAGACGGTTACAATTACATTATTTTCAAAGAAAACTAGCAAGGTACCAACAACAACAACAAAAAAAGAAAAAAAAACAACTAAGAATACACCCCACCTCAAGAAGCTTTCATGTTACTATTCCATAACCAGAAACAGCATGAGACAATAAGGACAAAAGTTTCACCTTTCAAGAGTTTTAGAATAATAGATCTCAATTCACATTAATGTTACTTCAAACATATAAAAAACTGGAAATGAAACATGAAGTCTCCTCCAAGTGTTCCTTCAAATTCATTACAACTTTCTGAAGTGGGTCCATCAGCTTAAGTTCATTCCATGTGGAATTCTGTAAAGCATGCACAAGTGAGAAAGAGCTTGCTTCAGCTAATT
The DNA here is from genome assembly GCA_013396735.1 of Grallaria varia. Taxonomy (NCBI): domain Eukaryota; kingdom Metazoa; phylum Chordata; class Aves; order Passeriformes; family Formicariidae; genus Grallaria; species Grallaria varia. The sequence continues at coordinate 556,199 of VWZG01001791.1, forward strand.
GAACTGTTGTGGACTTTATCTATTTACTGCTGTGGTAACTGGCACACCTGGGAGCCCACAGTGAGCCAATTTAGTCCTGAAAACACTGCAGCTGCATTCATATGACATTACATTTAACCTCCTAGGCCCCACTAAAAGCTACACCACCACAAAAATAGATACACTGTATCCATCCAAAACATGTTTCCTACATCTCTCTACTCACGATGCAATTTTTCAGATTAAGAGGCAAGCATGAGTATCAGATTGATACAGTATGACAAACCTTATGGCCATGGAAACTCTAGGAAACCTGAAATTTGTAAAGGAGATACATGGTTGTTCATAATAAATGAAATACTAAGAATGTTTTGAAATGGAATCCTGCAGCCAGGTACCAAGATGCTTTTGGACAGACCAACCAGCACACAGCCTCAACCTTGCAAGCACATGTATGCTTCACTTTACCACACATGAGCAATTCTGTTAATTCAGGGCTGCTCCCAGGAAAAACATCAAGATATTTTTCAGGATAGTGTCAAAATTACATGTTGTACACAACACTCAATGAAGTACCTGCTGTCTTATTCATCATCTATAATTATTAGATCATCAGATGATATTAATGTAACGACCCTCAGTAAAGCAGGTCCCTCTGCAAATGTGACAGTAGGTGGCCAAGATACTATTGGTAAGACAACAAATACTCCAGTTCAAAATTAAACATTTCAGAAAAAATTAAAGGAAAAAAAAGACTACCAAAAATCCGTCCACAACAATCGAATTAAACAGATGTGTTTAATATAATAATAAGTTTCATCTGAGTAAAGAAAAAAATGCTTTGCTCTTCTGGTATAAGAAAATTCTGACCTATTTCTGTAGCATAACATAATTTCTTCCCCCC
>VWZG01001791.1:570997-594268 GCA_013396735.1 Grallaria varia
CCCCCCCGCGGGCCCGCCCCAGACCCCCGGCAACCCCGCGCTCCGGGGGGAGAAGGAGGGAGTTCCGCCGTGCACGGGCAGCCAGCGCGACGGACGCGCCGCTCAGCCAATCCCCTTTCAGCGCTCGCTGGTGGCGGCCCAATCGCGGCGGGCAGCGGCGGCAGCGGCAAGAGGGGGTGCTGGGATGCGTAGTCCAACCTAGGTGTGCCGGCAGGCAATGCCTCAAGGAGAGGAACTACATGTCCCGGCAGGCAGCGCGGCGCACGGCGCGGTCTCGGCAGAGCCAACCGGGACAGGGTGAGGGCGACGCTGGTGCCGGTATGGCGAAGCGATCCTTGGGTCGGGTTTGCCGCGGAGCTTCGCACTGGCACAATAGTCAGCACGCACGTGTTTTAAGGACCTCTGGAGGCGTGTGAGAGGCGCACTCCGGCAGGAGCCTTGGGCGTAGCACAAGTAAAGTCAGCGGGAAGGGAAAAACCAGTCGGTGGTAGCTAAACGCGGAGCCGTCATCACTTGAAATGAAAGCGGGGGGAAATCCCCGGAATATTCGAGCTGGGCAACAGTTTCGCAGTGTTTTTATCCAAATGACTCAGGCGCTGGTGAACCAGGATAAGAGAAGGCTCAGGCGAGGTCTTATCCATGTATATATCCGTACATACATGGGTACCTGGAGGGAAGGTGCAATGAGTACGGAGCCAGGGTGTTCTCGGGGTGTCCAGTGACAGTATCAGAGGTGATGGGTACAAATTGAAACAGGATGTTCCCTCTGAACATCAGGAAATACTTTTTTACTATGACCGTGACAAAGAGCCGGCACGAGTTGCCTGGGGAGGTTGCGGAGTCACTATCCTTGGATATCTTCCAGACACACCTGGACATGGTCCTGGCAGCTCTCTCTAGGTGGCCCTGCTTGAGCAGGGAGGTTGGACCAGATGGTCTCCAGGGGTCCCTGCCAACTTCAGGGGGAAAAAGTGCTTTTTTGCCTTTTTTTTTTTTTGATAAAGTTAATTTTCAGCCAAGTCAGTTCCTTGATCCAGTTCATCTCTTGGCAGAGAAAAGGAGAGGGGAAACAAGGGCAGAACTGTTTGCAGCTCTCACATTAAAGCAACTGTGAAACTAAAATTTTGAGCATACTGAAAGGCAAAAGAATACTTGAAAGTAAATCAGGAACAGGACATCGGGCCTATATAAAGTCTTGCATAATTATTTTTTTGCTTCTCACGTATACATTTCCCACTCTAAAGTTCAAACCTCAAAACTGAAGTTAAATGTAGAACAAGCCACAGAAAGACAGAGAAACCACTTCTGAGTCCAGGAACAGAGCTTGGGCTGGTTCACAGACACCAGCTGTCAACAGCTCTTTTATTTGTAAAGAATCTGGTTTCTTCGTCTGGCATCCCTTTTTCTTCTGTCACTATTTCTCTAAAGCTTGCAATATAAGTGTGGTTCTATCATTATCTCTCTCTTTCAAGGAAGACCATTCTCTTTTTCCCATAAAATCCTTTCTACAAGGAGGCTGCATTGCTATTGTTCCGCAGCGTGCACAGGCCTGGACTGCTCACACAGCTGCTTCCTTTAGGCCTTTGGCACTCCGGTGAACAATGTATCTGCCGAAATCATCACTACCTGTAATAAATATGGGTCTTGACTTCTCCAAGCACTTGAGGCCTCCACCCAACATAGCGGATGGGTTCAAAGAAAATAATTCAGCCAGTACCTTTTATGTTGTTGGGGGTTTTTTTGTTTTGTTTTTTACATTAGCTACCACTTCAGCTTCCTGACCCATTCTGTCGTCACTCCTGGTCTCCCATTTTCCTGTAAATAAACATGTCACGTATGTTTGCTATATTTCTGTCTAAATTTTGATCTTCAGAAGTTGGATAGATCTTATTTTTCCTGTGATTAAGTTTGCACTTGTTGAGTGTCTCTGACAATGGCTACATATGTCCATGATCAATAAAGTGAACCAATATCAGAACTGGAGCTTTGGTTTAGGCTTTGGTACATCTATATTCACATGCTGAATGCTGAGATTGATTGAAAGTCACAGCACTGCCTTTTATCTTTTAGAAGCTGTTTTTTCCACTGGCTGCAAATGAACTCTGGATACAGGAAACAGATTGTGAAACTGGCTTCAAGGCCTAAACTTCAGATTTCAGCCCTCGCTTTTATAGATTTTAATGTAGTACTTTGGTAATAGGGATGAAGGTGACTTTAATTTTTCCAAACCAAATCTCTGCAGTTTCCTATACCAGGTCAAGCTTCTTTGTCCACTGCAAGACATTGTGGAAATCAGGGTCAAAGGCTACCAGTGGAATTAATCAGAGCCTGAAGTTAGAGGAATGTGTTTGTTTGATGTGTGCTCACTGACTGAAGTTAATATGCTTGTTTTTGATCTTTAAAGAATGGATAAGAGAAAGGCAAAATTATGAAGGAAACAATCAGGCAGCTCATCCAGAATTACAGCATTTGGACTTTCAAAATGATAAGCTGAAGAAAAACAAATCTGTGGCTGTTTTAAACCTCAGTATTTCCTTCCTTGATGATTTATCAACTTCCCTCTTGTTTTAACTAGATAAGGACTTCTATAGTCATATGCAAATGATATCCAATTGCAGAATTATCTTTGAAAATACACTATCTAGTGATTGTATTCACGTTTTTTCTAACATATAAGGCCTAAAATATATTTACTTTTAAAAATGCATTCCAGTTTCTGTTTGTCACAAAAGAGAAGTTTACTGCAGAATGCAGTAGTCAGTTACTGGAGAACTAATAACAAGACATTAACACTTGTGCAGTTTAGAAGGATCTTCTTTTTATATTACGTTCCTTCAACTGCTTTCAAATACACCTGGTTTTGTTAAGGCTTACTTCATTCCAAATAGTAAATACCTATGATGGGATCAATCTCTTCTAGAAGTTCGTCCTCCCTTTTTAGATCTTGGTATTGGCATGTTGCCACAATAAATGGCACTCCACAATATAATCCATTTTTCTTCACCCTCTGAGGAAACAAAGTTGTGTGACTCCTCTTTTACGGAGAGACACCAAAAAGCCAGGGGCTACTCCTCTTTTGCCTTTGAACACAGGCTCAGGCTTGGTGTCAAGCCCAGACTTGTATATCATTCCAACAGACTGGCCTCAAAGATCAAGCAAACTATGGTTTGAGATGTTTAACATCAGTTTAACATCTTTGTCAGTGATGTGAACAGTGGGATCGAATGCACTCTCAGCAAGTTTGCCGGTGACACCAAGCTGTGTGGTGCAGTCAACATGCTGGAGAGAAGGGATGCCATCCAGAGGGACCTTGACAGGCTATAGAGATGGGTCTGTGTAAATCTCATGAAATTCAACAAGGTCAAGTGCAAGATCCTACACCTGGGTCGGGGCAATCCCAAGCAACACTATAGGCTGAATGGAGAATGGATAGAGAGTAGCCCTGAGGAGAATAACTTGGGGCTGTTGGTGATGAGAAGCTCAGCATGAGCTGACAATGTGTGCTTGCAACCCAAAAAGCCAGCCACATCGTGGGCTGCATCAAGAGAGGTGTGGCCAGCAGTTTGATGGAGGTGATTCTGCCCCCCTACTCCACTCTTGTGAGACCCCACCTAGAGTGCTGCATTCAGCTCTGGGGCCCCCAACACAAGAAGGACATGGACCTGCTGCAGTGAGTCCAGAGAAGGGCCATGAAGATGATCAGAGGAGGATTGAGCACCTCTCCTAAGAAGGCAGTCTGAGAAAGTTTAGCCTGGAGTTTAGTCTGGGTTGTTCAGCCTGGAGAAGAGAAGGCTCTGCGGAGGCCTTACAGCACCTTCCAGTACCTAAGCTGGAGAGGGACTTTTTGCAGGGACACATAGGGAGGGAATGGCTCACGATGGCACAAGTAGGAATGGCTCTATTTCTAAAGAGAGTAGGTGTAGATGAGTTATTAGGAAGAACCTCTTGATGTTGTGGATGCCCCATCCCTGGAAGTGTTCAAGTCCAGGTTGCATGGTGTCTTTGAGCAACCTGGTCTAGTGGAACGCATCCCTGCCCATGGCAGGGGGTTGGAACTAGATGATCTTTAAGGTCCCTTTCAACCCAAACCGTTCTATGATTCTATGTGTGAGAAAATATGGCCTTGTTTTACTTCTGAGCGTGTGTTTGTATATCTAGGATGTACTCTGGCCTATTATGCGTTGCAGCTGTACATTTGCACCAAACTTTGCCACCCTGCCTCCTTAGAGGTCACAAATGCAGCAGTGATAGGTAAGTTAGCCGCTGGCTGCTTCTTGGGAGACCAAGTCTTTCATGCAGAAAGCCTGTGGAATAGGTTTATGCTGAAGGGTGGGTTGCACTGAGAAGAGCTGGGCTATGATGTATCAGAACTACACGCCACTTAGAGTCTTGCTATACTATGCCAACTCTCTGACAATACTACATTTACACTTAATTGTTTAAATGTAGTACTTAACTGTATAAATGTAGCCTGAAATGCTGAAGACTAAGAAAACAGTATGGCTAAACTAAAAGTTCAGTTCTGAAAAATCCTACATAGCAGCCACCTGAACTCTCTTAGTCTGTTTCTGGATAGAAATGTGCAGAATTGCTCCAAACTGAGCATCTTGGTACCTGTCTCCCCTTTGTGCGCATTTGTGATATAGAAAGTAGGTAGAGCAGCTTTGGGAGAGGTCCAGCCCAGTAGAATCTCTCCAAGCCTAAAATGTCAGGTTCTGTTGTAGCCACTGCTAGCTTCAGTGCCTGGCTGTATTTGGTAGACTGCTTGCCTTCAGTACACTAACCCAGTGATGAGAAAATCTGCTTTTAGCTCCAAGGCATATATGTCAATACCTCCTAACTCCCAGGAGAGTATCCCAGGTGCTCAGAAGGACTGCAAAATGGAAAGGAAGCATTCATCACCTCAGTTGTTAAACTTGTGCTCTATTGATTGGAAAGCGTGGCAAATGTGTGGCCCTGGTGTGAACTAGAGGGAAGGAGGCACAGAGAGCTGTAGGCATTTATTCCTGGTTTCTGGTAGTTAGTCCCAAGCCAGTGCTCTTTTTTTTTTATCCAGAAACTATTGGCTACAAAATTGCAAAAATAAGCCCCCAGACTCTGTTCTGGTGATTAAACTAGATGAGAGAGTCACTTGTCTTGTCCTTGTTTTACTCTATCTCCTCAGCTGCCTTATCCTTGTTCTAGACTCTTACATGCTTTTCGGAACAGGGTCATAACTTCAAACAAAAAGGTGGTGACTCCCTGTTTCCTTCCTGCTCTTCCTCCTCCCAGTTTAGCATGATCATCAGGGTTGAGGCATGAATGCTCCTCAGGAACTCCCACTTCCAGGCCAGTTCTCTGACCACAGGGTAGCAGCACAGAGAAGGTGGACACTGTATCCTCCAACTGCACTTTAAAAGAAAATGAATATTGCTTATTGGGAATTTTGCATCTGTTGACAGGCCAAAAGGCCTTTTAAACATCTTTGGCAGGCTGTCTGTTAACACAGACCTTGGTGTTTTCCAGCAATAACACTAAGAAAAATGCTGTGACCAGCAGCCACATGAAATGAAGTCACAGACTACAGCTACAGGGACTCTTTATTCATTGTTCGAAAGAACAGATTTTTGGCACTCACTGCCAGAAGAGGACTCCAAATTCTGAATCCAAAGAGTATAAAGCTGCCAAGCACCAGGGTGGGACTTCATGCACATCTATGTTCATTAAGTCTCCACCAACACAACTTTTTTTTAACTCCTCACTGAGTTTGCTGCTTATTTTGGACCTATACTTTTGCTTCTTTTACATGCAGGGAATGTAAGCCTGTCATCACCACACTCAGCCCCGAGGCTGAAAGGGTCATGTATCCTGGAACATTAGTTCCTTATCAGTTCAATCCTTCTAACTTATTAAAGTCACACAGAATGGCAAGAATTTAAGACAAGACCCTAGAGACCCACTGAATTTCCTTGCAATCACAAATTGCATATAGTTAACGGAAGAAATACCTTATAATAATTTTATAATCAGTTGAAGTTAGTTTTCCATCTATTGTGCAGGATTTTGTAGCACCTTACTCAGATTTACCTTTTCTGCGTCTCTGAAGTCATGCAAGTTTAAACATACAGGTTACATGAAACAAGTAATGACTTTGAATATTTTAAGTTTTCCGAGACAACTTGGTGCAGAAGTAGTGATAAAGCCATTTTTGAATACTCATTATACCATATGATATATAAACTATATGGCATTTATACTTAGGATATTGTGCCTGGTCAGGATGTGCAATGTGGATGTGTTGGAGTTGGTATGAATATTCTGAGTTATGTAAGCAAATTATATTATTTAAAATTATTCTTCAACAAAATAGGTCTCCAAAATAAGATTGAGGAGTTGCTTTCACTCAAATCTGCTTGCAATTTTTCGTCATAGGTAAAGACAACTATGATTTTAAAGACAAAATATTATTTGAAGAATCATTTCTTACCTGGAGTGAAACCTACCTTTTACTTGTTAGCATGTGTTTTTTTTCTCATTCTGGTTCTTAGGTTGCCCAATGCACAAAAGCAGAATGGAGTTCTTGTTCCCTGCCAGGTGTCTAGCATAGGAATGTATGAAAAAAAATGTAGGTTTGGTAGTTGGTAAAAAGAGACAAATCCTATGAATAAATACCCTCTTTGTGTTTCTCTGCTCATCTATGTCAAACTTTTATAGTTATCTGTCTAAAAATCTGCCTCCTGCTCTATCTTCATGCTATGTTAAAGGATGCTGTATGAAGACACTGACAGTTTCCCTGAGAAAGTATTGGTAAAAACAGAAGTTTACTTTAAAAATAAACTCCAAGGCAACGGTGGCAACACGATCTGTGTGTTTCATCTGCCTAGAGGACAAGTTGCAACATTCAAAACAGTCTTTCAATGATATTATTAAATATTTGAGACATAAAAGGTGAAAAGTATCTGCAGTGTTTATTGTGAATGAATCAGTACCTGCAATAACTATCCCCTACCTTGTAATATTTATTCAATATGATTGTCATTTCAACCCACTTACATTTACTCTGCCCTAATCTGACTTTTCCTTTCTTCGTTTGCCTTTCTAATCCCTAATTATTCTGCCTGTGCACAGTTATACAGTCTTTTATACTGGACTCAGTTGCCCTTGAAAACCTTCTTTTTCCACAGCAGCAAAACCTTCCTCTTTTTAATCAAGGGTCTGTAGCCAAAGCCAGTAATTTCTTCCTGCCTTCCAATCTATCAGGACACATTAAGCTAAACAAACTACATATGGAAGACTGTGTGATGGCATCAGCAGAAAATAACAGTGGAGAGAAAAATGAACAATTTACGTTCTTCATATAAAGTACTGAGGAAACTACCTCCTATTTCCACACCAGCCAGTGTACTAAGAGCAAACAGCATCTGTTGGAACTGAATCTGAAGTATAAAGGGAAGAAATGTGATAACTATTCTTGTTTTGGGGGAAAAAAATTAGTATTTTTACTTCAAAAAAATCCTAACTTTATGCTAGAAGAGGGAGTGTGAGAAAAGGAATGACAAATCTAGAAGGGCAAGGAACAAAGCTATAGGATTATGTAAATACAATGAAAAAAGAGGAGATGAAAGGCAAAAACCAACTGTAACGTGGGAATGGATGAAAGGAGAAGAGGAACAGAACTATGACCGAAGTGAGGAAGTGATCATTTAAAGTATTTGGGTTTGTGTTTGATGCTCATTATGAAACAGCTGTATTTAATTACTTTGGACTGATTAAATACTTATAAATTTAATTATTTTGATAACACTGTATTCCAGGCTAGATGCTTTCATGCTAACATAGCCATTATTACTAGATAGGAATTTGCAGTCTTGCTCCTCTGAATTCTATGTTCAGTTATCATTTGCACATACAGATTAAAGCAGTTTGCATCAGCTGGATTTCCCCATGAAGTATTGATTATGAGTCTATCATGTACTTTTGAATGAAGTCCCAATTGAATGAGGAGTTTAGTCTGCTGTGCTCGTTGAAGAAAACAGCAAAACTATAATGGCATTATGACTCAAGTCTGCTTGCTTACATGCTGCCATGTTAGAACCTATTCCTAAAAAAAACCCAAGTCATAAAAATATCGCATTTTTTCCCCATCAGGTTATTTTTTCCCTTTTTCAAAAAGTACTTATGTAACGCATGCAATTTTCTTTCTTCCTCTTTTTTTATCTCTAGCAAATGGGAACTAGGGAAATATCAGTAAAATGCTTAGGTCTGGCACAATGAAAAATCTTGGAGTTTGTTGAGTTCTTGTGTTTTTTCCATTGAAGTGCCAGGTTTTATCCTACTTGACCGTATATGCAGTGTCATGAGAAAACACAGAATGCCATTTTTTTTCCTTTTCTTCCAAGACTGAAGAAGAAAGATTGTATGAAAGTTCTGCATAAGACTTGAAATTCAGAAATTGATAGGTTTTGCAACAGTAGTATCAAAGAAGACTGAGCACCTAACCTTTATATATCTGGTTCTGAGACTGCCAGTGTGTGCCTCTCAGATTATTCAACAAACTAACTCCCATGGACTTGTCTGTGTCAGTTTTTCAAAACACTCCCAGGTTCCTTAATTATTCTAACAAATTTTAGCCATTTGCTCTAAAATCATTTAAAGTGGAGCTTTATTGATTTGGTGAGGTTTCACTTCCTGATAATTTTGCAGCTGTCACCATTTCATTTCTAACCCACTTAGATTAGAGATGGCATGGGAGTACCAGTTAGATATGTCCTGAGTCATGGCATATGTTTCAGGCTGATTGAAGTGGTTTTGTCAGGATGCTAGAGACTGGGTGTTCCCAAAACAGTGATCCCATTTGCTCACAGCAATCTTTCTTCCTTTTTTTTTTTGTCTATGGAAGGGCTGTTCTTTTTCTATTGGGAATAAGGCTGAGTGTTGCAGCATAGCTAGTACAGCTGACCAAGGTTTTCCCCTCGTTCTCAAAGGAAAGGGGGGGAAATAGACCAGTTTGGATTGTGTCACAAAAATGGCCTCTCACATAACCTTTTGCCAGCAAAGCTTGGCTCAAACAGACAAAGCAGCAGCCAAAACTCTGGGAGTTTCTTGGTATAGCCTGTGTTAGGGCAGTTCTTTAAAACCTCTCGTATGTCAGATAAACAGTGAATCATTCCTTGGTTCATCTGAGCCTTTGTTTTCAAATATGAAAAAAAACCACTATAAATTTTGCATGCCCAGTAGGTCAGGTCAGAAGATGGATATCTTTGCATTTCTTTCTGAAAAATACTTTGATCTGTTTTTTCTTTTTCTTCTTTGAAGGTGTTCTGACAGCACCTCTTTAGTTCTAAAAGGTTGCCTTCACAAGTGATTTGAATGAACCAGTGTCTCTGTGAGATAACAAACATCAGAGAATTTAGTAGAAGAATCCCTTACATTATCACTTTATTCATTTAGTGTATATCTTTTGGGAGACTGTTAAGCCAGCATTATTCCCCAAGTCTGCTATAGTTCACATGTGGAAAAAACTTTTCCATATGCTGCTTTACAGTATGGGACATAATTGTGTATGTGGCAAAATGCTTCTGGACTTTTCACTTTGGGAGATGATGTGGCTAGCAATGGAGGAGAGGAACAGAAAAGAGGGGAAGAGGGAAATGAAGAAGTTATAACTGGTCTTTCTGTAACATGAAGGATTTCATTTGTGTTCAGTAACTTTCTAATGTTGGTATGCTTACTCGTGCCAGACAGCAGTAACTAAAATGTCAATTGATTTTTACAGCAACCCAACCCAGTACTCTGACATTTAATGCAGGCCACATTCAGCAAAAGTAAATAGACACTGTATAAAAGTAATTGTATTAGTACTTAGATGACCATGATGAAATGGGAAATTCCCTGTTTGTCTTAAGGTACCAAACTCCAGCTTGCTTGCTCTCCTCTGAGACGTGAAAGTCACATGTACAGGTAAGCACCTGGTGATGGGGTTGCTCCCCCACATACTTTGTGCAAGCTTGCTCTCAGCCTGCATGTGATGGTAAGACAGCAGGCAGGAGTGGTCCCACTGAAGGGACCCACTCTGTTCATGCTCACACCCCAGGGATGAGCACACTGACTGCAGCAAGGTAGGAAGTGGGCACTGTATTTGCATTAGTGCAGAGCTGTCACAGAGCTAATCTGCTATGCCTGACATCATGCACCATGCACAGGGTTACAAACACGTGGCACAGAACTCTGTGAGCCTCCTGGCTCAGACTTGGAGAAAAACACATGTCTTGGCCAGGTTGATGTTTAAACAGCAAGTCCATGGTCAGCATCAAGTTGCCTCATGCTTGATGCAATGTGTGTAGGAACTGGCTATGTGTTTTTCTGTATAAAATAGCAATGGGTATCTGAGCATCCACCAACACAGTGGGCCAGTTCTGGTTAAAAAACTCAAAGGGCTGGTGCTAACTCCAGATGTGATCTGCACAGCACAAGTGCTTCATCCCCCTCACTGCAGCAGTGCAGGCTGCTGGGGTGAGAGTGCAGAATTCTTCCTTCTTCCCCTCCACTCTGCATGTAACCAGAGTATTTTGTCAGCCCCTCTTTAATATGCATACTTCTTCCTTGGCTGTTCCCCAAACTCAAAAGACTGCACTGATTTCCTAAACGAAGGGCTTGTCTAAACAACGGTGTTCTGGCTGCTGTAAGGAGTGTTGTTCAAGTGCTAAATCCCCTTAAGCCTCACGGAGCTACATTAGTACAAACATTGCTGGTTGGGAAGAAGTATCTGCTTTAAAGCACCTCTCTAGGGCTGTGTACCAGGTGTCCACGGTACCATGGAATAGAAGAGTGGTTTAAGCTTGCAACGGATGTGGGCTCTTTAAGACTTTTTTAAAAGCAAACCTGTTTGTGAAGGTTTTATAGAAGTTTAAGTACTTCTGGAGAAAAAAGTTAATGATAGGACAGTTGATGTTCAAACACACATCAAATTACTCAATTATTTCCTGAAAAGTTTCTTGTTGCAATGGGCTGGAAGTGACTAGGGTGTTTAGTGATGTCTTGCTGCTGTAGAGTGACACGGTCCTTTTCCTGACACATCTCTTTGCCTGAGGTCTGCGGTGTTGTAGGCGTTACTCCTGTACAGTATGGTCATTATAAATTGTAGTTACTTGCTAAGATATTAGGACTCAACTACACCAGACACCCCTACTTGAGTAATTATGCTGACAGAGCCTCCAAGCACTATAGCAGCCATTCCTTCAGCCTACTTCACACAGCCTCTGCGCCTGAGGAAGCTGTGGTAAAGCAGCAAGGCTTCCGTAACTATGTCTGCGGCCGAGTTTCTGCAAACACAGGTGTCTCGGTCCTGTGGTGTTTTCTTTCACACCCTTTGTTGAGCCTGTGCTCTTAGGAGCAGTTTGGGGAGCTCCCTGCCTCCAGCCCCATTGTGTGTGTTACCCTCTGCTGTGCTGGCAGAGTTGAGAGGTTTTGTACTGAAGCACATACCTAATTAGCTGGATCACTACCATCGGCGGGTGAACTGGCCTCTTCTCTTTCACTTTCCTCTGGCTTCCCTTGCAGAACTAAAGGGTTTTTACTTCCCTTTCTCCCAAGCAGGTGTCCCTCATGTTGCCCCACCTTTGTTTTGCTGAGCTTGTCCACAAACTTTCAAATTTTCTGGTGCTTTATTCCCTCCTTCTCTAAGTCATTATTTGCTTTGGATCACCGCCCTCCTTACAACTGTCCACAGACCCATCTCCTTGGAAACAGCAAAACTTGTTTGTGTGAAAGTAATAAGGAAACTAATTGGTGCATAGCTGCGCCGGCATGCGAGGGAGCCATGTTCCACCGGAGGATGTTGGAAAACAAGTCTCCACTTACACTGACTGCCAGGTTGGATGGTGTGAGCAAAACCCCATCTTCTTCCTTTGGTGTTTCCAAAGTTGCATTCCTTTGTTCACAGCAGCGGTAGGAAACTTCTTGCATGCACATATGCTTATTTTTATGGACCTTTTTCACTAGTAATTTTCATTACCAATGTGTAGGGGTTGAGAAGCAATGGGAAAATTGGTCTGTCTTGCTTATATCTTATTTTGTGGAACACTGTGCTGGCACACTGTGCCATGCCAGGACATCTCCTCACCTGTCTTGGCCCTGACCATCCCTGTGGCCACAGGTCTTTCCCATCCATAATCTGAGGTTTCTGCAGCTCCCTGCTTTGTGCCCCTTACTTCCACTGCCCCCTGTGCTGTTGGACATGGCTGACAGGCCTGGCAGGCTATTAGAGTCTGTCCAGTGGTCCTGCATGGCCTTTCCCGGTCCTGAGCCATGCAGGTTTATAAGCCCCCTGTGGAACTCTTTGGAAAAGACCTGTTGCACAAATGTAGCCTGGGTAGCTTCCCACTATGGGGCTGGGGGGCTGCCCTGAATGGTGTGATCTGCCTTGGGAGTGTTGGCACACAAAAGTAGTGGTCTTTTGGAAGCCCCAAATCAAGCAAGCCCTGGCAAAGAGATGGTCATGTCAACTTCTCTGTGGTGATGACTTGGAGGAGGGAGGAAGAGTTTCTGCGTACCTTCAGCTTAGTACATATCTTGAGGAGGCCGTGTGGATGAAGGATGATTTTTTTGTTTGTTTCCTACAGCCTCTGAAACTGTGCTGTAAGTGCTGCTCCTGGAAAATTTTTCCATTATTGAAAACTTTTTTACTCACGCACCCACCCAGTATGAATGGCTTTTCCTGGGGTGTGCAGCAGCAGTAGGCTCCTGGCTTGGTTTATGTTACTTCCTCCTGTTACTAGATACCTCCTTTGAGTGACTTTCTTGGGAACTAACATCTGTAAATAGCCTTGCCGAAGCAGGAAGGTTGTTCCAGATGCATGCCTTGTGTTTTAAACTCCAGTGATACCATTATTGTTTTATCACTGAATCTTCAAATAAGCTGTTCTTCTATTAGCTGAAGCTCTATATACTCTTCTTTTGTTACACTGTATCAAGTGAAATGCTTGATATTATTTTGCTAGGTAGCAGGATGTTGATTTAAACCTTGCTTTAACTTCCTAGAAGTTGTATTAGCCTAAAGCACTTTCTACAAGTTCATTGTTCATATCTTGAGTATCAAGGAAAATCACTATTTGCCAGGATGTGAACTGTCTTCAAATGTGCTTCTGGCAAAATAAAGAATGTGAAAGAGTGGGCAGAAAGAGTGTAGAGAAACAGGATTTAATACATGCTCTTAGTAAGGGGGAGAATGCTTGGGATATTGCGTATTAAATATCCTTCTGATATCTCAACACTAAATGTGGAGAACTATGTCTTTATTATGTAATAATGGTACATTCTTTACCATATGTAATTTGGTTTTTCATCCAAAAGGATGGGGAGAAGAGCATTAAGGAGGCTGCAAATGGAAACAGGCTGTAAGACTCGGAATGCTTCCTCTCCAGGGAGCAGCTAGAGGCAAGACATTGTAGTCTGTAAAACAGTTAATAGAAAATGCTATTAATCTGGGGGTTTAAAAGGACAAAAATCAGCATAAGTTATTAAAAACTCCAAGAAAAGTTCTGGAAAATTTTGAGCAGTCAAAGAGAGCTATATTTAGTGTTGTGATAGGCATTGTTTTGGAATTGCATTAAAATACAGGATTCATCTGGGGGTATGGGATTTGTTGTTGTTATTGTTGGTTGGCTGGTTGGTTTGGTTTTCATTTTGTGTGGTTAATGGGGTTTTGGAGTGGGTTTTTTTTTGTTTGGTTTTGTTTTTGTTGGGATTTTTTTTTGTGCACATGATCTGGTTTGATATAAACAAAGCCAGGGACAGCCCAGTGACATACTTTGAAAAATGTTATATAGTCTGTTAAAAAACTAATAACATTAACTACCTCTCTTTCTACAGTCTATGGATTCTGAATCAAAGAACAGTTTCATAGGAAGCTTTCTTCAGCCACCAGATCAGATGCTTCCTGCAGCCTTTGCTTATATAGAATCAACGAAGTTGGTAGCTGTGGCTGGTGACGGGTCTTCTATCCCAAATAACCAGGGTAAAGCCAAAATATGTCCTTAAAGTGGTCTTTTTATTTGTTCCATATGAAATCCCTTGAGCAAACTCCCCATTCTATCTTACTTAGTTCAATGACTTGCTGCGATTATCAGACTGACATTGAGACAGGATGTATATGTGTCCTGAGGGAGTAGTCTCCCTGAAGTCATATGTCTGTAATGGAAACCTCTGCAACTGTTCTAACATCCTTATAAACTTTGGCTTTGAAATTTGTTTAACTTAAAATTTACAGACTTCCTCTAAAAGCAAAGGAGGATGCTTCTAACTCAGCAGAAGCAGTTCATGACTTTAAATGCAGTAAATAAAGATCATTAGTATGGTACACTGACTTGAAATTGGCTTTACATAGTGCTATTTGTCTCCTTCCAGTTTAAAAATCACATGTAAGTGATTTTTTGTGTGGTATATTTCCTCGGGAGAACTTTTGAACAACTCAAACTCTCAGGAAAGTTAGCAACATGGAAGTTAGTCCATATGAAATATGGGTCCACTATGGTGGTTGTGTGCCTTCATGGGTGACTACTCTCTGGAGCTCACAAGGCAAACACTCAGGGGCTTAGTGTATCTGGAGAGCTTGGTGAATGATAAGAGATGATAAAATTGCACAGACATAGCCTACGAGTGTGCATGTGATCATCGTTCTTCACTTGAAAAATCTGTGACTTCTCTAGTAATCTTATGTCATGCAGAGTTTGGGCCTCTAGGATTAAAATGTTCAATTTAATGTGATATAGTCAAGTGTTTAAGTAAGGAAATGTTTAGCATACCAATAGAAAGATGGAAAAGCTGGTCTGGCTTCATCCTTCTGCTTTCTGGTATCTGTTTTTTATTTTGGTTGGAAGGAGGGTAAGCTGTTTGGTTTTCTTGGTTTGTTTTGGGCATTTTTTAAGCTGGGGAAAGTTGTTAAGGAGCTAGCAATATTTGATGGGTATTTCTTTAATAAGAGAACTGGAATAAGGAAACTATCAAGACTTCTAAAATGCCAGAAAAGGAACTTGACTTCTTACAGAACATGTCTTAAACTTCCACTGGTGTGTATACTTTTTGGAGAGTTGGTAGACTTTTTCTTGTAGCTGAAATTGCAACTTTTATTTTTGGCATCATTTTGACAAATACGATTTGAGGCTAATAGCAAAATCTTGCAGACTTGCTCCTGTGGTTTAAAGAATCATCAAATACAAGAAACTAGTTATTGAATCATTACCTTTTGAAAAATAAAGTATTGCTAAATTTTTTCTCTGTATCTGATTTATTCCCCAGTTCTGAACATGTTTTCTTTTTTCAATTTGTTCAGACCAGTGGTATTACACCAAAACTTGTGACCTCACTTGGATACCTGTGTTCCCTTCTTCTATGTAAACAGAATTCCCAGGATTTATTATACTCTATTTGCCATGATTTCTTTGTGCTTGCTGCCATTTGGAGTGAAAGTAGTTTTGCTCATAGGACCAATGTTTTATACCTCAGTTATGCAGGAAACGTACATTTTCTCCCAGATACGTTCTGCGTATGTTAGTGTACAGCTGGGGAATATAATTAATCGCAGGAATGATCCTAGGAAGAAAATTCAGGTATTACATTGCAAGGTGAAGTGTTTTCTAATAATGCTAATCATCATCATCACAATAGGAACTGTTACTTAAGGTGTAACTGTTGCATTGTTTACTAGCTGTAGTGGCAGCCCTGAAAACTCTTCAAGAAAAGATCCACCATCTAGAGGTGGAGAAGTCACGGGCTGAAGCTGATCTGTGCAGCCTCTCCAGAGCAGCTGCTCAGTATAAGAAGGCATTAGAGCATGAATCCTGCGAGAAGGACGCAGCACATCAAGAACTGATGCAACAGAGGAAAGGTATTTCTTTTGAGTGATAAGGTGTAGCCACAGCAACTCTAAGGCAGTGTAATCCAGAGAGTGTTTGTTTTGAAAAGCTGTAATTAATGCAGCCCCCTTTCATTCTTTGCTTCAGAACTGGAGAGAGACAGAAGCTTGATAATTGAGATATTTTTTACATATATTAACAAAGTATTGCATAACCCATAAAGCTATTTTAAAGACTAAGCATATTTCAGGTGGTATGTTTAACAATACACAAGTAACTGCATACCTAACACTGCTAACTTGAGAAAGGGAAGAAACCAGATTCTGGTTAGATATCTGTGGATACAAATCAAAGTAACTGCAGTGCTCATGTCTTTGGAATTCAAATTAGGGACTAGCTCTGAAAAAACATTTTGATTCTTACCTTTTATATATAAAATACATTTAAACTGCATGATTTGTTCAGACTATCAAAATTTTTCTTGCATGTTTTGAAGTCAGAGAACTCCTCAATAAAATGACAGTCTGGCTAAATGTGTAGCTATCTTTGCTGTACCAAATGTCTTGTTTCTCTCTGTAGATGCAAGTGTGCAGTTAAATGCAGCACAGTCCCGCTGCTCTCTGCTGGAGAAACAGCTGGATTACATGAAGAAAATGGTTTCCAGTGTGGAACTGGAAAAGAAAATTATTTTTGAACAACAGGTGAAGCCCTTTACCATACTAACAAAGTAGTGATACAGTTCAAAAGGATAGAAATGTGCAGGATCTGAATTTTTTTTATGGCCATTGTTTTTCCTCAGCTCTGCTCAGGGCGGTAGCAAACAGAAGCAATTTACTGTCTGACTGGTTGATGACAACCACTCAATGAACTGCATGAAAAGCTCCCTGGGTGGAACTCCTAATGAGCAAAACCTTGCTAATACTTGCACATTTGATAGACAAAAAGGCTGCTGGAAACTTAAGTCATCTTTGTCTGCCTGGTATTTTTCATCACTTTGCAATTTTAAAAATATGAATCTTAAACTAGTTAAACACCTTTACTATAGTGTGGGATTTTTTATTTATTTTGCGCTCTGAAACAATTTCAGTCAGCTGCCAACTCCTTTCTTGCTTATTTTTTCCAGGCCCAGCTGCAGAAAGAGGAAGATCAGAACTGGCTGGAACTGCATGTGAAACTTGAAAAGCTTGAAATACTAGAAAAAGAATGTCTTAAACTTACTGCTACTCAGAGAATTGCTGAAGTAAGCATCCATGGAATGAGAGTCTGAAAGTCACTTGATATAATTTTATGGCATACTATTAGTATGCCATAACTTAGTACTAAGTTTTGCAAAAGTTAGTCCTGTTAAAACATACCTGACTGAATGCTACCTTGGTTTCTTTTGCATAAGTCTTTTTTCAGTCTGTGCTTTAAAAATTCCTAGTCCTGTGTTATCCTGCTTTGCAATTGCAAGCTAGTTCAGACTTCTGATTCAGCATGGCAAACTGAAGTGCAACTATTCATTTTTGCCTTCAAATTCAGGACAAGATCAAACACCTAGAAGAAAAGATTTGTAAGGAAGATCATCAGCGTAAGATAATACAGGATGAAACTGCTCAGGTAGACTGAAAAGGTTTTATTTTAGCTTGTTTTTTAGGACTGTAGAAAGCTATTCTCTCTGTCTGAAATACCCTTCATTTTTTCTTACATTTAAACTCCACATGTTTATTACCCAGGGAGAACTCCTGGAATACTACTTAGACTACATACTAGAAAGCTTGCCAGGTGTGTTGCATATCTCAGTGAAGAAAGATTCTACTTGGGTTTGTATTAATGATACAGGGCCTCAGCCTCAATGCTGTTTGAAGTGATCTAGATAGAAAATTAGTTTCTTGAAAATCTGCAACTAAATCAGATAATGTTAATTTACAGTAACTAGAAATTGGTCATACATAAAACCTTATACCCCAAGTACAGTTGGTTATTGTGTTTGTTTGCCTCTCTTTGTTAAGATCTGTTGAAATCTGATACATAGGGCTATACTTTAATCAGTGATACATTGTTCATCAAATGAGATCTTGAATAATTCATTATTCTGTGAAGTCGCAATCAGTTTGTTGGGCTACATCTGAGAAAGGAATATTTGCCAAAGAGAGCAAAATCAAAAAAACCTTTCGTTGAAGGGACAGAGTAGTAGTATTCCAAACCTCATTTTGTGGACAAGTAGCAGCCGTTCTGAAAGAGAGCAGTTGTGGGGGGATTCTTTTGGGGTGGGCTGGGGGGAATGTGGAGTTAAAGACTAACGCTGAAAGAACCTAGCCATCAACAAAGTTGATGCCTTAATTTAATTCATCACTGCAGTCAGTTTTTATACCTTGTTCAAGGATGATGGGTTTTCATCAATCCAGGAAGCTTTAAATAACATGCAGATTGCAGTTCAGGTGTCTGGCCACCTTCAGAATCCAATGGAATGACACAGTTGAAAACTTGCAGGTTTTTGTGTTTCTTATTTAAATTGCTTGCTGCAGAACAGAAGGCCTAGTACGGAGATTTTATCTTCTGAGAAACGTAGTAAGAATGACTTTCCCGGGGTAGATAATCTGACTTTAGCAGTAGCATAAACATTTGCTCAAGAAAGGACTTAGGTGCAGTAAACTAAGTCCTAAACTAGTATTAGTGCCATCTTAGTGCACTGCAGGATGGATTTGAGTCAGTTGGATCTGGGCTGGGAAACACAGGGTGTGGCGTGGTTCACTTCCTTTTGATAACACAAAACCCAGAATATTCTCAGTTCGCTGGTGGACCTCCAGCACTGTTTAGCTGGCACTGTTACACATGCCAAAACAAAGTCCTTGTCCTGTGGTTAATTGGGAATGATGATTATCCTGTTTATCATGGGCCTTGGTATCAACTTTGAACTACTGAGTAATATAAGGATTGTCCAGCAGGTTTGACCTCAATGTTACACAGACAGACTGTCCCCAGATTGTAAGAGCCAAATGTTCATATTACTTGGATTTTATGATCAGATCCCCAGCATGTGGCAGGATTGGCTTATCTCAGTTGCTGCTCGTCACAGTGGAAAAATACAGCTGATGCAGCTGGATATGAAAATGAGGAATTCTAAGGCAGAGCTGTAAGATTTGCCCAACACCCTGCCTTCCTAGTAATCTGTTCAGTTTTTAAGAGTAGCTTATGCCTTCCAAACAGGATAGTTAATAGTTCCCTTAATTGGTGCTTATCCATGCATGAAAGAAGGAATTCATTAAACCATGATATTTCATACTTCTAATATTACATTATGTGGTTGCTTTCTTTTTTGTTTATTCTCACAGCTTCAAACAGGATTTGATATAAACAGAATTTTGATGTCTTTGGTAACATCCCAATGTGAACCTGAAAAGGAAAATGGGAAGAAGAAAAAGCCTAAGAAGGTAACGTGGAAATTTTTATTAGCATACTGTTGCTGATAGTATCTGACTCACACAGAGATTGGAATTCGTGAAAAACGGTGATGTAAGGGGCACTTGATTCATCTGCTGCACTTTACTCCATTTTTAAAATTACAAACAGTGCCGAGTAGCACTTCTTTTTTTCCCCTTTTTTCTTTTTTTTTTTTTTTAAATTTCTTTCTTTCAGTTATTAAAATGGCACTAGGGTTGATAACACTTCACTGGAAAACCTTCCCTTACCAGCTTGGCAATAACCTTTGTTACAGTCTTACTGCCATCTTCCATGTTCTGTCTTGGCTACCTTTCAATTTATCTGGCAAAATTAGTTTTCAAAGGAGTTTTAACTCAGCATCTCGAGATGGCGTGTTTTGGGGGGATTGCTGAAATCAAGAGGATTCATTTTGCAACACATGTTACAGATCAGTCAAAATTTTGCAACTGTGGTTTTCAAAACTTAAATAAAGCAAGGTTCAATTTCTTTAATGACAAACCTAATTGTCAAACTTCCTGCTATGTGCATATGGAATAAAATTTACTTGTCTCAACTACTGGAAAGTCTTATTTGTTACAGGTACAGGAGGAAATTTTTTTTTTTTAAAACCACAGGGAAACTGAGGTGATGCATTTCACTGTTTGAATTTTACTTATTAAAAAAGTAAAGTTTTAGATTGTGCTCTTGGGTCAGCAGATTGGAATTTCTTGTCTTGTGTTTTCGTATGGCAGAGAAGTCCTACAATGAAGAAAATGGACCTTTCACAATTACATGTAAAGGCTGGTGAACTACCTTTTGTGGCTGGGCAGGTGGGTGAAAACCAGTGTTGTCACTGAGGTGGCATCTACAGTTTGAGTAAGTTATTTACTTCTGCAAACCACTTAATAATTCTTCTTTAAGTCTGTCAGCTCCAGCCATTCTGTTATTGCAAACATACAAAGTATGTTGCATTCTATGAAGTATCGCAATCCATGTATCTCATCACGAAGACAAGGAGGAGCTACGTCTGGGATTTGTGGACACAGTGCCCTTTCAAAATCTGTATCATCTTGTTCTGTGTCACCTACTGCCACCAGAATTCTTTCACACCTTCTGTTGGCCATACAAGATGAACTGGGCCAAATGAGCTCGTGAGTACTCATCTTTGGTATTGTGAGTAAAAGTGACTTCAGTGGTAGTCCTGAGAAGCTATAGTTGAGCTTAGCCTGTTTTAGGTGTAGGACTTCTTGTTGACAGAATTACCTCAGTGGGCTTGACTGGTAGGATTTTTCTCATTCAAAAAATTCTTTCTATCCTGGTGTTTAACTGGCCTTGTGAGCAAGCAGCACACTCTTCAGCAGGGTTTTTCTGCTTCCACATCCTGTAGTTAAACAAGCTGCTACTGAAGTAAAAGCTGCAGCAAATGAAAAATCTTTCAAGCCTGTGCTTTTTAGAAGTGTTAAGCATACTCTGAGATTTACAGAGTAGGCCAAAAATGTTCTCCTGGAGAAAACTGTAAAAGTGTTGTTAATACTGAGTAGGCATGCAGGATGCAGTCTGGCTGGGTGGCGAGATAGGTTAGTACAGCAGTGACATGAGTAGTCTTGTCACATCTATCCCGTTCCTTTGTACCCACTTGGTGTTCTCTCCTTACACGCATACCTGCTGGGTCTTTGTGCTGAGTCATTCTGGTGTTCATACCCTTTGCTTCTTGCGGGAGAACTTGCTGGTCCTGTAAGGGGATTGTGAAAGAGGGGCAGTCTCCTGCCACAAAATGGGCAGGGTGTGGAAGAAGCTAATGCATTAAATGGGAGTGTATATATCTTTCTAGCCACGCAAGTAATTGTGCACCACAACTTGTATTCATAGGCATCTTCTGATTAATGCAAGCTTGTAGCATTGTGTGCCAAAGCTGCGTAGCTGGTCATAGCAGACATGTTGACGTGATGAGCTGTGGTTTGAACAGAGGGTGATGTGTTGGTTAAACCAGTTGGGATGTTGACACTGATTTGAAATCTTTGATGTGGCAAAATCTAAACTGGCAAGCAACCTTATTTTCAAAAAGCAATGTCTGGCTTACTCATGGCAGTTCAAGGACAGGCTTTGTTTTGGTTTTTTATAGCAACAACCAATTGCTTCAATAAGACTGTCAAGGAGCAGCAGTTACTCAAAAGTCAGAAAAGAAGCCATGACCTTTGTAAAGAGGTCACTTATCTAGGAGAGGGTCTCTGGTTTTGGCTAGTTCAGATATCTAGGTATCAAGAAGATCTACAAAACTTCTTTTAGTTAAGCTGGTTAATTTAATTAACCAGCCCATTTATCTGCAAATCTGTTTGAGTAGACTATTTTAATTTGAATAACATGTCAGAAAAATTGTAACTTGAATGTACTAGGTTAAACAATACTTTTCTGTATAACACTAAGCTTTCAAAGTCTGCACTGAAGTGGGCAGAAAGTGAAAATGCTGTACTGCATAACTGCTGTTCTCTTTCAAAAATCTCATTCTGCACACTACTGTACATGTAGTTGTTATGCCTGTGGGAAGAGGGAGAAACGAAATGGGTATCAGCTACAAATTTGGGATGAGAAACTCAGACATATAGGAAAACCTTTTTCTTTTCTCGTGTTAATATGTACCAGATTAATGTGTGTTGTGTGAGAGGGTGATAAGCTAAATTGCTGTACTCTGTACAAAATGGCTGGCAACTCCTGCAATATGCTGGAAGTATTGAAAGAAATCCTAGGGACTATATCATGAACACTTAGTGTGCCATTCTTGTCTCTAACAGTGAGCGTCAAGAACTTCTGAAGCAGATACAGGAGACTCAAGACTCCAAAGTTCGTGAAGACTTGGAACGGGAGATGGATTGCCTTGTAGAACAAATGGAGATTAAAAGAGAACAAATATCCAAGCTGAAAAAGCACCAGGCTACTGTAAGAATAACATGTAAAGTCTCTAGCTAGTAACATTCTAGTTGAAAGGCTGCCACAACTCTGCCTCCTGTTGTCATCAGCTAGAATGTCACTGGAATGTTTTAAGCCGGGATGTTCCAGTATGGGTGATTGTAATTAGACTGCTAGCTTGTGTTCTTGTACCTCCAATTCCTTCATTTGATCAAGAAAAAGTGCTTACAGCTGGCAGCTAGGAAGGTATGCTAGTGCGAAAACTTCCTACCCTGTGGCTGTTCTGCTGTACAGAGCTAGGTTGCTCAGTGTGTCACTTCTGCTCACCGTGGTAAGACGAATTGTTGAGATTTCATTCCTTTGTCTCCCCCTGAGGAATGAGAAAATAGAAGCTGTAATTCCGGTACAGACTGGATTAAATGTCTTTTATATTACTGAAATATTGAAGCTTTTTGTTAACTAAGTAGTGTGTTGACCAGAGCTTCTCCAAAATCATAGCCAAGACAAGCCTCTCAGTTTTGTTTATCCCCTAACCTGTCTGCGTTCTGTCAATATTTGGTTTAGAGCCGTAGATAACAACTTTTCAAACATACCCATATAAAATCACTCTGTAGATGCGCAGCTTAACTCCTTTGTAGCATTTTCTTTTGGAACATATGATTAAAAATTAAGTCCATATTTCTGTCTGATGGTTTTCTGTGTTTCCATCTTATGATTCGGATAAATAGATCCACCTAAGAGTTTCTCTTACACAGGAAACAAAACAAAACTCAGTGTGAGGCCTTATGAAATGGGGAGATGATAGTTAATTCAGTTTAAATCTGGACTGTTTTATTCACGTTCATTCTTTGATAGATTTTACCCACTCAAAATTCTTATTGTCCACGTAATTGCAAGCACAACGGTGCTTTATATCAAAGCAGGCTCATCAGAGTCACATGTTAGCAACAGGAACAAAGGATACTGACTGTTGAGTCCTCGGTGCATCTCTTGGCAGTGTCAATTGTTTTTTGAATACGTATCTTATATTCCCGAGGAGCCAACAATTATGGTGTTTTCCTTGCCTCAGAATCTTGCTGACTTCATCATCCAGGTACATAAGACAGTGGACAACCACACCTTCCTTCTTTCCTTC
>VWZG01001791.1:594587-615876 GCA_013396735.1 Grallaria varia
CCTCCCTTCCTCCCTTCCTCCCTTCCTCCCTTCCTCCCTTCCTCCCTTCCTCCCTTCCTCCCTTCCTCCCGTTTGTCTGTATTTTGGGATGATGAGGAGTAGCACATACAATGCGGTGCAGCCTTGCTGTCATCCCTGCTTATTATCAGGGTGCAGATCTTCTGGCAAGTCATCTGTGCTCTGGTACAGCCTTATCAGAGCACACTCCTTAGGGTCATGGTGTAAATAGTAATGTCTGTATGATTACTGTCTATCATGCCCTGGTTATTGATACAGGCCATTCCTGTAACTCCTTGGCCTACACTGTTGGATTTTTTTCTGGTGCTTTTGCACACAGACAGTTCTATTTGTATTTTGTACAGACCATTCATTATTTCTGATGCATATTTCTGCTTCTAGAACCTGTCATACTGAAAATGTCATAGTAATCTCTGCATTTCACAGCTAATAATATGTTTTAGAATGCAATTAAAGTTTATTTTTAGAAATGGACTTAAAACCTAAATTGCCATTTAGAATGCTTCCAGCCTAATTTTATCTTTGGGAAGTGACCTTTTCATGCCAAGTGCAAGTCAAGACTTATCATTTGACGTTTAAATAAACATTCTTTAGCAATTGATCTTATTTATTGTTTTCCATTTTTGTTAAGGAGGCTTCAAAGTAAGCTGCTTAGATACAATAACCAATGAGAAACAGTACATATTTTAGAGATTTATTGGATTTTTGATATTATTGTAGCACAATCTGAACTGGGAAAAGGCTGGTAACAGATGATACTGCATCTCTCTCAAGCAAGCATTTTTACCTTAGAGAGCGATGAGGTTCAACAACCTATTGGGTGTAGATGAGATTAGTTTTGTGCAATGCTTTCTGTATGGGCAAGATCAGTTTTCTGTTACAACAAGACAATTGTGCAACATTAGTAAGTCTAAACTTTTTTTTTTTTTTAATGTTCCTTGGACATCTGTAGTTTGGAGTTTGGCATAAGTCCAGTAAGCTCTACAGGTGGGGGTCTTGCAAGTATGTAATATGCTATTTAGTAATCTTTCTTCCTAGGTACAGAAATTAAAGAGGAAAACTCAGAAACTGAAGCAAGGGGCAACTCATGTCAAACAAAAGTGTGGTGGACAAAAGGAAGCAAAGGAGATTGCAGTCACTGTAAAGGAAAGTGTGTTTAAATCTTGTCCTGGGCAGAAAAGCAGAAGCTCTCTTCAGCTGCTAAAAACTGTGAGGAAAATACAGTCATCTTTGAAAAAAGATGGTGTCATCTGAGAAAAATATTTCTGAAGTTTGCTGTGTTAGAAGTTTTTGAAGTTGTCTTTTGTCTATTAAATTTTTAGTTGCACAAAATACCTTTAAAAAATAAATACGGTATACATAGATATAGATTCTAAACTGCTTGTTCTCTAATAGGTCAGTTTGTTCACCTCAGAATTAACTTACGTGTAGGGTAGTTATAAATCCATTACACTTTCTTGTAATAAAGTGTTTTAATGGACTAATGAAATGCTTATTTGTTAACTTGTCAAATAAAATTGTATACCTTTTTTACTTTTAAAATCGTGTGCGATCTTTGGTGTCCCATTTCCCCCACTGCCAAGGAGATACTTAGAGCTTGCTTTTCCAGAATGACTTGGGCTAGTGCTTCTGTACAAATAAAACCAGGCTTTCCTTTTCTCTGATAACTGAAGAATCAGATCATTGCAACTGAGGCAGAAGAAGAGGTATTGTCTTTTATTTATATATATTTTTTCATTATTATTATTACTCTATAAGCTTTATTGATGGTCTTACTATTAGGGACAGATGGGTTCTGGAAGCTCCACCCATGATTTGGTTTAACCACAATAACATAGGCGTGTTCTTGATTAAGAGCATGGAAGAGGCCAGTACCAAACACTTGTGGTGCTTGTCTTCTCCTCAACAGAACCTGCTTCTAGCACAGTGTACAGTATCTGAGCTGCCATGGAGGAGACCTTGAGCTGTGTACCAGTACACGTTGTAGAAATTGTGTACTTACACAATAGGGAGGTGGGTTTTAATGCTAATAGTGAGTCTGTTCTTTTCCACCCCCCCCTATGTACATGTGGTATAAAACATAATGGTGACTTCAAATTAACACTGGTTCTTTAGTTGCAATTGAAGTTCCTGACTGATACTGATTTTCCTGGGTGTTTGCATATGTCAGAAAAAACCCCAGCTTCCTACAAATGTGTAAGTTCTGCTGCAGGTCTGTTGTATAGAGAATGTAGTGTTTTTTTCAAGCCTGTATGAAGGTAAGAATAAAAACTGGAGGCATATTCTGTTGTCAAGGTTTTTGAGTAAAGACCAGTAATGGTGTATGGTCCTAATGGAAAGTTTGAGTCTTTGGATCAGTAAGTTTTACTCTGACACCCTTCAAGGCAGAGGATTAAGGAAAATTTCAGGTTGGTAATTTAAATTTAGAATAGACTGTTACAATCTCTGACAGGACTTTTACATGTGAGCTTTTTTTGTGTGCGTGTGTGTGGAGTTTATGTGCCCTAAATGTATTTATCAGGACCATAGAAGACCAGGCTGTACAGGTGATATTTAGGGATGGGTTTCCTCCACTCTGCTAAATTGGACAGATATCCTTCTCATGTATGGATTATTTCTGGCTTAGGAAACCACATTATATGCTTAAAAACACTTAGAAAAAATTCTAAGAATGATATTTTCCTGGTGTATATAACATTTCTGAGCTATGTTTATGCATTTCTGAACACTGGAATCACTGATACTGGCAGGGATACGGTACCTGAATCACCTGCTCTCTCTGCATCCTGGCCTGGTATTTTTGTTGACTATAGAATCCTGGGGAGAGGGGGCTATTTTGGAGCTGGAGTAGGAGGCCCCTGGCTCCCCTCTTGGACAGGGGCTGTGGTGTAGGGCTGCAACTGTCAACCAGATACTGGATGGGGTGGTGCTTAAACAATGGCAGCATTGAATAGTCAGTCTTCAAAATGCGTATGCTGACAGGGGCTGTGCGGTCCCAAAATAAAACAGCTGTGTTGCCCTTCTGTGGGGTGAGTGGCTGGGGGGAAAGGGAAGCAGTTGAACCTGGTCCTGCCAGCAGCCAGACATTTCTCATCTCTGCCTGCTTCAGAGGCAGACCAAGAGCCCAAAAAGCTGTCTTGTGCAGACCCAGGGGCTGGGATTTGAGAGGGGATAATAAGAATGCATGTTATGTGAGCTTACATTGGTTGACAGGGGTAAATCACTCCAATATATTTAATTTTTTTTTTTTTTTCTTTTTTTCCTGAAGCTTTTATTTCTTTAGCACATGTGTTTTCACACACTAAATCAAAGCAGATGCATTTCAGCTAGGACTGAGAGATTCAAACCAGATACAAAGGAACTGTATCCCAAACCAGTTCTCTTGCTTGAAGAAAGGCAGAAAATTTTATCTTGGCAGGGCAGAGTAGGAGATCAGTGTATTTATTTATTTATTAGCATATTTACAATTTGCGGTAATTGTCAGTCACGTAAAATAATTCATCAAAGAAAGATACAGCCGTGTGTAATTCTCTAGAAGCTGCAGGGGTGAAGTTCAGCTGGTGCACAACTGTGGCAAAGTTCAGCTCCACGAGAATTAGGCAGATCACAGTGAGTTTTGCTGGGCTCTGAATGCTTTATGTCTTTATGCTCCAAAAATGTCCTGGCCTGGAACTCCATAAACGTACATTTGAAGGAAAGCACAGTGGTCACAGTAGGGTTCTTTACAAGAACAATATGTTTTTGGCTTAATAAGTGCTTACTCTACTCTTTTACAAATGTTTGTTTTGATTTATATCCTGCATGGTTTTGTTTGTCTTCTCAGATGAAACTGTATGTTTATTTTTTATTAGTGTTTTGGATCCAGCTATACAGGGCAGCAGACAAAAACACACAGTGATCCCAGAAAAGACTGATTGGTTTATTTACTCCAAATCTGGATGATTTTACGCTGAGTTAGGCAGAATTGCCACAACAGGTCCTGTTGATATTTGAATCTAGGGTCATATTTTATGGCTGGACATTAAGGAAATTGGACAAAAAGTGTAGGTCAAACAGTATAATTAAAAATACAGACCAGCAAATTGTATCCAACAATAGTTCACTTTCCTGCTGCTAATGAAATATGCCAGCACAATTTAATGGTTTGTTACTTAAGCCTGCTGGAAAGACTTTGTCCTAGTGCAGTAGGTATTCAGTTTGAGCATGTGTGTTACAAGATTCTAACCAGCAAAGCTGGAGGTTGGACACAGCTGTAATCCAGGATGTTCTGGGAATAGAAGCTGGCAAAAACACTCAGAGCAAAATAATCAGAGCAGGATCTTGCTGGGATTTGGATCCTGGCTAATGTAACTAAGTGCAGATGTTTATGTGGACCAAAAGGCATTCCCAGAATAAGAATACTGTACAAACACATGATGATTTTATAGCAGGAAAAAAGCCAAGGAAGTGGGGATAATAAAACAAGCGCTCTCATTTCTGATGAAGCCTTTTCTCTTTTCCTCTGCTTGCCTGCACTGTAGTGGTCAAGGCTGTCTCTGTCATGTCCCCTGGTGGAGCCTGTGGAAGCTTCTGCAGACTGCTTGTGTTACAGCTCTGCTTCTTACTTGAAGGTCTCTGAGGGCTCCCTGTGTGGGTGCCGTAGCCTGTTTTAGATGAGCAAAGAGAAGCAAGCATTTCTGAAAGTGTGACAGCTCGAACAGGTCAGGTGAATCTTATCCCAAATGCCTGGCTCTCTCTACTGAGTACAAAGGGAGTCTGGGGTGATAGGTGAACTTAAATTAATGTATTTATATTGCACAAGGAGCTCGGCCAGGTAATTTCTGATGAAATGTGGAATGCTTTTCCCTGATTTCTGGGGTTCCTGGGTGAGCTCTTTAAAATCCAGAATTACTGGGTAAGTCCTGGGCTCCTGACAGCCTGGAAATTCTGGGCATTGCCCTGCATACAACCACTTTGCCTCCTGTTTTCACATCAGCCTCTGATGCATTGGTCTAAATGTGGGTGCCTGTCCTGAGAACACACTTAGTGTAACTTCCCCGTCATGAGTAGTCTCACTGTCCTGAAACAAGGCTATCAGGGTCTCAGTGCTGTGTTCTTTGGGAAGACACAATATACTACAGAATTTTATTTTGTTGATACTTAAAGTGACTTCTTTTTGCAACCTGAATTTATCCTATGGGCATCTTTACTATTTTGTCAGAAATATTTTCTTTATACCCAGAAATGGTAATTTATATTCCCATTGCATCCCTCTGCTACCTTAAGTTTACTTCCATGTTCTCAAATAGCTGAGGTAAATAATCGCCATTAGTTTTATCTGAACTCCACTTGGCATAGTGACATCATTTCTTTTCTCTTGGTTCCTTCTTATTTGTACAGCTGAAGAACTGCCTGCTCTTTATTTTCCTTAGTAATTTTTAATTTAGCTTATATTTCTTGCTTTAGTTGTGGGCTTCTCAGCCCTGACTTCTGGGTTAGCTCCACCATGTTTGCTTTCAACCTCTTCCCCCTGCTTTTATTACTGAGGGCAAGTTCCATTTAACTTTTTATCATTGATTTAAAGATTCTTCACCTTCTCTAATATAAAAATCCTTGAGGTATTGGTTGCTTTTGACTTTTATTAATTTCTCTAAATTATGTCTTTTTGGATGTTAGCACTTTACATTCAGGTCTAGTTTTGTTCTTCCATTCTAACCCAGATTATGATGGCTTCTCTAAACAGTCTCCTCGCTTACCAAAACTGTCTGGAGTATCATCTAGTTTCAAGGACCAACTGAAGGCATTTGCAGAGCATGGCAGATTTTTCCTTT
This sequence comes from Grallaria varia, assembly GCA_013396735.1. Lineage (NCBI taxonomy): Eukaryota > Metazoa > Chordata > Aves > Passeriformes > Formicariidae > Grallaria > Grallaria varia. Next base: position 600,416 of record VWZG01001791.1, read on the forward strand.
TTTAGTACTAATTTAGTAGAAATCTTTATCTTCATTCCTCAAAGTAAGTAAATCTACTGCACATAGATCCCCTTTGACCTATGAATATTACTAGCCAGTCATAAATGTTAATTTGTTAAAATTCCAGACTATTTCTTTATCTTTAGCATAAATTCAGTCAAACCAAAGCATATCATATCCTGCTGCCAAGGTGTAGTTGCTATTCTACCTTGTTTATAATATGCTTATAGTGTCCGATTTCATGTCTTATGTTGTTAGTTCAAGCTCTCACATAGACATCTCTCTGTAGATTGATTACAAATGAACTAGCCTTCTCTTACCCCTTGCTTTCAAGAAACACCAAATCTTTCTGCAATTACTTGTTTCTTCCCTTAAAAGCAATTTTTTTTCTTTCTATATGATTATGCCCCCCACTAACAAGTGAATAGAATAACTCAGGTGTTGGGAAGAGAGCAAGGTTGCTTTAGAAATTATCACAAACCAAATGTTTCCCATTAGAACTGAGTGAATTTGGTATAAGTGGATTATTTGCAAACAGCACATTAGTTCAAAAGTGGCATTTTTTACAAATTCTTTCATTCCTTTTATTCTGGTCAACTTTAAGTAATAACTTCAGGTGAGAAAAATCGGGAGAAAATTGATTTTGAATGTCAGTGTATTTGATTTTGGAAAAAATGAAAGCAAAAAGTTTTGATTCTTCTCGTGTAAAATGTTTTATTCAACACATCAAATTTAATGTTTAATTACCTACACTTTCTGAGGTGTCATTAAGAAACTAGGTGAAGGACGGAGAAGATGGCATTTTTCAATCGGATGCTGGAGCCCCAAAACAGTTTTTCTCCTGTTTTCCTTATGCTGGCAATCAAACTGGGAAAAATCACATTCACACAGTTCTGTTCCTGATATTAAAAGAAAGGTCTTCTTGTTAAAGGAGACGCTGAATAAACAATTATTTAATGAAGTTGACACATTTTATGTGTTGTCCATATAGCAGTGGAAATTTATACTTTTTGCATGCTTTGTTCTCCATGTCTGGGGTAGACAAGACATTTCCCATTGAGAACGGAGCTGCTTCTTGACTGCTTGTCTTTTAGTCTGCCAAAATGAAATAGGCAAAATGGATGAAGTGTACCATCCTTCTACTGAGAAGGTCTTGCAGCTGGAATAAGAACTAGCAGCACAGCTGGCAGAGCTGAAGGCAGAAGACGACAAAATACTCCAGGGATGCCCTGGTAGGGTATAGAGGTAGCAAGAATTTGCTGGGGTATGAAGGAGAGAACGAAATGATAGTGATGTGTTATATCTTCTTGGGGTTTTTTTTCAGTTGTGATACAAAAGCTGTGTCCATGTAACTGTTCAGTTTTGAGACCTGAATACATACATGAGAGCCAGGAATACCAGCTTTTTCATTGTGTCTGAAATGGAAAGGAATGTCAGAACAGAAACTAAATTGATTTCATGGTGTATATTGTAAGGAAACCTGAGATCTCCTTGCATGTCAAGTGTGTCCTTCTTACAGTGAGGAGGAAGCAACTTCAAACAAGATGCTGCAATATGTAAACAGAGTGGTCCATATAAGGCATGCTGCTTTTTGGATTCTGGATCTGTAAAAACAGAATGGGAAGGGTCATAATGCTGTTCGCACCTTAGTAACACAGCATAACCCTTTTTATATTTGAATAGTAATGTGAACCTGGCTCTGCAGCCTTTATTTATGTGACAACTCCCAAATAAATTCAAAGCCTAATAATTATTCTGTATTTACCATTTTTTTAGAATTTCTTTGTATCCTGAGTAAGAGAGAAAATCAACGTGTGCTCCTTTTGCAGGTTCCAGAAGCAAATCCCTTTGTAATTCAGGGTGCTGTCATGCAGAGGGAGGTAGAGAGCCGGGAATAACGCGGAGAAGGGAGCCCCCCCCACCCCCGCTGCCCCTCTGCCTCTGCTGCCGCCCCAGCTGGGGCTCCCACTGCCCGCAAGGACTCAGGAGCTTTCTGTGGCCCGCGACCTGTGCACTGTGCACCTCTGCAAATAAAACCAGCACGAAACTCCCTCCTGAAAACAGGCAAGACAATGTCAGTGGTTGCAGTTCCCTTGTATGATATGAAAATGTTCTCCTCTTTCCTTAAAGGACAGGAATCAGAACAACTGGGAGAACATTTTCCCAATTCATTGATGGTTTTGTACTGTTCTAGTACATCTGTGTTGTGGGTTATTTTGATTTTAATTTTTGAAGTGGAGTTCAAATTTCTAGGTTCAGTGAACTGAATTCTGCCATTTTCCTTTTATTAACTAGAGTTTTTTTATTACCTGTAATGCTTCCGCTGGGTCAGCTTAGAAGAAGTACATTCAGAAATAACTCTACAAGCACAGTGGTCTTTGGAGGTGGATTAGCTGATGTTTTGGTATTACTGTCCGATGCTAATGATGATCTGTATGCTGTTTAAGTTTCCTATAATGTCAAGCTGCTCTTGCTTACAAATGTGTGATTTGCTGATTATTTCTGATTTTATTCACATTTTTTGCAGACAAAATTACTCAGCTAGTCCACAGTAACTATTTGCACATCTAAGATGAAGAGATTTTGCATGCATGGCAGTGTTATTGGGCAGTTTTATCCCCTCTATCAGCAGGGAACCAAACCTAGGATCTAGCATGTCCATATCTAGCATAGCAGCTGTTCATGAAAAACAATGTGTCAGCAAGGCTTCTTTTCCACCCAAGTAAAAAGCTATTAACATTAAGGTAATTTGTGTCTAGACTTTCACCCTCAGCTATCTGCTTATGGTCAGAATGAGCTGCTCAGAAAGATTCACTATTGGGACTGAAATTTGCTTTTCCTCATTGGGTTGGAAATACCATTTGTAAGCATTTAGCAAGGAAATAAACCAGTGAAATTCCTCTCAAGCTAGGATTCCTCATGCAGTGGGAATGCAGTGGTCTTGTAGCTAATACAGGAAGAAGATGCAGAAATGCAGAAGTTACAGACTCTCTCTTGTATACATTAAAAAAGAGAGAATTAGTCACATATACAACATTTAGAGGACTGCAAGGCTTTCAGTGGCAAGGAAAAGTTTCCTGACAGGAAAGAAAATTCTGGTGAGTGTAGTGACACAGGAAGATCTGGTGATTTGCACCTGCTGCTTATAGTGCATCACCTACAGTCTCTGAAGGTAGCTTTCTCCAGGTAAGATGAGCATTTTTTGAACAGTGAAGTGTAATTTTGAAGCATCCAAGTCTTGGATAAGAAAATTAACAGCAGAAAATCAAATTCCATGTAAGAAATCTATAGGTTTGTAGGTAATGAACTAGACTGCATACGTGTGACTTTCGATTCTTCTAGCAGATTGATTTTACTAGAAAGGAAATATTACAATGAAAGAAATTAATTTAGGTAAGTGGAATAATGACCTCCTTGCATGCAGTGTAGATAACACTGAGCTGCTTGGACTTCAGGGGATCCACGATAAGAAGGAGTTAAGTTGGAGAGATTTTTTCTGTTTTATCACTGGGATGATATTTTGGTAGAGCAGGATATTGTCAGGGACTGAGACATCTCAAGTCTGTGGACTTGGGGAGTATTTGTTTGTTTAAGCATCACCTTTTGGAAATAAATTTGAATACTTCCTTATTTAATGCAATTTCGTCAATGATTTTATTTTATCAGTGCTACAAGTCATTGACAGTGAATAAACTTCTGGAATTATATACAGTGTATAAATACTGTTTGTTTTTTTCTCTTTTGTGCTTTATTTTGTTACTAATTTTGCCACTGAACAGTTTTCATGCTTTCTAAATGACTAAGAATAAAAACTGGTATACTCTTAACTCCAGACTGTTTCTCATAGAATGAGTGTGGCTTATGAGAAATATCCTGATGCGGTCCAAGACAACTGAGAAAAATTAAGAAGCACTTTTGATCAGAATTCAGGTATTTTTAATACTGATGAGTTTTCCCATTCAAGAGTTGTAAGACGAAACGGTGGGAAATTATCAGCTTTCCTTTAAAACCACAGTCCTACACATCATTTGTTGCTATGCATTTTCTGAGAAAAGTCTACAGTGCAGATGTTGCCATCCTTGGTTTGTATACTTCAAAAAATTAGAGTGTGGTTTCTACAGTCAGCAAGAATCCTGGAAATCAAATCTTCAAATTCCAAAGTCTGGAGCCCTGAATCAACAGCAGTTGCTCCTCTGGCCCTACTGTGCCCTGGGCTGTAGAAACAGGCAGGTCAGGAGTATACTTGTGGGATCAACTTGGCGGAGAATCCAATATGTTGTCCCAATTATGCCAAACCCTGAAACTTACCCTTCCAATTTTCTGCAAGAATGGTATTTAAAATATTTCTGTGGGTGGCCTGTTTCTGGAGAAACTAAGAGAGGAAGGTTATTGTTTAAAGACTTATATTGAAGTATCTCTAGGAGAATCTGCTTGTGGTTATTTTCAAGTTCTCTTTCCATTAGAAGGAAGAGAGTGGTGTTATTTATATTGAGTTACCTGTGTGAGTGGTAGTTAGCAACCAAGGCAGCAGTCTTATTGAGAATGCTTAAATCCTATGATTTAACCCATGCTGTTACAGAGGGGTAACCGTGTGGAACTGTAGGAACTCACAGGATTATTGTCTCTGGAGAAGCACAACCCCTCTCTCCTGGTAGGGCACACCTCCTCCTTGCAGGTGAGGAGAGGGCTGACCAGGGTGGAGGAATATCTCCTTTCTCCACTGAAAACCTTTACCACAAGAGATGTGCCTGTGGGTTGAAGGCACAGCTCTTGGCTGGAGTGACAGTTAGTGAGGATTGAGAACAGTGCAGATTTACCTGGGACAGATAAAAGGCATTTAGCCCATAGTTAGTGGCCTAACTAAGCTCTAACTGGTCTTACTGGCTATGCTGGTGCAGCCCTCTTTCTCTCTTTAGGCCCAAAGGGGTCCCACGATGGGGAGATGGCAGCACTGCCCTAGGAAGAGAGAGGTTGAACTCTTCTTTCCAAATGAAGCCCCTTGAACCTACCATGTTTCTCTCATATGATCAGGATAGGAGAAGGAGGGATGATCCTCAGCCTTGGATACAGTGGGCTAATAATGTACAGAGAAGGGGGCAAGACCTACAACATTACAAAGCTCTCCTGAGCCATTCCGTGGAGCAGAGCCTTATTGGTATTAAATCAGACATGCTCTAGCTCATTTTGATATTCAGTATGTAGGTATCTAATATTTGAGGAACAGGATTCTATTGCCATCCTAAGCTTCATTCATCTGCTGTCTAGATCAGAGTGGCATAGATGAAACTGCAGAATGATTAGAAAAGACATTGAAAAACAAAGCAGAAATAAAGCATGGAATAGAAACACAGATGGCCCTTTATTGATGAAACAATGAGATAAAAATTTGATTGCGTGTTCCACTAAACCCCCAAGAGTTTTTCTGAACTTCAGCAAACATGAACTTTCCTGTTAGGATCTTTGCATGTATCAGCAGTACTCACTAACACTGGGTAAAAGATAATCAGTTGATACTTAGTCAGGCTTTTAAAACCATTTGGAAAAGTAGTAGCAGAAAAAAGTACTGCTGTTTGTTATGGTTTGGCCTAAGACAACAAAACAGCCAACCAACCAACCAAACCCCCAGTGTTAAAATATACCTGCCAAAGGGCTGGAATAAGGGAAGAAAATATGACAAAACTTGCAGGAACACAATAATTTTGGCTCTTCAGTGTTGAAGGAATACTGAGATCCTTCAAAGCCATGAGCAAGCCTGAGGTGATGTAAAGAAGGAGAAAACATTTCAGTTCTTTTAAAAATGTGTGCTGTGTTGCCAACAGACTCTCCAACACTGATACCAGGCCAAACTCAACCATCCCTAGCACATGCTTGTTTCCGAAGTTGGCAATAGCAACATCATGCCGGAATCAGATACCAGAGGAGTGACAACTCTGAAATAGTAACATACTTGAAGTTCTTACGGCATGTGAAGATTCGGGATGTGTGCATGTGAGAAGAATGTTGCGTACTCCTGAGCCAGGACTCTGTTCAGGCTCAAGGTTTTGTTAGCTGGTGTCCTTTCCATGCTAGAAGATAGGCACTCCTCCAAGGACCATGGAGGTGCCTCAACCTGCAACAGCTATTTGACTTTTGGGGTCTGGCAGAAGGTCCTTTCTTAAAAGAGATATGAAAATAACAAAAATCCGCACATTGTGGATTCCCTCCGCCATCACATTCCATTCTCTGACATGCTTCAGCTTCAGGATTAAAAAAAAGGGGGATTACATCATTGTGTAGATGCAAAGCAAAGGGTGCTGACGGCATTGCTTACAGACATCTCACACTCATGTTGCTTAAAGTGTTGATGTTCTCCAGCTGGTCTGATTATGGCTTTTTGCAGAATCCTGCCCCAGGGACATTTGGCTTTGCTGTGCCCTGGCACAGCATTGAAACCAAAGAGGTGAAACCTCAGCTCTAGTTTCTGCTTTCTCATTTTGGTACTGATTATAACCTTAAAAGTCTTAATAATTCAGCTGATGAAGCGTAGCTCCTTTCACTGGTGAACTGAAATGTACTTCTCAATGCTAAAAAAAAAAAAAAAAGAGAGAAAGAAAGGCGGGAGGAAGAGTCTAAAAGCATAGAAGAAAGTTCCATTTATTACGAACCAGTGTTTTGCATTGTGGAAAATGACTGTGGCACTTTTGCTCTTGACAGGAAGCAGAAGAAAGGCTTGACTTGCTCCCACTAACCTCTAGTAATGGCTAACATTCATATTTTCAGTACCATGGCTCTGAAGCTGCCCCTTTGTTCTCTTCTCACTCTTTTTTTTGTGTGTTTTGAGCATTTTCCCCAGTTTTCCTGCCCTTGTTTGGAGTCTCCCTGCGCTGTGGTACTTCCACTAGAGGTCGGCTGCGACACACCATTGTCCAGGACCTCGCCAGCTTCCACAGCTCCGGGAACACCAGCAGGAAAACTCTCAGTTTCGTTTTTCCTGTCATCTAAAAGGTAAAACGAAACGAAAATCTCCACCGTGTGTCCAAGGTCCAAAAGAGATGCGTAACTATTAAACAGAAATAACACACTGCTTTTAAATGCGTGGCTTGCCTTATAAACTGCACCTTAATGAGTACAGGTAGTCAGGTGAAAAGGACAAAGGTTTGGTTGCGTAAACTGGTCTGTAAGCCTTTCCTCAAATTAACATTTGACTAGTCCAGCTGAACGCACCGAGCTTCCAGAGATAAGCGCCGGCGGACATGTTTACACAACTGCTCTGATGTACACCGCCTTCCTTCTAGGCTGGCAGAGGCTTCTTAACTTTTGAACAGGATTTTCAAAGTACATCTTCTAGGTTAATGCTATTCCTAACAAAGCCAGTGATAAGAAATTTGCTGTTGACTTGCATTGAAGGACAGACAGTGGTTTTGAAAATACTGGTTTTCTTTTTGGAGGCATCAGAATTAACAGCCGGGAGTTTCATTGTGACTGCAGGAAAAGCAGGAAAACACAGGACCAGAATGTCCCCTTTTATCTTTTACCATTCTTTTAAAATTTTAATTTTTTTTTCTGATGATATTCAGTATTACTTTGCTCTAGGATTTCACATCCATCTTAGGAAATCTATAACAGTACTGTCTCCTTTTGCGCTTTAGTTCTCCAAAATTTTAGAAGCATCTTCTGCAAATAGCAGACAATGAGAATGTTTCCAGTTTATGATGCAGAAGTTTTGCAGTCGGACAACTCTAGAAATGCTAGATCCAGCCAGGGCTTTGGAAAAGAGAGACAACTGGATCTGTTATTTAAAGGTAACGATGAGGAACTTTCCTTTTTCGGTTAGTGTTAGTCCTACCCAGTCTGCAGGATGCACATTTCAGCAATTAAAGTCTAAAATGTTTCTTTTGATAAATGGAGTGAATATTTTTTAATTATTCAGGCCTTATCAAACTACAATATTTTTGTATACTCCAGAGCCCTTATTCATATCTGTTGAAAATGCAAAGTGAATGCATTGCATTTTCTTTACTAAATATTGCCTCCTGTATCAAAACCATGTAACAATATTCAAAAGTTTTGTGGTTACTTTTATGTCAACCAGTTTAAGCTTAAAGTAGATCCCTGGAAGCAAAAGCTTTTCATGCAACTGAAACAAAGGAGAAAAGGAGATGAGCTGATGGATCTTCATTCAAAATCTCTAAAGCTAATATGGCTTAAAGTGATTTAATTTAAAGCTATTTTAATTTATTTATTGGACTCTTCCAGGGAAATTGAAATCTCTAGAGAAAGGTTGCCTCAGGTTTAAGTATCATGTATTTATGTTTGCATTCATTATAGACCCATTACTAAGGTGCTACAGAGATATTTCTCTCCTCTTTCTCAGTTCAGTAGTTTCAAAAGGCTGCTTGAACACTGGCATAGTATTCAAAAGCTCTGAAGTTCACCTAAGTCAGGTCAAAATCAGCCCTGGAATTTGTGTCAAAGGGATTGCTCAGAACAGCTTTTTTTAAGGTGACCAAAGTTCAGACCTGTGCTCGAAAGGCAAGAAGAGATGCTCCAAAAGTGAAGTACAAGTCGGCAGGGCACAATGTGCCCCCAGGGAGTGGTTACTCAGTGTCTCTATTTTGGTTCAAGCTTCACAGATTCTCTTGATTTTGGTGATATAATGCCATTTTTGGACATTTTGAGGATGCGCTGCAGGACAGCTCCCTCTAGGCTGCATACTACCCAGCACCTTTGGAAAAATGTCAATGTATATTCACAGATGAGGTGTGTTTTGCATCCACACCGAGCCCGAGGCAGCTCTAACACCTCCCATTCATTTGTCCTAATTGCATCTTACTCACTGCATGTCCCCTGCAGGGCTGACCTGCATCTGCCCGGTAAGCTCTGCTCATTCATCCCGGCTGCAGATGCACAAAGGAGCTGCGGGGTGTGACAGACTGTCAAATGTGCCGGGGTCTTGCCACATTTTTCCAGTGAATTTTGAGCACGTCTGATGTCTTCATCTGTAAAACTGGTATAACAGGAGTGCTCTGCCTCTAAAACTAATGCAATTGTGATGGTGACCTGCTACTGTAGGACTGGATCTATATAAATATATCATTCAGTAATACCGATCTGGCAGTCAGATGATGAGGTTACTGCCTCTCACCCCCGGGGTGATCCTGAAGCACTATGAAATATAAGAACACCTTGTAGTTCAGCTTCCAGTTTTGCACAGGAACCAGAAAATAAGTACCTTCTCTGAAGCTGTCTGGAGTCATGCCCCTGTGTGCCCTCCTATCAATAATCAGATACCTGACAAATGGAAAGTCCTTGATGTGCTGTCTCTTTATTCCTTCAGTACTCGGGTGGTGTTGGGTACACCAGAGCAGCCTAAGCCATGTCTGGAGCTCATGTGAGGCTGTTTCAGATCTGAAGTGTCACTGAGCTCTTTTGTTTTCTCTTCCCAAGGCACACCACTCCAGTCATTCCAAATACCCCTGTCCCTTTTTAATTGCTTTTCCTTCTGTGTGAAGCGAGGTTCCATTTGTTCAAAATAGGCGATAAAAAGTCCTGTGAAGCTCCTGTCCTTAATACTCTGAGAATTCCTATCAATGCTTTTCTAGAATGCCTATCAACAAAATTTTACTGATGCTAAAACATGACTATTTTTCAAATTATACTTCTGATAGAAGTGGCAATTAAAAAAAATTCCTGAAAGATTACATGCCGTTTTTAAAAATTACTTTTCTACTACTAATAATTGTATTTAACTGGGATTTGATAGTACTCTGTTTATATTAGTTTCTCTGGTTCCTATCTAACATTCATTATTACTTTTGTGGGTTTCAAAGCACTTGAAATAGAACTCATCTAAAATTACAAAAGTCAGAAAGTGGTTGTGTTGGTCTTACAGCCTAAGTTGGCCTTAAAACATTTTAAATAATTGAATGGGTTTTATTTTGATGATACTCTCAGAAAGATTAGACATTTATGGCATTTTCTGAAAAATATATTTAGCAATGACCTAAGTTTTCTTTTATGATCCCTGTGCCAGATACTTCACAAAGAAACCATTCTTTCAAATCTTACCACACCAGGTAATTTTTCTGGAAAGCTTGAGTGCAAGCCAACATCACCAGCAGCAGCAGAAAAATAGCTTTGCAGCTCACTGAGACAATGAAAAGAGAAAGATCATTCTCCTTGGTTTTTTCCATAGTGACTTGATCACTATGTTTTGTTTTCATTATAGCTCATTAAGGGCGAGGGGTGACAGGACAGGAGAGAGGTAGCCACTCCCTGCTGTAAATCTGAGGAAAAAAACCCAGTTTCATATTCTTTCTTATCCGGTGTATTTCCTCCATTTGTTATAACAAGCAAGTCAATTTCTACAATTTCACCTTGGAGAGGGGACAGCAGAGAACTTTCCCAAATAAAGGAGAAGCAGTAAGGAGAGGTGCTGCAGGGGCTAGGTGCCCTGAATTGCCTTGGCTCACTGCAGGATGGGGTCTGGCATGCTGACTCATTGGCCTTGTGAATCTTTTGTCTGTATTTGGTGTCATTTGAAACAAGGTCTCAGACACAGAGAGAGAGTGATAGAAGATCTCCAGGAACACGTGGTGTTTGAAACACATCCTGTGAGGTCAAGTTCTATCACTTCTTCTCATGCCTCTGGACAGCAGAGCTGTGATAATGTCTGGGAGGAGATCTGTGCCTGCACTGAGCTCCACCACATGCTTAAAAGGGTAGAAATGATGAGTAATGGTCAATTAATACATCTAGCAGGCATTTGTCAGCTCTGATAGAGGGGCTTCTCTAAAAAATTTTGTATACCAGCCATCCCCTTTTTCAAAATCTGGTCTCCTGGTAGTGGTGCTAAGCAGGAGCTGCCCAGCTGCGGTGTGTGGTGATGTGCACCACGTCCTCTCCTCCTTGGTGCTCACCAGCTGCTGTGCAGCCACAGCTTCCGTGCAGCACAAGCAGCGTGAGATTGCACCTATGTAAAAACAACATGTGCATGTGCCTGTAGCAGGGCTGGGGTGTGGATTTGGCCACAAGAAGTGTGGCCCTAGTATTTACTGGAGGGTAACGGTATTAGGGAATGGGTTGGGATGTGTGTATGGCTGAGAGGGGAGGAAGGATGGCGGCATGCTTTGGTTGCTGGAAGCCATCCAGCAGTTAAGCACCTGGGGGCCTGAGAGCAGACGCCTGCTTTGTGCAGGGGCAGGTGTGACAGCAAGTTCCTCCTTTCAAGGAGGAAGTGGCATCTGTGGACTTTGCTTTACAGTGGCTCAGAAGCTGTGAGAGATCTTCATGTTTTGGAGGGGGAAAAAACCCAAACGGCCTCACTGGCAGGGTAGTGAAGGCGAAATAGGATGTACTTACCTGGTACCTGGGGAAGTTGTAGTAACTGTGTGTCAAGCTCTGTGACTAAACCTCTGAATGTGAAGGCATCTCTTTGATGCAGATGGACTTTGATTCCCTATTTCTTTATTGCCCTTCACAGCCACTGCTTTGGTAAATATAATAGCATGGAACTGTTACATCCCAGAAGTTGCTGTATCTACAGCCCAATGTTTCATTTGTCCCACTCTAGCTGTGCCTGCACCAGTGGACCCTGGTGGCAAGCTAGGAAAGAACAAAAAATTCTCATTGCTTTGCTGCTGTTTTTCAAAGAGGAAAGGTCTCAGCTACAAGGGCTGGATGCAGCCCTAATATTAATAAGAAGGTCTTGCACCCTTGTACTTGGCCAGGACCAAGCAGAGCAAGAATACAGGAGCAGGGGAAAGGGAACAGAGGGAGAGAGAGGTCATTTAGTTGGCTACTCATTTACTCTTTTCTGTTGATTTATCTGCCCCCAGCCTGATACCAACTCTGTATAAAAAAATTATCCACATTTTTCTATCAGGAAAAGCTCTCACACGTGTGAACATACTCAGATTCTTCCTGCCTCAGACTGACCCAGACCAGGAAGTATTTGATTACTTAGTGAAAACTTCAGGAAAAAAACCCAACCATTGGGTTGACTCATGATTAATTTTTTAAAAAAGAAGGAAAACAGGATTGCGCTGTTCATCTTCTGTCAGCGCACTAAGTCCACAACTAGTTTGGGAAAGAGCACCTGCTTGGGGGAAATGCAAGCAACATGACTGATCTTAATTTTGAAACAATCTAGGCATGAAGGTTATTGGAAAACTAGAATTAGATCCTCCACAATGAAAAAAAAAGATGCTGTCCACGTCTCAGTGTTTTTAAAATAAAAATTTAGCTGCTATTCAAAAATGTGTTGTCATTTTTTCCTAATGTCACTCACATTTTTCAGACAGCATTGTCTATCTTTTTGAAGTAGAAATTTTAAGTGGAAATGCTTCATCCCATGCTTAGTCCATATGCTTAGTGTTATATTTAACAGAGATTTACAATGAATGCTGTTGGTTCAGGAAAATATATTTTAATGTTACTTGACCTCATGTTATTTTAAGTAATGGAGATGGAAGGACCTAGTGTTTCTAAAGTTTAAGGAATTAGACCTTTGGAGACAACAAGGACAGGATGAGTGAGGATGATCATACTTAGTAAAGACAGAGCAATCAGTTCACAGATGATCTATCATTGCAAGGATTATGTAAAGAATTCATTGCTTGACAGTTTGTCATCAAGATTTGTTTGGCTTGGAGGAATTTTTGGAGACAGTACACTCATGTCAACTTGCAGATTTATAGAACTGCCAATGTAGTCCTAAGAGTATATGTGTCACTTCTATGAGTAGTGTTAGGATGCTTCATGCTGAGTGGGATAAATTTGTCAATCACGAATTTGTAAAGATACATTAATAAGATTTTCTCTAATCAGAAAAAACAATGCCAAGATCAATACTCTGAAGCTTTTAACACACTGAAAAGAATTCAAATTTATGCCATCCAAATACATTGGGATAGAAAAGGTAGAATAATGTTTCTTATCTACTTGATTGTCTGAGAAAGTTCATTGGATAATGCCAAGTAAATCACTGTCCATAATGATCCACAATTAATAAATATGTGTGACTCATAGTGATCTTCTCATTTACACTGATATTAATGCCAGTTAATTTCACTGATACTGGTGGAGTGACTCCTGATGCCTGCAAGAAGGCCTTGGAATTAATACCAAGGCAGGTGTAGCTGTTTTCCTGCTTGCCGCTCTTGGTACTGTGGTGTTTAGTGTGCTGGAAAGGAGTACTAAAGAAATGGTGAGCAGAGTGTTCCAGTATCTTCAAATTTACAAGTCAGAAAAAGTAATTTAAAAACTTTGGCTTTCCCAAGGGAGTTGTTAGCTTTCTGGGAAGTAGATGTTGGGACAAAGTCTCCATCTGAATTCTACATAAAATACTTTTATTTTCATCCCTCTTTTTTCAGTAGCAGAAGAAATGATGGAAAGATCAGTTTTGATCTTCTATGTATGCACTCTCTGAACAGGGGATTAGCTGTGAAGTACTTCAGAGGGCCCTAGCAATGAGAGAGACATTTTTGCACTGTGGGATTTCTTTATCCTGGACTAATACATAGATATGGATATGTACTCTTGAACTTCTACTAAAGCCTAGATAAATGTTTACTAATCTTATTACAGTTTATTTGGCAGTGAATTTAGAAGCAGAGGCAACAGTATTTCCTTACTAGTTTCTAATGTGGTTTGTTTTGGTTTTTAGTGTATTGCACAGGCTGTCCCTCAAAAACTGAAACAACAGTAAAGCCATTTTACAGGCAAATTACTTGCCTATATAACATATTCACTGGCATTTGATATAAACACAAAATGTATGGCATTGTTTCTTAAATATGCTATGATACAATCTATGCCCAAAATTGGAGGAGTACCTGTATTAGGAATCCCTCCGCGGTGTGAGCTGTGAACCAGTGAGATGGCTCAGCCCACAACGTATCCAAAACTGAGATTCTGAGTTGCCGTTGCACCCTCCCCAGCAGACTGCTTGGGATGGAGGGGATCAGAGGTGTGAGTTGCAATGACAAAGGCCCTGCAAGCCAATGCATTGCATTACAATACCTTAAAACTATTTTCTGTTCCCTTTCGATATCCAGCTTGGAAGGAAGTAGATAAAATATATACGGATGGATAAATGTTGCTTTATAACCCGAAAGGGATTTGTTGAGCCCCAGTAAACCTGAGCAGAACTAGAGGAGAAAAATCAAAACCTGCAGGCAAAAAATATCACACAAATATCCAGTTACTTGATTTGTTACTATGGATATATAATTGGGCTATAAATTTTTTATAGGCATGAGTAGTATTTAGAAGGCTTAGGAAGTACCTTCAAAATATGAATCCCATTTGGAGTCTCCCGATATGATAGAGAGAAAGTCTTAATTTCCTTTTTTAGTTTTGTTTTGTAAGAGCTCTCCAGTTTTGTAGTCACATGCCCCTTTTGCGGAGTGCAGGAGTCTTGACTGAGATTTTTAGGTGTGAGTCAGAGCAGGAATTACCAGGGGAAAAAAAATCAAAAGCATGAAAGTGAAAATATTTCAATGAATGTTGTCCATAGGGGTGTTTAAAAACACAGCCTAAAACTTATATCTGCTATGGTGAAGTGACCCCAGTATTTGCTCAGTAATTTACCTTAAGCAAGTTGAATTTATTTCTTCTCTAAAGGTCTTTGATTTAACCTTTAGGAAATTCTGCACTACATCATTAAGATCAGTGAAACAAATAGTTTGTTCAGAAAAATAAGGAACAAACAGAATGCAGGACACCGTATGGAAAAAAGGAAAGGAATCTGACTGGGCTGATCCAACATTATGTTCAAATTAGAAGTACACTTTGAGGGCTGCCTCATTAACTTTATGGTAAAGAATGAATTCTGGTCCAGAATGTGTCTCTGAAGCTGACAAGCTGTTCTTCAAAGTACATTAAAATTGTACTCAGATTGCCATGACTAAAGGAAATACCTATTCCTTTTTTTCATCCTTTCTTTGAATAAAATTTGAGACACCCAGGTGCTAGCAGGGAAAGTTTTGGTAGCATTGGAGCTCATGTTAAGGCAGATGTTAGGACTACCAGTGAAAAGAGGAAGTCCCAATACATCATGCAGCAATATTTGGCACACTGAAGTGAGAACAAAGGGGCATTACATACCAGGAAACAGCAAAAACAAACAGTGGAAAAGGAGGACCTTGTATTTACTTGCTAGCTTCTTATAAAAAGAACGATTTAAAAAAAATCCATGGCTATTACCGTTATACCAAGCATTTATTTACACTGGAAGATTAACTTCAGTAATTATATATCCAAACAGATGTATATAATTCTCTTTGTGGCACTCCTAGTAAAGAAACAGAATCTTGAATACTAACACCGCCATTGCTGATTGCAGGACTGAATTCTTGCCTGGGGTGTTACCAGCCTAGCTAATGACTCACTGCTAAGGTAGACTATTCTCTTTTAAAGATGCTGATGTCTTTTTTTCTTTTTTTTTTTTTTTTTTTTTTTTTTTTTTTTTTATGTTTTTT
>VWZG01001791.1:615896-628077 GCA_013396735.1 Grallaria varia
AATTAAGGTCATTGTTAAACTATTCGACTCAACAAGTGCTGATGTCACAGCAATTTGGGACATCAGTTAATGGGCATTCTTTATAATTAGT
Organism: Grallaria varia; assembly: GCA_013396735.1. Lineage (NCBI taxonomy): Eukaryota > Metazoa > Chordata > Aves > Passeriformes > Formicariidae > Grallaria > Grallaria varia. Next base: position 615,988 of record VWZG01001791.1, read on the forward strand.
GCTAAAGTCCTTGTCTGTGACAGCTTATCTACAAATCTTGCAAGTGGAACTTAGTCGAGAAGGCTTAAAAAATTATGTTGACTTTGAATGTCAGAATTTGGGACACTTTTTGCCAAATTTGAGCTAGATTAGAAAAAGGAAAAAAAGGTTCTACCTTGTTCAAGAGTTAATCTTTTGCGTTTTCTTGCCTTCTTGGTGCTTTTTTGTGAAAATGTTTGACTAAAGACAAAACTAGACACAGTAACAATTTCATACAGTTTGTCTTACAACATGGTAGTATAAATGAAGCCACAATGTAGGTCTTTCCTGTAAAAAGAGTATTTTGGCAATATTTTATTTTGTTGTTCTCTGCTAGTGACATGTTCTGAGGCCAGGTCCACTCTTAGGCTAATGATATGGAATTGCAAACCTTTCAGAGCTGACTGCTTCTATCCGCATGTCTCTTTTTCACAGCACAGGTCCACAGCGCTCAGTCCGTGGAGTTTGCAGAGGTGGAAAACCATGACAGCTCTCACACTAGAGAAGACGGATATATTCTCACACAGGACCAGTGAGGGGTTTACATAATATATGACGTGAATCTGGAGGACCCAAAGGAGCTTGGGAACCAGCTGCTGCTTGTGACCAGCCGGTACACTGAGAAAGATAAAAGCAAGACATCCCCAGGTCCAAAAGACCTGTGATGGTTTGATTTGCTGTTTTCAAGGTAGGCTGATCCCATGACTTCTTGAATGGTTGCAAGACCAAGTGCTGACGGGATTGCCGGGACTTTTCTTTGTGCTCCTAGTAAGCTCAGTGATGGATGTGCTACAAAGACCTAACTGAGCATGTGGAATTGCTTGTCACATGGTGTTAATGTCACAATTTTGTACTTATTCAGGGTCACAGACATCAAAGTCATCCTGTAGAGAATAATAACACAGAAGGGACATCTACTGATGCTGCTAAGTAATATAATGAGCAGGCACATCTTCAAGGCACAGAATGAGAGTCAGAAAAGAAAAATGTTAATTGTTTCTGAATGTCGTTTAATTAATGTATTGGATTCCTTTTCCACAGGACTAAATTTACTTCCCACCACTTCTAAACCTCTCTCAACTGTAAATAAGAATCTGCAAATTATTTGACATTCCAGACTTCTTTTTTTTCCAGGTTTTGGTTTTTGGTTGTTTGCTTTTGTTTAAATACATCTGAGTTGAGGGAGTCTGTATTACGGATTTCTAAAGAAGACCAGCTGTACTTCTAAATGGGTGAGGAGGAAGAAGCTTGGAACTGTAGAAAGTATGAAGGAAGTCATTAGAAAACAGTGAATAACTGGCACAAACTCATATGACATTCAGAGAATTGCATAAAATATCTTTTAAATCACTGACATTACTTTCTGTATTGATAGGATAATGTTTATGATGTTTTATTATGCTTCCCTGAAGTTGAATATTCTGACAGAATGCGGGGCAGACCTGAGGATCAAGATGACTGAAAGCTTTTACAAACGGGTGAATGCCTAAATACCTCCTAGGACCTCTTTTGAAGTCACCAGGAGGTTCTCATTGTGAAGCTTTTTCTGGAGCATCTTTCATGTGAGGAGCGGCTGAGAGAGCTAGAACTGTTCTGCCTGCAGAAGGCTCCGGAGGGAAATAATCAGTGTATAAACACCTGGTGAGAGGGAATAAAGATAGGGGAGCCAGCCTCTTCTCAGCCATCCCCACCATCAGGTCCAAAGGCACTGGGCTCAAACTGAAACACAAGAAGTTCCATCTCAACATAACAAAACATTTTTTACCTGTGAATGGGGTCAAATACTGATAAAAGTTGCCAAGAGGTCGGTGGAGATATTCAAAATCTGACTGGGCACAGTCCTTGGCAATTCACCCTCATACGACCCTGCTTGGGACCAGGGGTTTGGCTCAGTGACGTCCAGAGATCCCTTCCAACATCAGCCATTCTGGGACTCTGTCATCACAGGAGGCAGGCTACTGAATGAGTCTGGAATCGCAGACCTTATGTTTACAGATCACTAAATTATTACCTTTACACAGTACTCTTGAGGACTGATCACGTTTAATTTGCTCTAGTTCCTTATGTTCCTTCTTGTTATGGTTTCTTTCTGCATGCCATGGACACAAACATTATTTTTATATTGACTTCTCCAGTGATTATGGACTTCAAATTACTCTCTTGTTCAGCTTTGAAAAATAAGACCAAATCTGGAGCAGAAGACTTGCTGCTGAAGCCTCTTCTATTTACCCCAAGGCTGATTTTTAACTCTGCAGCCCTAAACTTTTCAGATTCACTCTACTTGATCTATCATTTATTATCAAAAATAGCTCTAATTTAGTTAGTATCACAAGAAAACAAAAACATTATTTCTTTAAGGATTTCTCATGTGCTGATAGCATTGAAATAATTGTAGAGGTGTTTTTCCTTCTTTCACAGTAATTTTTAAACTATGAAGAATGACTTTTTTGATAGTAAGCCACCTGAAAAGAAACCCCCCACCTCAATCCTCTTTCTAGCCTGCTATATCTCTTAGTAAAATTTATCTTTGAGTAGTCTATGTTGCTTTTCTTTGATCTGAGAGTGAAGAGATGAAGATGATCCCAATATGACTTGGGGCTGTAAAAAATTAAGATTCTATTCACTTTCCTCCCCTATTTTTCATGTGTTTTCTCTGGCTTTATCTCTTGACGTGGGTCTTTTGAACTTGAACCTCTGAAAGAATATTTGCTAAAAGATGATGGAAGAGATATGTTTAAACCAAATGGCTGGTGTGCTTGTTCTTTTTCTTGCAGAATGCTCTGGGGTGCACCAAAACTTATGGAACTTGAAATCTTTTCCTTTCCTGGGGTTCCCTGTAAGCAAAAACCACAATCCTGTGCTACAAATAAAGAGAATTACCACAAGCTCTGGTACTGTAGTCATGTGGAAATCCCTCTGATACATCGGCTTGTTTTCTTCTTTTTCTATGTGTGTCTTAGGCAATGTAACTTGTGAGCAGCAACATCCTTGGCTGGGCAGGTGCCTCTGAATCCATGCGCTATGCTGCTTGACCTCTGGACCTGTGAAACTGCACTCTTGGAGAAAAATACCAGGAACAGAAGATTTTCTTAGTCTGAAAACAGTGATTTGCAATCAGTTCAGGTTGTGTAAGGTTCCCTTTCAACACTGTTTCCTGTTGCATATACACAGAGACACTAGAGCCAGCTACCCATATAGTCTATAAATATGATTCTATATATACTGTAAATTTATTTCCTCATTTATTCTAGTTGAGAAAGAAATGCCATGCTTTATTATGTAGTTAAAAAAAACCAGCAACAAGCAAACCAACTTAAATGTCTTATTCAATGCATAGCATTTTTATTCACAAGATCTACTGCATATTCTGAGAGCTTCCCCCTTCCTCTCTGATTCCAGACCTGTAGGTATATTTTGCTATGGGACGTGGAAGCATACATGGTTTCTGCCCAAAGATTTCAGCCTTGAAATAGTAAGTTTAAACAAGTTCAGAGGAATGGACCCAGAGGAGCCTGGAAATGTTTTTCTCTCTATGGGACTCAGCAGTCTCAAGGACAATTCTGTGAGTGTCACAAAGAGGAAAGGAGCAGATAATCCACTTCAAAAGCAGGCAGAAATGGCACTAATTGAGGTCGCCTTCACACACTTGAAATGGTTTGTTCTCAGTACTGGAATAACAGAGCAGCTGTCAAAATAGGAATGATAGAGGTTGTTAGGGAATCTCGTGTGTACCCTTGAAGGGGCTTTAAATAGAAAACCTTTTAAACTAAAAGTATGTAGTTTAGGAAATCTCCTAAGGCCATTCTCCTGTTTTCACAGGGGGGGTTTGTGTTACAGAGCTATATAAAATACTGCCTAATCGCCTAGTTCACTAAGCTTCTGCCCTCATTCCAATAGACTTTGCTTTCCACTGATGATCATGCTACCTCTGTTAATATACCTTTCATTTTTATCATGGATCTTCTGTATAAGGAAACTTGCTTTATTTTTAAAAGCCAAAACTCCTGCTAGAGAGGAATGAAACCTCTACAGCAACGATACAGTAATTCTCTACCAAACTCACCGAAGAGTATATTCTGGAATTGTTCTCACAACCCACCTCTCTAGACAGGATTAAATGTACACATATGCTGTTGCTGTTCTTTTAGCTGAAACGGAATGGAAATGGGTCTCACTAGCTTTGCATCCATCTGGGACAGAGTTCATGAAGAAGAATGAGGAAACAATAGCACTTTGTCCAGCAGCTGAGTCAGCTTGGCTTAACCAATAAAAAGCTTGCACACGGCTTATTGCTCAAGCACTGCCTTAGCTTCCTCAGGACAGTTCAGGACAGGCAGGTTCTAAATCAGAGAACTTGATACTGTTGAAGCCTGCATTCTTAGCTACTGAGTTACCTCCTAAGATTTTCTGCATCTTTCTCTTCCACAATCTTCTGGTTTCAGTATGGAAAGTAACACAAATGCTTTTCTACTTCAGTGTCAGTGCAAAAGAGCCAAATCTAGATATTGCATATTGACATTATTGATATGTCCAGAAGGAAGAGCACTAGACATTCTTATTTTCTGATTACCATTTGACCAAAAAGTACTACATTGTCATCTCAGGATTTCCCATATGCCATTGTGCTTGGAACATTTCTTTCTCTGATCCAAGCTGCGGGTATTTGTAATTAAAAGTTTTATTTAAAAAACCCTTTACAGCTAGTCCTCTTGGTAGAGGAGCCTAAGGAGGACTTAAGTCTTTGTACATCTTTAATAACATCTTTAATTAATTTGGAGTTTCTCCAAAATATTTAAAGTAACAGCGACAGTCATTGCCAAATGTGGTAGCGGAAAGTCTTGGATGAGTCTGCAGGTTTCGGGTTGAGGGAAATGGAGTTTTTCAAATATATGAGAATGGTTCAGTTGTGGAAAGAAGCAGGTGTTTTTAAAGCAGTAAGTACATTGCCTGGTGCTTTTTAAAAGGAAAAATGTGTAGAACAAAAATCTTCATATTTCAATAGAAAAAAACAAAAGTTGACTTTGCAAGATTTAGAAGAAATTTCTCATGTGAGCGGTTTATTCTGTGTTCTGTTCTTGAGCCTTCTGATGAAGCATTCAGTAATATTCTGTACCAGAAACATGATGGTGCACCAGCTCACTGTTGGTTTGATATGGGGAACAACCACCATTTTCAGAAATCTCCCCCAGCAAAGAATGAATATTTAGGGGAATGAACATTTCTAAATCTGCTTCTAGGTATCTCTTCAGCTTCTATATGTTTACTTTGAAGGTTACCAACATGCTTTGGACCCTGAGGAAAGATTCACTTTGGACCAAGTGAAGACTGGCATCATGCATGAATGCCCCTGGTTTGATCTCAAGCTTCAGTGTATTGTCAACACCTAAAAAGATGAATGTATGTGTTTGCAACTTCACCTCAAGCTGCTGAGGAACATAGTAAATCAACAAGTAGGTTGAATTTATGCAATAGGATCTTGGGCAAGTAGGAGGTGAAATCCATAATAGGAAATTTTGATTAAAGCCTGCATAGGTTTACAGTGTTAAGGTGGGTCAACACTAATTTAAAAATGAAGCCCTTGGATGTTTTGTAAATAGAGGGCCTGAGGCTCAAGAGAGAGCTACCATTTCCTCGGCATAAGAAACAAAATGTTATAAAGTTGAAGAGCTTCATATGTCATGCCCACATCTGCTGTTGTTTAAGACAACTGGAAACAGTAGTTGAAAGGCACAGAGGGTAAATAAAATGGTAATCTAATTTTCTTTCTGTAATGCAATGGATGAGGATCTAGTCATGTTTAAAGACAGAAAAGACTTTAAAGAGAATATAAACAAAGTTTGTACTTTGCAGGGCACATTGAAAAGCAGTGTGTTTCAGATAGCTGCAAATTCCTGTGCTAATAATTAAAGCTCACAATCTCAAATCCTCACATTTTTCCTCTGGTCTAAAAATCTGCCTCAGCTTTCCTCTGCATCCTGCCACAGGACGTTTCCTTTCTCTGAGCTTTGATTTCAGAGGCTGCAATTTGGGAAGTTGAACTAGCTAACTTTTATAACTTCACTTTTAGTTCACAAACAAAAGTTCGGGTTTTGGTGCAAGAGGCTACTGTTGTGCAGCTGTTGCCACTAGTTCTACCATATTGCTAACCATAATAATGGAATCTTGTCACCATCACTGGAGCTCAAATTGTGTTCTGAAAGAATATGAAAGACTCAAAACAATTTTAACATGAATGATTCATCGACAGTGGGTACAGAGATAATCGATTTGAAAACCTACATATATATATAAACAGATTTTTTTTGACCTTATTTTAAAATAAAGAATATTTGATTTTTGACTTGTATTCTAGCTGTACATGAATTTTATTGGCTAATGTTGCTTGTGTTTATTGATAAGTTTTAGGTAGATGACCAGATTTGTTTGCTTCTGTGAGAAGCTTCCCTCAAGTCTGACAGAGCCAATACCAGCTGGCTCCAAGATGGGCTGACTGCTGGTCAGTGCCAAGCCAAGCAGTGATGGTGGTAGCACCTTTGGGATAAAAGACTTAAGAAGGCGGGGGGCGGGGGAGGGAAAACCTGTGCAAGAGTAACTGCAGCCAGAGAGAGGAGCGGGAAGAAATAGCCCTGCAGACAACAAGGTCAGTGAAGAATGGGGGAGAGGAGGTGCTGCAGGCACCAGCGCAGGGATTCTCCTGCAGACCATGGTGAGACAGGCTGTGCCCTGCAGCACATGGAGGTCCATGGTGGAGCAAAGATCCACCTGCAGACCCTGTAGGACCCCACACTGGAGCAGATGGATGCCCAAAGGAGGTTGTGACCCCATGGGAAGCCTGTGCTGGAGCAGGCTCCTTGTAGGACCTGTGGCCTCGTGGAGACAGGAGCCCATGCTGGAGCAGGTTTTCTGGCAGGACTTGTGACACTGCAGGGAACTGAGTCTGGAGCAGCCTGTTCCTGAAGGACTGCACCCATGGAAGGGATCCATGCTGGAGCAGTTTGAGAAGAACTGCAGCCTCTGGGTTGGAGAAATTTGTGGAGGACCCTCTCCTGTGGGAGGGATCTGATGCTGGAGAAGGATAAGAGCATGAGGACTCCTCCCACTGAAGACAAAAAAGTGGCAAAGACACCGTGTGATGAACTGATTGCAACTCCCATTCTCCAACCTTCTGCCCCACTGGTAAGGGGATGTACAGAAAATCAGGACTGAAGCTGAGCCTAGGAAGAATGGAGGGGAGGAAGGAAGCTGTTTTAAGATTTGGTTTTATTTCTCATTATCATACTCTGATTTGGATTGGCAGTACATTAATTTTCCCCAAGTCAAGTCTGTTTTGCCTATGACAGTGGCTGGTGAGTGATCTCTCCTGGTCCCTCTCTCAGCCCATGAGCTTTTGTTATATTCTCTCTTTCCTGTCCTGCTGAGGAATCATAGCACTGCTTGGTGGGTACCTGGCATCCAGCCATCACATTGATTGTAAAAAGTTTAGGATCCAACACCTGAAAGTAAGACGATTTGAAAATGTGACAGTCCTAAAGTAAATCAAGAAATAGATGTCTCAAGCTACTTAGATACCCACAAAAAAAAAAAAAAAAAAAAAAAAAAAAAAAAAAGACCACAACCACAGGCAAATAAAAATCAAAAGGAGTTTCCTTTTTCCTATCACTNGTGATTCCTCTCCCACCACATTTACACTGCCCTTTCATGACAATATATTTGATAATTACATCTTGCAGTGCGCAGGGACGTTAGTATTACTATGTGTACAGAATATTAAACAGTAATGATGAAAGTAATTACAGACATTAGACTTGCCTTGCCTCAGGATTGCTGCATTATCCTGACCTGGTGTTACAACTTTCCCTGCCCTTTGGCCACAGCCTATGACTCTTTTGAGTGCAGCTGCCCAGATGAACATGTGTGTACTGTGATTTCCATGTTTCCATGTGTACATGTGGAATCCACACATTACCTGCAGTACAGACCTGCCCCACGTTGCCAGTCCTGCAACACTGTGTTATACAAAGGGGTCACACAGCAGCTGCTACACACCCAGAAGCCAAGAGCTCCTTGCCTCATGTCCCTTCTCGCTTCCTGCGTCTCTGCCTTGAGCTCCTTGCCCTTATTGCTCCCCTCTTAGACACTGTGATTTGTGTTGGTTTTCTGAGGGCCCATTTCCAAGTGCAGGCAACTTGAATGGGTGGGCATAATAGACTGTGGTTAATAAGACATGCCAGCTAACAAAAAAGAATTTTAAACATTTTCAGTTTTCACTAGCGAATGAGACTGCTTAGATGTGTTTCAACATAATTATGTATATTAAGGCTTCATTCTATTTTCAGATTTGATGTCTGATACCTGATGTGCACTAAAACCATTGCAATTTATTCTTGCAAATGAAGCTATTGCAAGGTTTCTTATATATATAATTTATAAAAGTTCAAGAGCTATTTGGTTTTTCTTTATTTTTGTTTGTTTGAAGTCCTACTTTGAGGAAAATTTATTAGCTGGAGTTTCATTGTTCTCCTTGTTTGGTGTGCTTGAACCCCAAAGCTCTTGAGTGTATCTACCAGGAATTCTATAGCATCTGCAGACCAAAAACAGGCAGCAAAGCAAGTAGCTTTAAAAAGCTTTTAAAGCTAACAAAATAAGTTCTTCAGCTAATAGTTAACAAGTGGCTAGCTATGGAAAAAACCGCAGAATCTTTCAACAGCTCTCGATTCAAAACTATGTAAGTTCCACTTTTGCTTAAGTTAATAAGAACTCCTTCATGTAGAATGCCCAAGAGTGTTGTCTTGCTAATTCAATTACACTGTATGGTTAAAGTTCTAGTTATATGATTCTTAATGTATTTAAATTTTGCTCAAGATTGGTGAAGATGTGTTCTATCCACCTTTAAAACTAGATTTGTTTTTCCTGTGAATTTACACAGGGAAGTAGAACTTTTGACATTGTTGCGTTAGAAAGTAGGAACATCTAGCTTAATGAGAGGGAAAATATGCCCAGCTAAAACCAATGTGAGATCACAGTAAATCACTAGAATTTACATTTGTGAGTGTGTGCAGTCTGCAAAGGAAAAAAAAGACTGGACATTAAAGTAAACATTGTTATAGTTGAAGCCAGTTATTACTATAATGTTCACCATTTCCTGGTGTAGGACTCCAAATTTGGTTGGTTATAATTTTGATAAATGCTAATTATTGTGAATGAAATTACTGATGTTGGATGCCTCTAGAAGTCTGGGGGTTTTTTAATTAGTCATCTTAGTTGTTGCTGAGAGCAAGAAATTGAAAATAAATTATTTTATTTGATTTCTCTACAGGATTGTAATATGGGTACGATTTGGAGCACACATTTCAAGTTTGTGAAGGCTCATTAAGTAGTGATACGCTTTCATTCCTGCCAAGTTTGGCCAACATAAACTAAACTAAGATAGGTTATTTGAAGTTTGTGTGCCCTGGTATATCTATAACCTGAGGCAAATCAGGACTTTCCACTGCAGTAATAGCACTGGTCCAAGTGATCCATGTTTGATTTGGGTATGACCATTGGAAGTGGGTACTGGGAGCTGTTTGCCTTCCCTGGAGGCAGCAGAGGAAGCTGTCTGAGCAGACTGCAAAGGAGAAGTGGCAGCTCTGTCATTAGAGCAGGCGTTGGGTAGGAGTGCAGCAAAATTACAGCTGGCTTGTTAAGTGTGGTGGCAGCCAGTGACTGGGAATGAAGATTAAGGTAGCTATAAAGCTGGGAGATGGGGTCTAGAACTTCCTTTTGGAAGAGAAGGATATGGGGAAAAAAGTGCACGGCAAATTGGGGCACAGGCAAGGACACACCTCAGAAGGTGGTGGAAGATTGAGAACGGTTTGGTAAAGAGATTGGGTCAAGCTGCCCCAAACCAGTCATAGCAGGACTTAGTAATTGAGGAAGTGGGTATGAAAATGAAACGTTTGAGGTGTAGAGGCAGAACTGGTTAGATTTAGAGACTGTGAAGACAGTGATGGGTAAGAAAGTACGGAGACAAACTAAAGTCACAAGGGCACTACCTCCCAGAACGCTCTCCCCTCTTCCCTAGAACTAAACACATGAATTACTTATCCAGCACCTCTTCGCTGCCAGTGCAGTGTCCCACTACTCTCTCGTCCACAGCAGATCACAAACAATTATTTTCTTTTTAGATATTAAATCCTAGAAGCCAAAGCCAGAGATATGTAAATAGACCATAAAGTTACCACACTGTGGTTGCCAAGGGGGGAAGGGAGGGATTTTGTTGTTTTTACCACTTGCCTATTCCTTTTTCTTAAACAGAAGCTGCAGATGAGACAAACACATGCAAGCAGACAATGTTTACAAGACAGTAAGTTTGTGAAAGTCCAGCATTTAAATTTTATTAAATTTACTTTTGAAAGGGCAGATTTCATTTGGTTTATTTCTGCATGGATATGATGACGATGCAATCTTCACATGATCACATGTTGTTTTTCTTTATGACTTGGTGTGCTAAAATCAACACTTATGTCTTTCCTGGACTGCTCCTTCTGTGACCCTGGACCTCATTCTTTCCTGTTTTTCCAACCATTCACTAAGAATGGTTTTTCAGGATCCAGTTTCCCAACTGACTTCCTAAACATCTTAATAGATAAACTTCATAATAAACAAATTGCCCAGGGATGAGGTACAGATGCTGCCAGCCTGGAAACATGTCATTTTTCTATGTGGAGATACCAGAGAGGTTATATAAGAAGAAAAGTTAATTCTGGATATTACAAAATTAAATGATCCTTGGGAAGCTGTAAGGTCTTTGTCCCTCACCCCAAGTCAGCGGCAGTTATACTTGTGTTCTTCCCATGTGGTACGTACCTCTCCTGTTCTTAAACAATCATGTGGTAGACTTTTCCAAGCAGTGTGTCATAGTGTTTCACCATCTTCATATCATCAAGTTCCCCTGAAAGTCTAGCACAGATGTGCACTAAAACAATCACAGCTTGCTACCTCTTCTCCTGTCCTCACTGGAAATAGGGAAGATGCTCTTATCCTTGTAGCAGTTCTGTGGAGAAGAATATCAAGATGGGTTGTCATGTCCCGCCCATCCAGTAATAAAATCACAAAAGCACATTGTAAAGTACTGGGTAAGAGGGACAAAATAAAGTTGCACAACTTCTGACACTGAACATTGGGATGTTGCCTTTTCAAATTTTTTTTTTTTTCAGAATAGCTGTGAGGGTGTGGTGAAATGGCTGGTGTTGAAATCTAGCCCTTTATTACTGATAACCATGTGGCTGTGTTCTCCTGATCTGTGAGTCACTGGTTACAAGCAGCAGAGTGGGGAGTCACTCAGCTAGAGCAGTGACCACATCTATCCCATCACTTTTGTACAGGCTGGGACAGACAGAGAAAAGGAGCACAGTGAGCTGTTCCTGCTACCACTTTCACAGCACAAGAGCTGATGAACTCTTGTCTTCTCTCCAGCACTCCACATTGCCAATCTGCAGCATTTGAACATTTTTCTTTCTAGGGATCTCTGTTCTTTTGGAGGCTTCCACCATCCCAATAGAAAAGCGGTCCAATTCTGCTGAGTTAGCTGAGCACAGGTGTGTGCTGCCCCCATTTTGGGACCATCATACAGACAGTGGCACATGGGCTGGGATCTGCATAGTCTTTATAGCAGGAATGGCCTCAGGGAGTAACAAGTGAACCAAGATACAGAGCCATGCTTTAGAGGGGAATATGCAACTTGAAAGCCTTCTGAATTTTAGTCATAAAAAAAGGGTAAATATTTTGTGTTGGACATAAAAAAGAAACAAAATAAACATTGCTGAGTCCTTTGAGTAAAGCCAGGGTTTATGGATTCGGTGTCTTTACCTTAAAAGCAAAAGACAAAACACCAGCATATTTTTAGGGGTCAGGATAGGTCAGGGTGGGCACAGTTCTGGCCCTGCATGAGTTGCAACTCAGAAACAAAGCCAGTCATGGTTTACAACTGATTTTTGAAAGATTTCCTGAAGTATTTAAAGACCTTTGTTAACTGTATGTAAATGATTTTTCTGTTTCCCTTTTTTTGGTTTTTTAGAATCATAGAATCAT
>VWZG01001792.1:0-18732 GCA_013396735.1 Grallaria varia
GTGGGAGGGTGGGTTGGGTTGGGGCGCACCTTCTGCTGCTGCCGGGGGGTGCTGAGGGGGGCCCTGGTGAGCCCGTCCCTCCCTCTGTCCCCGCAGACCTGCAGCGGCTGCGCTGCCGCCTCGGCTGCTGCCTCTTCCCCAACGGCTCGNCCAGTACATTCACTGTGATTCGTCCCATGCCTTCTACGAGATGGCCCTCAACGGGACGGCCTTCCTGGGCTTCCACGTCCCCAGCGCCACCTGGGAGTGCCGCTGGCCCGGCCAGCACCCCATGGCCACCTATGCTGCGAGGGAGCTGATGAAATACCCCGAGACCACCCAGGACCTCCAGTACTTCCTCAACACCACCTGCGTCAGCATCCTCCAGGCTCAGAGCACAGGGACAGGTCCGTGGTGGGGCTGGGGACGGGGCTGGGGACACGGTGGGGTGACCCTGCTCGTCACCTCTGTCCTTCTTGGCTCTTGCAGGGAAACTCAGCGGCCGGTCGCGCACGCCACTGGTGTTGGGACTCATCCTGGGGACCCTCTCCCTGCTGGGCATGGCCATGGGGATCTTCTTGTGCACGGGAGGGAGCTGCTAATGGAGCCAGCAGCTGTCCTGTGTCACCCCGTGGACACAGGGGATGGACCTGTCATCAGCCTGTGCATCCATCACCACCCTGCGGAGGCAGGGCATGGACCCATCACCACCCTGCAGAGGCAGGGCATGGACCCATCACCTCTCCCTGGATCCATCACCACGCTGTGGAGGCAGGAGATGGACCCATCACCTCCCCCTGGATCCATCACCACCCTGTGGAGGCAGGGGATGGCCCCATCACCTCCCCCTGGATCCCATCACCAACCTGTGGAGGTAGGGGACAGACTCATCACCTCCCCCTGGATCCATCACCACCCTGTGGAGGCAGGGGACAGACCCATCACCTCCCTGCAGAGGCAGGGGATGGATCCATCATCTCCCCATGGATCCAGCATCTCCCTGGGGAGGCAGGGGATGGATCTATCCTCCCCCCATAGAGACAGAGAATGGATCCATCATCACCCTGTGGATCCATCATCACTCTGTGAATCCATCAACCAATCTGGTGCCCCACAAGAGCTTCATGTTCCCAGTGCCACAGACTGCTCCCAAAGGACACTGGTGGCTTCCCTGCCCTGTTCCAGCTGGGCTGGCCCCTCCAGCAGTCCCTGCCCTGGGGAGGGTCCCCACGCTGGTCTGGCACAATGTCCTGAGACTCCACATGGAAACACGCTTGGCACGGATGGGAAAATGGGGAAGAGGACGGTGGTGGTGAAAACAGCAGGAGAAGCAGCCAAGGAACAGTTAAAAGGATGGCACTGAACCCTCATCTGTCCCTGTGCCCGTGGGGATGGAGGGGGATGTCACACCCTGTGTAATAAAGGCTCCACAACACCTTTGGCTGCTCCCACTTTCCCCTGGCAGCACCCCCGGGGGCTGTGGATCAATCAGGGATCCATCAAGGGCTGTGCCTCACCCTGGGCTGTGCACCGAGTCTTCCAGGGCTCTGCAAAAAGGCTGCTGGTCTTTGCTGGAGGGGTTTGCACCTCCTGAGCCCCTTTCAACCTTCCCCCAGCTCTGGTTTGACTCAATAGAGTCATTTTCCCAATGTTTTTCATTCCCGCTCTGAGTGTGACACCGAGGCCAAGCACAGACAGCTGGGAGGGGACAGTTTCCCTCCTCCCCAACCCAAATCCCAGCTACAAACTCCCCTTTGACTGTTTAAACTTTGGTTATGTTGGTAATAAACTCTTGGCCGCGTTTCCCTTTCACCCAAAGGAAGATTCTGAGCTCTGCTGCTCATCTCCACCCCTCCAAGGGCAAGAAGGGCTGGGGGTGAGCCAGGAGCTGGCTGGGGACACCGACAGAGGGGACAGCACAGAGAGGAGCTTTCTTGCATTAACTTCCAGCTCCTTCCTTTCTAAACACCCTGGGAGCGTGAAAGGGTGGGATGTGGGAAGGTGGGAAATGAGATGCGGGACAGAGGGATGGGGAGATGACCTTTGGGGTTGTCATAAGCGGGGATGGAGGAGGAGGTGCCCAAAGGCCACATCTCGTCACCCTGGCCCTCGGCCACCCCAGGGCAGGGGCCAGGCTGTTCCCCACCCTTTGGAGGCTCCGAGAGGCCGGAGAATCCAAAACAAGAGGGCTGAGGTACGTGAGCGTCATGGCTCAGAGCGCGCCCTTGGCAGGGGCTGTGCCGAGGGCCCAGCCCTGCCTGTCCCTGCCACGGGCACCCCGAGGCCACACGGCGTGGGTTTGCTCCCCGGGAAGGGATGAACCCCCTTCCAGCCGAGGGAAACGGCTGCATTCCCGGCTCTGCTTTGGGCTTTGGAGCATCTCTGCTGCCTGTGTGTGTCACACTGTGGTCCCCAAGGCCCGGAGGGGTTCTCGTGCCCGGTGCCCCCTCCCGGGGCTGCAGCTCCTTGCTCTGGCCGGGATGGCAGAGCGTGGATCCTGTGGGATCCCCACGGCTGCCACGGAGCCATCGGGCAGGGACCGGCAGCCGGGACAGCCCCCAGGACAGAGCCAGGCTGGAGAAACCTGGGAGGTCTGGAACAGCAGGTCTTGTTTTGCTCTTTGCTTCTGAAGCGCGTCATCTTTTGGACAGAGGAGGAAGCCTCCACTTGGAGCAGCCCTGGAAAAGCCTTTTCCCTGTTCCCAGAGCCCCCCGTGTGTGTAGGATGCAGCAGGAGGGGGAGAGAAAGGAGCCGACTCTGCTGCTGGTCTTGAGTTCCCACAAGGGGATGGGGCAGCACCTGGACGGGGGGAACCCCCAAAAGTGCAGGACCCCAGGAAACAGCCTCATCTGGATCCATGTCCACGGCAACGCACCCAACCCGTCACCCCATCCCTGGTGGGGACCAGCACCGGTGTCTGACACGGACACGGTGACCAGCAGCAGAGGGGTTTGGTGACAGCACATCGGAACTCCACCGTGTCTGTTCCTCATCCCAAAGCCATCAATTCGTAACCCAAACATTTCTCTTCCTCACCACAACCCCCCCGAGGTGCCTCAATGGCGGGGCCACCAAGGTTGGGGCAGGCTGGGGACGTGTGGCCCGGCCATCCCAGCACTGGGAGCTGGGCTCCTGCTCCGTCACTCCTCCGACACGGAGCGGCTCCCTGGCAGCCACAGCCACGGCCCATCCCTTCCCAAATTTGGTCCCGGCTCAGAGCAGATCCTGCCAGCTGAGGGATGTTTTTCGTTTGCTCCCCGCGGGTTTTTCGGGTCCCGGTTTGTTCTGCACACAAACCTCTGGCAGCTCTAACCAGCCCCCAGAGTGAAGCATCCCAGTTTTCCACAGGGACCGCTGGGCAAGGCTTTGTTTTCCACGCGTGGTTTCCATAACTCTGCTATCGCCGCCTTGGATAAGGGCTCAGATAAGACGCCCAAACCTTGCCCCTTGATCCCTGCTCTGATGAGACCATGCCCATGTGCCAGGAGTCAGCTTTTCCCTTCACCCCCATCCCATGGGAGACTGGGATGGAGTGGGAAGGTCCCCTCCACCCCCCCTTCCCTTTTGGACATCAGCTTCCTCAGCAAGGTTGGCATCTCCATCCGTGTCCTTTGGGAGCCTCCGTGCCCCAGGGATGAAGGGCTGGGTGGCTCCAGGAGCTGCCCAAACCCGCAGGGATGGGCTCCTGTGCCTGCTGGGTGGGCAGGGGGAGAAGATGGGGTGACAGGATCCATCTGGAAGGAGGAAGGGATTATCCCTGCGAACACCTCTTACGCACTCGGAGCTGGCGCTGGTGTCATTGTGGTTTTCTGGACTAAACAAACCACGTCCTTCCAAATTCCTGGAGGTCACAGCGTTGCAGCCCCAGATGTTGGAAACCCTGGATTTAGGACAGCCTTGTTAAACCCGGGGGCTACAGAGGGCTGAGGGGACTCCCTTTTTTGGGGGGCTGCAGCTCAGGGATGGAGCCTGTTTGGGGTCTGCTTTCTGGCAGCCTCCTGCTCCCGCATGGAAATGAGCAGCAACCTGGAAATACCTCCCAGCAGAGGAAAGGGCTGTGTTGGCCAGGCCCTCCTGGCAGGGTGGCCAGGTGCCCATCTCTGCCCTCTTCCCTTCCTGCTCACCTCCCAGGTCAGCTGGAGGGAAGAGGAGAAAGCTGGCTGCTGGCCGGGAGCAGGGATGGGTGGGAGGCAGCCCAGGGATGAGGGCAGGGGATACCACCCATCCCATCCCATCCCATCCCATCCCATCCCATCCCATCACACCTCTGCCCCGAGCCCTGCCTGGCTGCTCCCTGGGCAAGCTGGCAGCAGCAGAGCTGGGATGGGGGCTCCAAGCTGGGAATCACAGTGAGGATTCCAGTGAGGAAGCGTCTCCTTGCCTTCCCTTCCCGGCCAGAGGCTCCCGTTGCAAACCCACGTGTCCTCAGAGCAATGTTCTCCTGGCACCAGCCCCTCTCCCTCCTTCCCTGCCTGGCGCCGGAGCACAGAGGTACAGATGTCTCAAAAATAACAAAGTTTTTCTTCGGAAGAACCCAAGCCTGCCTGAGCTGTATTTCCAGAGAAATTCCTACAGGGCAATGGCTGTTTGGGAACACTTTCAGCCCCTTCCGGGACTCGGGAAGCCTCTGTGCAGCTGATGCCAATGGGGGCAAACCCCCACCCCTCAGGATGCCCATCCTGGGGGCTGAAGCTCCTCGGAGCAGCCCCAAAACCTGCTCTAGGATGGGGAAAGCAGCCTTAGGAGCAGCCAGCCAGGCTGTGCAGGGAGAGGAGACCCGGGTAAGGCTGCAGAGAAGGATGGACAAGTGGATCCGAGCCCTGTCTCCATCCCCATCACCAACCTGCTACGGAATCCTCATCCCATCCACTGCTTCTCCTCCCCTGATGGGAGGGATCCAACCAAAGGGTGGGAACCCAGTGCTGATGGAGGTGATGACATCCCAGTGCTGATGGAGGTGATGACATCCAGAGTCCAGCTTGTGGTGAGGCCCTGGAGGTGATGAAAACCATTCCCTGCAGGATTAAACCAGGATCCCCTTTCAGCCAGGCCTTCCCAAAGCAGCACGGAACGTGTTCCAAGGACAAGTGTTTTCCTAGAAGAACTGAAAAACATGCCTGTATCTGAACCCTCACAATCCTCACCCTTACAAGCACTTAGGGTAAAGGAGGACCAGGAAATTAGTGTTTATTTGATCCAATTTGGCAACAGCATTGCTCAGAAAGGGCCGGAAATTCAGGCTGTGCATTACAGAATTCCCAGCTTGGAGATTGGCACTGTCTGGATCCTTGTTTGGTCCCCGACCAAGATGGGAACACCTAAACCCCCTGGGAAGCATTTATATGGATAAAGGATCCAGAAACCAGTGGAAATGTTTGGGCAAGCACTGCTGCTGCTGCTGCTGCTGCTGGGGAAAAGCATGGAAGCCTTGGAAGCTTTGTGTGGAGGTGGGAAAGGCGGAGGAGGCTGGCTCCACACACAGCAGGAGGGAGAGCATGGTAGGAAGCAGGGTGGCCTGGCTGGAATTTGGGGCTTTTTTCCTGTTTTCCTCCTCGCTGCTGCACAATTCAGGGCTCTGCAGCCATTGTCGTGTTCCCCGAGGAGTCCAGTCCCACAATGCCATAAAAACAAACCACAGGAAGGAAAGGATTAGCAGGGAAAGGAAAGAAGCAGTGGGAACAAGGAGCCAGGCCCGAAATCAACCCACTGGCTGCTGCAGGGGGTGCAGGTAGGAAAGGTTACACCTTCTCCTGGGGGAATTTGGGGGTGAAATCCCAGCTTTTTGGGCTTGCTGCTACAGGTGAGCACTGGCAGCAGGGTTTCAAGAGGCTGGAATAACAGGAATCAGCCCCATGCACAGGGACATGGGAAGGAATTTCTTTGAAATCGGAGATTCCCTAGAAATTTGAACTAAGGGGAAGCAGGACCAGAACTGCCTGCAGCACCTGGAAAAGGCTGGCCATCAGTGGGCAGAGGGAGCAGCCTCAGCTGGGATGAACAGCTTATCCTTTGGGATTTGGAGGAAGACTGGCAGCGAGACCAGGGTTTGGCATCCCTGGTTTGTCTCAGCTGCTCCCCAAGCCCCCAGCGTGCTCTGCCAAGGCAAACGGACAAAGGATCCAACAGGAAAACTTCCCGGTGCCGCTGCTTCCGTTGCGTCAGCTCCCGCTGGAGCCGAGGGTTGGGTGGGACACGGGGCTGGACCAAGGGCATCAGGGACACAGGGGCCGGGCCCAGGCTGTCCCCACCTCACCACGCTGCTTCAGGTCCCAGGGAAGGAAAACTGACAATAAACTGGAAAAAGAACAACCTGGAGTCTCCACCTGCTGCTTCCCAGCAAACAGCTCCCTGCAGGCAAACCAGGCCCCATTCACTTCTGGAAAATGGGAATGGGGTGTAAGGCAGCAGCTGGGAGGATCTCACTTTACAGCCCCAAGAGCCCCGAGGGAACTGGAAGGAGGGTGGAGCCAGGTGGGCTCTTCTCAGCTTAACAAGGGTCAGGAGAAGAGGAAACAGCCTCAAGTTGCTCTAGGCGAGGTTTAGATCGGATATGAGGGAAAATTCCTTCCCTAAAAAGTGGCCAGACATTGGAACAGGCTGCCCAGGGCAGTGGTGGAGTCACCATCCCTGGAGGGATTTAAAAGAGGTGGCACTTGGGGACAGGGGTCAGTGGAGGCCTCGGCAGCGCTGGGGGACGGTTGGACTCGAAGGTCCCTGGGGGCTTTTCCAACCTAAATGATTCCAGGATTTCTCCCATTGCCTGCAAGAGGGAAGCACGGGCCTGGCTGTCCCAGGGGAAGGGGCTATGCAAACACATCACCGGGGAGGTTTTGCCATTCCAACTCCAACACACTTTATTTGGTGCCTCTCCCGTCCTCACGGAGGACAGAGCGCAGGAGGGGGGAGCTTTTCCAGACAGGAGGGATAACCAAGGCCAGGAGGAGCCATTCCCAGATCCCGCCACGACCCAGGAGTCTCTGCTAAGCTGGAGCAACTTCCAATTTCAAACCAAGCGTTGACTTTTGGGACAACAGGACTACCTGGTAGATAAGAGAGCCCCTGGAGGCCTTTAAAGCCTCCTTTCCCTCCTTTTGTGGGGGCCTAACACAGCCCAATCCACTCCCAACGGCACCAGTATTCCTGCCCCAAAACCCCAATACCACACTCCAGACTCAGAGAGGAAGGGCTGGGATTAAAAATACCACCCCAAAAGAACAACATTTTGGAAGAGATGGACACAAAGGACATAAAAAGCAGGAGCAGCTCTGAAAATAGGTTGAGATGGTCAAGAAAAGTCACATCAAAATATATTTAAAAACCAGAAATTCCAAACTGCATGGAATTTAAAACTCCTTTCCCCACCTATTTTTTCCTGCTCAAGGAACCTCTGTTGTTCCAGGACGTGGAACGTGATAGGCAGCACCAGTTGTGTCCTGAAAAAGTATTTCCCCCACCTCTGAGCACTTCCATCATTTACAAATTAAAAAGAAGCTAAACCTCAACCGTTGCCCCCCACCCTCCCCCCTTCCCATTCTACAGTGGGCAGGAGAAAAGACCACAAACAAATCTGACTTTGCATTTCCAGGGAAGTCCAATTTTTCCACCCATCAATATCCCTGCAATCCGTTGTACACCTTCTGCACCGGTCCTTGCTTCAACAGCTGCTTGAGACCTGCAAGGGAAAGGACAGGGGTTGGGATGACTCCTCAAATACACCTTCCGAGCACCTGATAAATCCCATTCATTAAACATTTCAAGGAACTGACAAGTCCCAGGACCTGGCAAGATCAAATTCTTACCAGAACTGACTAAAAGAGTGAGTCAGCCCTTAAATCTACAAAAGCTCATCTCCTGGGGCTGGCAGGACAGCGAAGGGACTGGCAGGTCTCCACTGCCGCTTAAAGGGCAAGTCCACCCAGGGCAGAGGAAGCAGAGTGGGAAGAATGGATGTGTCACACTGTTTTTCCAGGGATTAAGGAGGGAGTCCCCTCTGATAAAGTCAGCCTGGTCACTCGGTGCCCTTGGGCTCATCAGGGCACGCCTCAGACCATCATCAAAACCCACTGAGCCTGAGGAGGGGCTGCCAGGCCCCAAACCAGGGGGAAACTCCCCATACTGAGAATAACTATCAGATAACCCTCACTAAAGAAGGACATGGAGGGGCTGGAGTGTGTGCAGGGAAGGGAAGGGAGCTGGGAAGGGGCTGGAGCAGCAGGAGCGGCTGAGGGAGCTGGGGGGGCTCAGCCTGGAGAAAAGGAGGCTCAGGGGGCACCTTCTGGCTCTGCAAGTCCCTGATGGATCCAGGGCAGGGTTGGGATCTTCTCCCAGGGAACAGGGACAGGAGGAGAGGGAACAGCCTCAGGATGTGCCAGGGGAGGGCCAGGTGGGACATCAGTAATTAAACCAACTAATTTACTTGTAGAGAAGAAAATTCCCACATTTCAGGCATGGAAATCCTTCAGGAAATCCTGCCAAAAGACAGTCTGCCTCCCTGCAAACCTTGTCTTGCCTTTCCTTAAATCTTTTTGGCTACACGTTCCATCATTCTTTAAAACCAGTGATGTGATGTGTGTCACAGTAGCTCTGCTAAAATACTGGAAAAGCGGCCTGGAAGTTTTTACTGGAATCAAGAGGGCTCTCTGCCAGGTGAGAACTACTCATGCTGATGGGCAGAGACCCCTGAACTCTCTCCAGAAACAGCAGGACAAAGCAAACCCCCCTCCAGGAGCCGGTCATCATTAGGGACAGGGGAGTGCAAGACAAGTTCACTTCCCCTCCACATCCAAAAGAGGCTCCAAGTCACTTCCTCGCTGGTGGGAAAGAGGATGTGGCTCCTGGATGTGTGGTTCTTAGAAAGGAAGGACGTAGCTGGAGAAAGGTGTGCTCCAGGAACGCTGAAAAAAGCAGGATTAGCCCCGTGCCGGCACCTTGTTTCCTGCCACCCTCAGCAGTGCACAGGGTATTTCAACACACACCCGAGGTGCAAGCAGGAATTCCAACCAGGAATCCTGACATTTGATGCTACTACACTTCAGGCGTTTTTTCCCTGGAGCCCAAAGTCAATTTTTTCTTTTAAATTTTGTTGATACCAGCAAGAAGTCACAGGTTACCACAGAGAGAGAGTCAGCTCTGCTCCATTCCTACCGGCAGGAAAGAAAGGATTATTTCTCTTATTCCAAAGCTCAGAGTGGTGCTCTTGGAGCCAGAGTATCTTCTGACAGCCTCAAGAGCTGGACATGTTGTTAGAAGATAAGAAATTAGGACCACAGCCAACAATAAGGAAAAAAGGAATGTTCTGAACTCTGAAACCCAGTTTTCCTTTGAATGTGTACACTGAACCACTGCCACACAAGAGGAATTGACCTATTCCCTCCTAAAACTCCTTCAGTCGCTGGACGTTTGGAGATATCCAGCACACAGGAAGGCATTTCACTGCCTAACCAGTCACCTTCCCCTGGGAAATGTGGAATTGCTTTCGGAGCACACTCATGGCAGTATCATCATCTCTCCGTTCCCGGATATCCGTAAAGGTGTGGGAGCAATTGTCAAAAACACGGAGGCTTCTGTCACTGCTCCTCATCCAGAGTCTTCCAAAGTGCCAAGAGCAACAGCTGGAACAACCTCACACACGTTTCTGAGGTGCTGCTGCCCCATGAAGCTTCTAGAAGGGAATGAGACTTCCCAGTGACGTGGCCGCTGTGCCCTGCGCGACACTCGGAACAGGTGGGAGAGCACACGGATAAAACCAAACCAGGACGAACCAAAGCACAGCCCAGCGGCACAGACCCCCAGCCCAAACAGCTGCAGGGAGAGCCACAGAACACCTGGAGCTGCAGCCACCAACTGGGCTGCCCGTGGCAGCTGGCACAGCGTGGCCAAGGCAGAAGCCAAGGCCACAGGGCTGGGAAGAGCCCACTCAGGGCTTGGCTTCCCTCAGTAAACCTGAGGAGTTCAGGAAATCCACTAAAAAAACCCCTTCAGAAGAAGCCCTGGAAGAAGTTCTGGGGATGGGGATTTCCTGAGGAACTGCACTGGTACATGCCAGGCACATCCTTGCCCCGTGGCAGAGGACAAGGCCCTTGACACCTGCTCTGATGGAGAGCAGCAGAACTCACCACAGAGGCTGCTGGAGCAACGAATTCCCAGTTAGGAGTAAAGGGAATCCTGTCAATTGTAGGATTTCTACAGGGTTCATCAAGCTTCCATTTGAGCACAGAAGCTGAGCAGCAGATCCTTCCCCAGACGGAGGTGTGGGGAGGAACAACCCTTCCCTTCCCCTGACACGGCGTGACATTCCTTGCCCTTGACAGCAGAAGGATTCCCACAAGTCTTGCCTCCAAGAAAGTAACAGCTAGGGCTGGAAAACCCTTCTGTGATTCCATCCCAGCAGAGGCAAGGCAGACAGAGGCTAAGCCCAGACAGATGGCCAGCTCTGAAACAAAGCACCTGCGAACTTGCCAAGTGCTACATTCCAGTAGCAGCACATCCCAACCTCATCTGGCTCCCCACAGCAGCAGCAGCCAGACTTCCTTGCTTCCAAGGGAAACGGGAGTTCAGCACAGGGCAGCAGCCAACGGTGTTATGTTGTACAAGAGGAACAGGCACAGGAGAGCCCTCCCGAGCCCTCCAGCCCCTGGATCAACTGTGCCAGGTTCTTATCAGCTTTGGTGGGCTCCGAACACACACCTTCCCGCTGCTCCGGTGTCAGCTGCTCCTTGGGGAATTCCACATCGAAGGTTATTATTAGGGAGCCTTTGATGTTGTTGTTATCAAAGTTTGGAAGACCTTCTCCCTTCTTCCACAGCTTGGCGCCGGGTTTTGTGATTTTATCCCGAGCAACGTGAACCTGGAGGCAAAAGGAATTTTAGAGTGTTGTTAAGTGTCGCAGAATCAGAATCCCAGAATCATTTGAGGTTGGAAAAGATCTCCAAGGTCATCAAGTCCACCCTGTGCCCAATGCCCATGTTGTTCCCCAGCTCAGAGCACTGAGTGCCACGGCCAGTCATTCCCTGGACACCCCCAGGGATGGTGATTCCACCACTTCCCATGTTCTGCGTGTGTACCCCAAGAGGACTCCAACGTCCTCTCCAACCCACTGGAAAGCTCCAGCTGATACTGATCCTTTGCCAAAACTTGTGGCATCAATGAGTCCAGGTAGTTTTACTGCAAGACACGTGCCAGAACTAACACCACCCACTGCTGGGACAGGCTGGAAGTGACACCCACACACTTGAGAGCTCGTTTTGGCTCCTTGGGAATTGGTCTGGAAAGCTCTGGCAGAGGGAACACTGGATATAACCAGACCCTGAGCAAGCACAGGAGACCTGCAGGTGGATTTGGGTCCCACAGCACCTTGGGCCTCACCTTGTGCCCATCCAGGTGGGCAATATCCATCTCAAAGCCTGTAAGTGCCTCGACCAGCGAGATCGTCACGTTTGTGTACAAGTCATCTCCTCTCCTTTCAAACACTGGGTGCCTGTGGAAATAGGAGACATTGAACTTTTCTCCTTTCCCAGAGGGGAAACAGATCCTTTAGCTTCTTCCCTTTGGGAGTTTGGAGAGTCCACAAATAGGAGGGGAAGTGAGGAATGAATCAAATTTAGCCTCATTTTCCTGCGCAAAGATAAGTACTGCTATGTGCCCATTCTATTTCTAGGGCAGTGAGAGCTGAGGTGTGACAAGGAGCTGTGACTCACACAACAATTTTCTTAATAGTGAATTTCCTTACAACAGGGAGACAGTGTATTTGTGGAAAAGGGAGGTATTTCATGTGAATCACACACAGTGAATCCAAGCCAAAAAAATGGAAGACTGCTTTGATAATGCCACTTCTAACGAATCCACCTACTCCAGCACCATCAGGGCTGAACACCCTGCACAGCCCTGAGTGCCAGGCCTACACCAACGTGCTGCAGGGCAAGTTCCACGCTACAGTGGGCAACACTGGCCAGGAAATGGCTTGCAAGATGCCTTTATAGTCACCAGGAAGAGTCTAACTAGGCCAGGGACTTACTTAAGAACTTTTATTCGGAAGCGCAAATCACCTGGCTCCCCATCCACGTGGGGTTCACCTGTGAGGGGCAAAGAATGAAAGGGGACAGTTAGGGACAAGGAAAGAAACAAGCAGAATATGACACACAGACATGTTAAAGTGAAAAAACAAATAGTTGATCTCTAGATGAGTAAAACTCTGCTTAGACACGTCTTAAAAAGCTTAGGACTCCCTGAGTGTTGCCTCAGCAAGGTCACACCTCTCTGCTTCTCTGGAAGAGCTGTCTGCGTGTCAGTGATGCCCTCTGGTCCCTGAGGGGCTTCACCTCCTTGGGCAGAGGGGATTGCCTCATACACTCAAGCCCGGAGCAGATGCTCCTGCTCAAGTGTTACCTGACACATCAGATCCAGTGCTGGTTTAGTGCACATCCCCACTCCCAGTAAATGGATGCTCCTGGATTTCAGCACATGCAGAGGCCACAGCACTTCCAGCTCCCA
The DNA here is from genome assembly GCA_013396735.1 of Grallaria varia. Taxonomy (NCBI): domain Eukaryota; kingdom Metazoa; phylum Chordata; class Aves; order Passeriformes; family Formicariidae; genus Grallaria; species Grallaria varia. Next base: position 12,469 of record VWZG01001792.1, read on the forward strand.
CCAAAGGGGGCCTGGACACACATGCAGAGGTCACAGCACCTCCAGCTCCCACCAAAGGGGGCCTGGACACACATGCAGAGGTCACAGCACCTCCAGCTCCCACCAAAGGGGGCCTGGACACTCCCACTTCCAGGGAGAGCAGCCTTCCACCCCGGCAAAGGGGCAGGCCAGGGCTGAGCACACACATACCTTCCCCAATGAAGGGATACTCCATGCCATCCCTCACCCCGGGCTCAATCTCCACTTCCAGCGTCCGCTCCTCATTCACAAGCCTGAAACCGGGAAGAGCAAAGCAGCACTCAGGGTCCAACCCCATTCCAGCCTTCTGTTGTGTTGTGGACTAATGGAAACACCCCCACAGGCTCACCCATACTCTTGCCATGCTCACACCCAAAACTGGGTCGGTGCTGCCTTTTTTTATGTGCTCAGCTAGTAGGGGAAGGCAAAGAGAAGGTCCCAAATGCACAGTCAGCCTCTGGATGTGCCATTCCACCACCCGTTCCATGTCCAGCTGTTCCCAGCTGGAAGCTGTGTGCTTCCCCAAAGGTATTTATTCAGATTTAGCTGTGGCACTGTGCAAAGAATGAAAGGCTGAAGAGGAAACTCTGGAGCTCTACCTCTGACAGAGCTCTGCCGTGAGAACAAAGAGTGGCTCCTCGGACCCGAGAATCCCGCGTTAGGACTTCCCAAACCCCCCAGCTCTTAACGGGAACACAGGCACCTTCCCCCACCTAGCGGCCGGTTTGGGAGTAAACAGCCCTGCAATACTACCCGAAATCAGGGGATTTAGGATTCTGATGAGCACCGAACTCACTTGACGTTGGGACACTCATCACAAACGACCTCCTGAGTCATCTGGAAGCGCCCTGGCCCCAGCTGGGTTGTCCTCATCTCCTGCCGGCAGTTGCATTTCCGTTTGCCGGGCGCCTGTCTGGCCACGGGCTTGTTCCTCACGACCTGCAGGCAAGAGGAGGAGCTCGGTGCCAGCGTTCCTGGGTCTTCCCAAGGCTCTGGATTTCTCAAACAGCCCAAACATAGAACGGTTTGGCTTGGAAGGGACCTCAAAGACCATCTAATTCCAACCCATTCCCATGGGCAGGGACACGTTTTTGTGTAGCTCCAAATGTGGCCTCAGCAAAACACCCCAAGTTTTCACCTTGAGCTCACACATTAAATACCAGACTGACACCCCAGTTTCATTTTCCTGCACACCTTTCCACACAGGAAAGAGAACACTGGGATGGAACACCTGACACTTTGGTTGTGACACTTCCCTGACCCACACAACAGGAAAACTACCTGGAGTTCTCCAAACACCCTCAAGAGAACATCAATCAATGCAAACACCAACATGCAGAACAGAGGGGATCTGTCAGCACCAGAAATGGAGCTTGCCCCAAAGAAATACTCATTTTCACATGCTTTTCCCCATAACGTCATCCAAAAACTTGCAGTGACACGTTCGGCCACATACAGAGACCATGAAAAATCCTCAAGGTGGTTTTGAAGGAATTGCAAAGTGAATTTGAGGCTTATGAACAGGCTCTCAAATATCACTAAGTTCTATAACTTTTCCAGCTGGGCTGCTGCACTAAAAAAGCTCAGCTACTGACTGACAGCCAAAAAATAATAATGACCACACAAAGCACCACTTTATAGAGAACTTGACAACTGCAAAGGTGAATAAATGTGTTGTTTCTTCAGTAAACCACAGCAAAGAGCACCACAACATCCTCTGCTGCCAGACACCGAGAAAAGGAGCATCCGTTTGAACTCTGTTTTTTGGGATATGATAATCTGAGCACTGGTCAGGCACCTCAAACCTGGGAACACTCTGGACAAGTGAACTTACTTCTACAAAGTTCCCTGAATACACCTCCTCCAGGGTGACCTCCAGGTCCACGATGATGTCGCTTCCTCGGGGAATGTTCCTGTCCTGCTGGCGAGGGTTCCCTCCAAACATGAATCCAAAGTCCCCAAAGAAGCTGGAGTAAAGCACATTGATTAGTTCAGGAAGGAATTCTGGGCAAATGCTTCAATCCCCCTAAAGAACAGTCTCCTTGCCATCCTAAAGCTCCAGAGGAAACCCAGGAACCTCTTTTTGCTCCTCCAGGACATGAGGTAAAGCCTTCGAACAAAGCAGTGACTTTGGAAAAGTTTTGTGTGTTAAAGGAGACAGGTTTTGGAGCAGGAACACCTCAAAATGTGACCACTGTCCCAGGGAAGTCCCCTCTGTCGTGCAGTACTGCTCAGCTGCCACTGCCACAAGGTGCAGACTCTGAGTAGCACTGCAGGTCACTGCCAGCAGGCTGGTTCTCCGTAGTTTGAGGACAACAGGGATTAGGAAAACTCCCCAGAAAACCTGTATATTACCCCCCACAGGCAGTGTGAGTTCTCACCCAGGATCACACGGGATGAGCAACTTCAGGAATTATTTCAGGAAGTTTATGCTTGGCTGATCCAAAGTGCCAGAAAATCAGGTGCAGGTGCCTTTGGATTTTAATGCTGTGAAAGTCACCACAGCAACACTTTGCTGAGGGAGAAGTGTCCCCAGAGGACACACGTGATGGGCCAACAGGTTCAACCTCAATCACACACATGGAACTTGGGAGAGTTCCCACATGTTTAATGCAGTGCTGCACCTGGAAAATCACCCACAGGGGCAATGGGTGTCCATGTGGGAAGTCACCACTGGTTCCTGCTTATTGCTCTTGTGGTAAGGGGTGGTGCACAACCAAACTGGGAATTTCACATGGCATACCCACTGGAAATGCATTTCCTCCAGTTCTCAGCATTCACTGCACATCAGTGACTCTGGGCTGGGTAAAAACCATGTCAGAGGGTGGCTGAGCAGGACAAAATCTGAGCAGCAGCTCAAACCTCCTTACTGGGAGAAGATGTCTCCGTGGGAGCTCTGGTGCCCATCCTTCAGTCCCTCCTCACCGTAGGCATCGTACTGCTTCCTCTTCTCCTCGTCTGACAGCACCTGGGAAAGGGATGGAAGCAGGAAAAGCATCACCTGCAGCTCAGGGGACTTGTTTAATGAGGTTCTGAAGGCCCCTGCACTGGGGGACACCCAGCCAGGCTTCAGGTTACAGAGGCCTTGTCTAGAACTTGCTTGCTGCACTGGTCTAGAAAAGTTAAAACACTTATCACTTAAACCCATAAAAAAAATCACAGCCATTTCATTAGAACCACATGGAAACTATAAACACTGAGTTTATCTTAAATATCCAAAAAGAATCAGGAGGAGTAACTCAAACCCTACAAGGACACACTGAAAAAAAAATAATCATATACCACCACACCTGTGGCTCAGTCAGGACTTTTCAGACTGTAAAGCACCAGTTTTAATTCTGAAGTTTTGCTCTCTCCACAAGTCTCCAGTCACATTTAGTCTTCCTTCCCCTTCCTCCCCTGATTTGGGAAGGTCACAGTTGCCAGGTGAGCTTCCAGAAGGCTGAAGGGGAGTGGGAACAGAAGGAGGAGTGACTAAACCATGAAAACCAACCTGAAATTTGGGGAGTCCAGAGAAGCTGTGGCTGCCCCTGGATCCCTGGAAGTGTCCAAGGCCAGCATGGATGGGGCTTGGAACAACCTGGGCTGGTGGAATGTGTGTCTGCCCATGGCAGGGGGTAGGACTGGATGGGCTTTGAGGTCCTTCCCAGTCCAAACCATTCTGGAATTCTGCACAATCATATCCAATGACAAATGCCAGCAACAGGACAAAAACCAACAGTGCCTTCACTAGTTTCACCCTGTAGGTGAGAGTTCAATTCTCCCTTTATCCCTTGAGATTCCCATGGAAACTGCTCCCAAATCCATCCTGAGACTAATGACTGTGTGTGGAGGAGTCTCAGCTCCCTCTCATGGGATGAGCCTCCTTCCTAATTGAAACAGTTCTGTGCAGGCCAGGCAGCTTGGGCATGGAATCACCGAGGCTGTTAAAATGAAGGGACTGAGTAGTTTCATTAACGTACATTCCCCATGGTTTTTTGGGAAAGCTCTGCTATAACCAACTACCCAAACCCTTGTTAGTGGTGCTGCCAACAGAGGCCTTATGGGCAGGAAAATCCTGGTTTAGGTTATAAGGGACACATAATTCTGGCTCCATTTTGCCCCAAACCAACCCACTGTATCTCACAGCTGATTTAGCAGAAGGATTTCCAAGCTGTCCTGGCTAAAGGAGGGGACAAAGACCCTGCAGGGCATCAAAACCTTCTCCCAAACCTGGTTTTAAAGCCACACAGGTCAATACTGGATTTCTGATTTGATTTCGCAACAATTTTCTCCCCAATTTTTTTAAACAAAAAGGATAATCTCAACTGCTGGCCAAGATTTAAATAAACTGGGACTTGGGGAAATGGCAGGAAAATCCTTTCCATGCTTCAAGTGCCATCAAATGTGATAAGATTCCAGCTCTCAGGAAGGACACCAAACTCCACATCAGGCGTAACAAATGACAGGGAAATGTTTTTTACCACAAAAGAATTCTTTATATTCACTGGTTGCCTGTGATGGTCCAGCCAGTTTCAGTCTGAACTGAGAGGCCCCAGGTCTGAGACAAAACAAAAATGAAGAGTTTTCTTTCTGAACACAGAGAAATAAATTCCAGGTGGTTCTCTCACCTCCTCATTTGCTTTATATTTGGATATCTGAGGAGAAGGGAAGCCTAGGGGTGGAAGCAGGAGCCAGGATACAAACCCTTTCCTCTACAGCTGGATTCCTCCCAAAGGATCCCAACTTTCCACCCAACCACACTGATGGAAACACTGCTAGGAATTTTGGCTGATGGAATTTTGCAACGCCATCTTCCTCAGGGTTTCTCTGCTCCACAGGGAACAATGGGAGCAGCTGGAATCCACCAGTGACAGAGGGAGGACAAATGGGACAGAAAACATGGAAGAAACAGATCCTGTATCACCCTGCCCAAATTCCAGTGTATGGAATCACAGCCAGGGAAAGTCAGGCTTTGACTTCAAACCACTGGGCAAGGAAATAATCTATATGTGATTTATTTAAGGCACTGTGCTATGAAAGTCAGGGATGCTTTGCATGCCACAATATTATCACGGAAACAGCCAGAATCCTCCTGCATATACGACCCACAGTTATTTTTCCTGGTGAATTTCCCCTAAAAGCCAAGCCTCTCATCTCCCATCAGCTCAGACTAAGCAGGCCCTACACACACAGACCTGTCCCTGTGCAGCACCCGGAGCTGCTGCTCCTCTAGTTCTCCCTCAAGGAACTGGTAAGAAATTCCAAAGAACTTTAACTTGGTGCCTTGGCTTTGTCCTGGCTGAGAGAGCTGAGGTGTTGGATTGTCCTCTAGCAGAAGGAGCCCTCTGAGCAGCCTCTGCTCCTTTGGGTTTTGTTGGGAGAGGGTCTGAAACTCCATGCAGTAACAGGGCAAGGATGGAACTCGATGTAGTTACAGGGGGAAGAGAGGAAGGAAAGGCAGGAATCTGACTTAATTGTGGGAGGTCCCTGTCCATGGCAAGGGTTGGAATGTGATGATCCTTAAGGTCCCTTCCAACCCAAACCGTTCTGCGACTCCACGATAACAAAATGCATAGGAAAGAGTTCAATATATTAACAGGGGGAGGATGGAATTGGATGGGCAGGAGGGGAAAGAAGGGAAGAATTCAATATAACAGTGAAAGGTCCCTGCCCATGGCAAGGCATTGGAATGAGATGACCGTCAAGGTCCCCTCCCACCCAAAGCAGTCTGTGATTCCACGGTAACAAAAGGCGTGGGACAGAATTCAAGGGGAGGGGATGGAGTTTGCCACGGGAACAGAGCGAGCATGCACTGCACGTGCAGCTTATGGAAGAGCCTCTCCATTCCCTACACTCCCTTTCTCATCCCCCTGAACGGCGGGAGGGATCCTGCCGAGCGTCCCTGGCCGAGCTCCAGGAGCCCCCCGGGCCCTTCCCGGCCCCTTCCCGGCCCAAGGGCTCACCTCGTAGGCAGCGCCGAGGTCCTGGAACTTCTCCTGCGCCCGGGGGTCGTCCGGGTTCCTGTCGGGGTGGAGCTGCAGCGCCAGCTTCCGATAGGCCTTCTTGATGTCCTTGATGGAGGCGCCGCGGGACACCCCCAGGATCTTGTAGAAATCCCTCCTGCCAGGAGGAGAGGCGGGGGAGGGCCAGGGAGGGCCAGGGAGAAGGGGACGGGGAGAAAGGGCATGGGAAGGGGGAGGGAAATGCCAAGGGAAAGGGATGAGGGGAATGGGATTAGAGGAACGGGGAAAGGGGAATGGGGTG
>VWZG01001792.1:22991-59092 GCA_013396735.1 Grallaria varia
GTAAGATATGGGAAGATCGGAATATAGAAATTTGGGGAAAATCAGAAGGTGAGGGAAGATCAGGGTATAGAAATTCAGGGAAAATCGGAATATAGACATTTTGGGAAAATCGGAATATAGAAATTCAGGGAAAATCGGAATATAGACATTTTGGGAAAATCGGAATATAGAAATTCAGGGAAAATCGGANGTGAGGGAAGATCAGGGTATAGAAATTCAGGGAAAATCGGAATATAGACATTTTGGGAAAATCGGAATATAGAAATTCAGGGAAAATCGGAATATAGAAATTTGGGGTAAATCAGAAGGTAGAAATTTGGGGAAAATTGGAAGATGAGGGAAAATCAGAAGGTAGAAATACGGGGAAAATCAGAAGGTAGAAATACGGGGAACATCAGGACATGTGAGACAGAGAAATAAAAACAAGGAAATGTACAGAAATAGAAATAGGAAAATAGAAGCATGAAAGTTTAGAACTATAGAAATAAGCGTAGAAATACAGAAATCTAAACAGAAATATAGAAAATTCCTAGATACAGGGGCTCTGCTCCTCCTGCTGGCCCAGGTCTGGCAGTGGGGAGGGTTTTCTGCTCTCCAATCCAGCCCCTCTCCTCCAGGGACACGGCACTGGAGCCCCCGGAGGCAAAAGAAATTGGCTCCGTGTTTTGTTGCTCTGGCTGCGGGATCCCAGGAGGAGCAGTGGATTAGGGAGCGCAGGGAAGAGCTCCAGGACTGTGCTCTAGAGGGAGCATTTCACTGTTTTAAAACACACACCTCCTGCTTAAACCTGCCCTCGGGATCTTCCTGCCAGGCTGAATCTTGTGGTCAGGAACAGACTTCTGGAAGTGGAGACGCCTCGCTTAGGGCTGGCTTTGGCTGCTCCTAAGGAATCTTGAGGTGGCTTGGATCTTCCAGTGTCTCCCACTTTTGGGAGTTTCTCGGTGCCATGTGCTGCTGACCTGCCCAGTAGGGATTGATGGTGGTGTGCGTGGTGTTGGAAGTGCATTCCTTGGTACTGTCTTTGAAGTTGGGGGCTGATCATTTTCCTGGGAGGTTCCTGGGCACTGAAGTTTCATGGTCTTTGTTTTGCAGTTGAAGGAACAACCAGGAGAGCCAAGATTGCCTGCAGTGCCCGCGTGGTGCCCGAGGTGTCCCCCATGGTGATCATGAGCCAGCTGTACAAGCAGACCCTGGCCAAGAGCTCGGACACCTTGGTGGGGGCTCACGTGAGGATCCATCGCTGCAATGAGTCCTTCATCTATCTCCTGTCCCCTCTCCGGTGAGTTTTGGTTCTCCTGGAGTGCACCTGGAGTCTTGGTTGGCAAGGCCAGGAGGGCCCATGGGATACTGGGGTGTGTCAGGAAGAGCTTTGCCAGCAGGTCAGGGAGGGGATCCTGCCCCTCTGCCCAGCCCTGGGAGGCACCTCTGCATTGCTGGGTCCAGCTCTGGGCAAATCGGGACAAGGAAGACAAGGAGAGGGGCCAGTGGAGGCCACAAAGGTGATGAAGGGGCTGGAGCATCTCTGTGATGAGGGAGCTGGGCCTGGTTAGTCTGGAGAAGAGAAGTCTGGGAGGGGATCTCATCAATCCGTACATGTCTCTCATTGATTCACACATATATCAATCCATACCAATACCTCAAATATCATACGAGTATCTCATCAACATACAAATACCCCAAATATCATACAAATATCTCCGCTGAGAGGGGATCCTGTCAACATACAAATACCTCAAATATCATACAAGTATCTCATCAACATACAAATACCCCAAATATCATACAAACATCTCCTCTGAGAGGGGATCCCATCAATCCACATAAATATCTCCAAGGCAGGTGTCAGGATGATGCCACACTGTTCCCAGTGGTGCCCAGTGACAGGGTGAGTAGCAGTGGCCATAAACTGAACCAAAAGAAGTTCCACCTCAACATGAGGAAGAACTTTCTTCCCTTGAGGGTGGCGGAGCACTGGAGCAGCTGCCCAGGGAGGGTGTGGCGTCTCCCTGTCTGGAGAACCCACCCGGTTCCTGCGTCAGCTGCTCCGGAGGTGCCTTCCAACCCCGAGTGTTCTGTGGTTCTTTGGCAGATCTGTGACCATCGAGAAGTGCCAGAACAGCACGTTTGTCCTGGGCCCCGTGGAGACGTCGGTGCACGTGCAGAGCTGCGACAACGTCAAGGTCATGGTGGTTTGCCATCGCTTGTCCCTCTCCTCCACCACTGGCTGCACTTTCTACACCCTCACGCCGACGCAGCCCCTCATCCTCTCGGGGAACCGGGCCGTCAGCTTTGCCCCTTTCCACACCCACTATCCCATGCTGGAGGACCACATGGCTCAGGTGGGCTTGGCCACTCTGCCCAACTACTGGGACAGCCCCATGCTGGTGTGCAGGGACGGCGGCGCCGCCGGCGTGTTCCGCCTCCTGCCCCCCTCGGACTTGTACGCCTTCGTGGTTCCCTTTGAGATGGAAGGAGACACCAAGGAGACGCCGGGGGGGCTCCCTCCGGAATACCGGGAGGCGCTGGGCCGGCGGGAGCGGGAGCTGCGGCTGTGGCAGCGCACGGTGAAGGAGGCAGGGCTGAGCAGGTGAGCGCCGCGCCCGGCAGCGGTGGCTGCGCTCGGCCGCGCGCGCGGGAGGGTTCTCGGAGGTGTGGGTCCCTAAAAGGGCTTTGAGGATGGGTGGGGGTGGGTGAGCCGCGTCCCGCAGGCTCCTTCGGGGGCGTTAGTAATTAGCAATCCTGGGATTCTGGTTGGTAAAGCGGCAAGGGCAGCGCTCACCGTCGTAGCTCTGAGTCATGGAATTCCAGAATGATTTGGGTTGGAGGGGATCTCAAAGACCACCTTGTTCCACACCCCTGCCGTGGGCAGGGACAGCTTCCACTAGCCCAGGTTGCTCCAAGCCCCGTCCAGCCTTCCAGGGATGGCGCAGCCACAGCTTCTCTGCCCAACCTGTGCCAGGGCCTCAGCACCCTCACAGCCAGGAATTTCTACCCCATGTCCCGTCTTACCCTGCCCTCTGGCAGTGGGAAGCCATTCCCTCTTGTCCTGTCCCTCCATCCCCTGCCCAAAGTCCCTCTCCAGCTCTCCTGGAGCCCCTTTAGGCCCTGAAAGGTCTCCCCAGAGCCTTTTCCTCTCCAGGTGATCCCCCCCAGCTGTCCCAGCTTGTCTCCAGAGCAGAGGGGCTCCAGCCCCCGGAGCATCTCTGATGTCTCCTCAGACTCAGCTCCAACAGCTCCACACCTTTGTTCTGTTGGGGACCCCAGGGCCGGGGCAGCTCTGCAGGTGGGGTCCCACCAAGGGGGAGACTCCCCTCCCTCACCCCACTGCCCACGCTGCTCCGAGGGAGGTGCTTTCCCCTGGTTGCACTTTCCCAGCTTTCGAGACTCCAGGGAAAGCATTCCTGGGGGCTGAGGTGAGGGATCCGCCCTGGCAGAGGGACTTTAGGGCTCTGGGTACTGCCCAGTGTCCCTGTTGTGCTGCCAGTGCCGGGGGCTGGTCCCTGCTAGCCCACCCTGTCCCCTGGGATTGAGGCTTTGGGTGACTGCCCTGTCCCTTGGTGAGGTGAGCTGGGAATGTGCCTGTGGATCATGGCGGCGAGTCACCCCAGGGACAGGAGATTTGAAAGTCCTCTTGAGCATGTCCCATGGGATCCTCTTCCAGCTTCCTTGGCAAGCATATTTCAGGGATAGAAACCCCATTTCAAACATCCATTTTATGAAGACTTTTTAAGAGCTGGTTTTGGTCCCTAAGCTGAGCTTAAGCCGTGTGGATTTTCCTTCTGTTCTGTGCTCTGGTAACTGGGTGTAACTGGGTGCTGAGAGCAGTGATCTAGGAGGGGTTTATCCTGTGGGAAACATGGAATAGGAGAGCATCCCTTTGGGCCAACCTGTCAGCACTTCCCTTTGTACCAGGCTGAGGAGTTCTGGCCTGTTTGGTGGTTCCTGGTTTTGGAGGAGCTCCCTCCACCTCCCGTGTTCCTTTCTGAAATCCAGGTGCCTCTGTGCAGAGCATGGAGGAATGGGCAGTTTGAAAGAGCTCTAGGCTGGGGGAGAGAAAGGATTCTGGGGCAGGATTTTGCTACAGGAGGAGGGTGGCAGAGCAGTTGTGACCCAGAGGTGGGGACAGAGATGTAAGAACCTTCAGAACTCCCAGCCCTGAGTCAGCAAGAGCAGCAGAGAGGAAAGAGACTGGAGTCATCCCTTGTGGCCATCAGCCTCATCCAAGGTGATTCCCCCTCCAGCTGTTGTCCTCCCAGGGCTGCTGCTTCCCACCCCAGGGTCTTGGGAAGGGGTTTGGCCTGTCAGAACCTCCCTGTTGGAGAAGTGTGAGGGAATAGGGATGATGTGCTTAGATTTGCCATCCTGCAGTCGCAGGAGGCGAGAGCTCGCTCCTGGAGTGGGTTATTCCATAAAAGGGGGAAAACTGTGGCAAGTTGAGAAGCTTGTTGAAAAGAAACTGGACAGCTGACAGAGGGAAATGTCTCTTGTGTCTTGCAGGCAGGGAAACAAGCAGGGAGACAGGTAGGAAGCTTAGAGCAAACAGGATCTCAGGCTTGTAGAAAGGAGAAAGCCGCTGTGCTTGAGCGGGGAGGTGAAAGAGAATGTTAGAGCTAAGAAGACGTCTTTCAAGAAGTTGAAGTTGTCTGAATGAGGAAAGTGGGGCAAGAAAAGAATGTAAATCCTGCCAGGCTGAAAGTAAAACCCCCGTAAGACAGGAGCAGTAAGACAGCTTGAGGAGCAACTTGCAAAAGCATAAAATCCTGTTTATTCGTTTTCTGAGCGTATCAGACAGAAAGTCTTTCAGGGTCAGTAGCAGATCAAGGTAGAGAAAAAGCACTTGGGGAAGATAAATCCGTAAGGGAAGAAAGAAGTGGCTGCCTTTGTGTTTGCCGGGGAGGAATTTGGGTTAGTTTCTGTCCCAGAACCCTCCTTTTTGGGGAATGGCTCAGATGGAATCTGTGCAAAGAGCAGCCTTTAACTTGGAAAAAGGGGGTGGGTCCATGGAGCTGAGTGGGACAAAAAAGGAATAGAGTCCTAGAATGGCCTGGGTTGGAAGGGACCTTAAAAATCCAGCCAGGTTCCACCTCCTGCCATAGGCTGGGACACCTTCCACCAGCCCAGGTGGCTCCAAGCCCTGTCCAGCCTGGCCTTGGACACTCCCAGGGATGGGGCAGCCACGGCTTCTCTGGGATTCAACCTGTGCCAGGGCCTGCCCACCCTAGGGAAGAATCCCATCCAACCCTGCCCTCTGGCAGTGGGAAGCCATTCGCCCTTGTCCTGTCTCTCCAGGCCCTTGGAAATATTCTCTCTCCATGTTTCCTGTAGCTCCTTCAGGCACCGAAAGGCCACAATTGGGTCACCCTGAAGCTTTCCCTGGCTGAACAGTCCCAGTTCTCTCAGCCCTTCCTTGTAGCAGAGCTGCTCCATCCTTCTAATCATCTTGGTGGCCTCCTCTGAGGCTGGTTTCCTGCTTTTCCCAGGTACAGGATGGGATCAGCGCATCAAAATGGGAATGGCTTCAAAGCAAACACACAAAATCTCCAGAATATTGGGAAATGTTCATGTTTTATTGGTGTTGAGAAAGGAGTTGTGTAAACTCGTCGAAAAGGTCTGGCAGGGGCTGCTCAGCACCGGTGCCACCTTTGGCTTAAGAAATTCCAGAGGTGAGCTGGTCCCAGAGGGCTGGGATGCTGTTCTGGAGATGCCCTTGGGCATCTGAGCAGTGCCAGGGAGCCTGAGCTGTGCAACACCCTCTGACTGTTGAGCCTGTCAAAACCACCCCAAAAGTTAATTACCAGCAACGGGAATTACCTGAGGAGTGTTTATAGGTGTGTTTTTTCCCTGATCTCCATCCCCTCTCTTCCAGGTGCTGTCAGAACAGAATTTGGAGTCCTTAGTGCTTGAACACTGGTTACTATTGTTTGTTTTCTCCCTTTTGAGACAGTTTTTAGTCTGTGCGCTGAGAGGAAAGTGGAGGCAGCCCTGTGGAACAGGGTGGTTGTGCTGGTGGGATGGGGAAGTTTGTATGGCTTCTGTGACTCCATGTTCTCCCTTTGGGCTTCATTTGCATCATATCCACGTGGTAAAAACCTTCCCTTCCTGCTCAGGAGGCTTCAGGAGCCAAGCCAGGCTCTTCCTGAAATATCTGGAGGCTTGTTTGGGTAGTGAAGGTAAGGTAGAAGTGTAATACTGTGAATAAACGTGATTTTTCCATACTTCCCTGTTGGTCTTTTGGTTTCAGGGATCAGAGGAAACAGTTCCAGATGTTGGTGGAGAACAAGTTCTACGAGTGGCTGGTCGAGACGGGGAACCGGCAGCAGCTGGACAGCCTGATCCCTCCTGCCATGGGCTCCAAGCAGGCAGCAGGGCAACATCCCATTCCTCAGTGCTGAAGGAAAGGAAGGGTGAGCAAAAGGCCTGTTTCTCCTGATTCTTCTCTGCCTGCAAGGTTTGTCCCATGTTTGTGTGCACTGCCAAGGCAAAGGTAGGAAAAGTAGGAGGCTGTTCAGTGAATGTTCTCCCAAAAGCCTTGCATTTGGTCTGAGTTCTTAGTTTGCTGTCAAAACCCCTTTTCAGTGCAAATCTGTGTCCTCAGCACCTGCCTTGTTGCTAAGTTTGGTTTGTTAGAGACGTCTATAAGGGCACATAGGCACATTGCACATAATGTGGTGTAAAACTGGCTGGAATAGCTGCTCTTTCAGAGAAACTGGGGGTATTGATGTCTATTTACCCATCTCACCTTTGCTGAAGAGAACTGAGGGAGACTTTGGGTAATTCTTGCAATGAGACTTTGGGTAATTCTTACTTTGGAGTGCCCCTTCCCAAGCGGAAGTGTTTAGGAGCTGGAGATCTGCCCTTAACCTCCTTTTCTGGCATGGCATGTTTCAAACCATTAGAAAGGTGGTTTATTTTTTCTTCAGTCTTTGAATTCCTGTTTCTTTGCTAGTGTTGGGAGTAAAATCTGCTCCTTCTATTTCATTCCAGAGCTGAAGGAACAGGCAGCAATGCTCCCAACCCAGTTCTCATTAAGACCTTGTGGCCATCCTACCTGGACCCCCTGAATCCAACACCCAGCCTTGGACTGTCTGGCTGTTTTAGGATTCCTGCTCACTGCTGCCTTCCCTGGGATGTGCTGTAGTTATCCTGTTGGTGGCTGAGATGGCCCTGGAGGATGGTGGATTGTGCCTGTCCTCACAGCTGTGTCTGGCACCCCAGGGATCCTGGGACAAAGCTGGATGCAGGACCCTGGGCATCACCTGCATTTCATGGTACAAACCAGCTGCACTGCTTGTATAAATGTGAAAAAGAAGCATTAATTTTTTTTTATGATTGCAATCCAATAGGTTTTTTAATATAGAGATGGCACTTAAATGATGGGATTTTTATGGGATGAACTTTTTTAAACTCTGGGATTTTATGGAGTGCACTTTTTTGTATATGGTTGCATTGTTTTGACAAATGTCAATAAACCAGAGTTCTTGGATAAACCTGACGCCTGTCCTAGGGAAGGGGTGTTACCTGTACAGTGGGTGTTAGAGGGACACAACACCTTGAATCTCAGTGAAATGGGAACCAGTCGGTGAGAGAAACATCCTAATTTCTTGCCAGCCTTGGGCCTGAAGGGCTTGAAGCTGCCCTGGCACAGGGTTTTGATACAGACACCCTTCCCACCTTCCATGACTTTCATAAAGAGCATCAGCTTGACTAAGCACCATTCTCCTGTGCTTGGGGTGGGACCTGTTCCAGGAGATGTGCTTGTGGCTGAGCACCTAAATAAACTCGGGAAACAGGGAAAGGCATTGCATGGATGAGTGGAAGCAGCAGCTGGCAGTGCCTTGGGAAGAGCTCTCCAAGCTGAGAGCTAGAGGAGGGCACAGTGCTCTGTGTGCACAGCTTCAGAGTCCTTCGGAAGGTCTCCCTGGGCTCCTGGGCAGGAAGGTGAGGTGACTTTTTTCTATTTATTATATTTGTGGGGGGTGGGTGTTTTAGATTTAACCAACTTTTAAAGGAGGGGTGTGCAAAGTCATCCCACCTACTGATAGATAGGACCCGGCTTGTGCCTGAACTGTGATCTTCATAAAACAGCATTTGGGTTAAAAAATGAATAAATCCAAGTGGCCTCAGGGAGAGCAACAGCACCGGGGGGTTGGGGGCAACCTAAAATGGGAAGAGGAGCCGTGCTGGGCATGTGTGCCCCGGGCTCTTGGATCTGCCCGCATTGAGCGGAGCTGCTGTTGCGAGAGTGCTTGTCCTGACAGATTTGAAAGAGGGGCTGCGTGTTTCGGGCGCTGCTGTGCCAAATTCGTGTCCCTTTGTCTCCCTAAGCCTTTGGGCTGGGGCACTGAATAGCTGCAGAGGTGGTTTTTCATAATGCACTGGCGGGGGGGTGGTGTGTGTGTGTGTGAGCCAGCGATGCTCGGCCTCCCGCTCTGCACCCGCAGTGTGGCCACAGGGAAAACGCCTTTGCTCCAACCTCGGGTGCTGGGGGGAGAGTTTGGAGTTGGATTTGTGGCACCTGCAGATATAACCAGGAATTCCAGCATCATTCTTTGCTATGGGCAGTGTGGAATCGCTGGCCTTGGGGCTGTGTGGCCACACATCCTCCTTTCCCTCTGTGTCACGTGCTGTTTGGAGCTGTGGATGGAGCTGAGGGTGTCCTGGGAAGACCTGCAGGCTCTTTGCTGCACTGATGATCCCACAGAGAGCTCCCAGTGTGGGGCTGTGCTTTGCAAGCCTGGGGTGTGTGCCCCGAGCACGTGTTTGTTCCTCCTTAACCGTGTCCTTCGCTATGCAGAACATTCCCTGCTAAATATCCTGTGCCCTCCTTACCAACGGGGCTGGTCCCTTCGATCCAGGAGGATTCCTTCTCCTTTTACAAGCGTGGAAGGGAGGGAGCAGCCAAACTGCCCCCTGTCCTCCCGGCCTTGGCAGGGGGCTGCGTGTTTTGAGTGCGTTTGGCAGAGTTTTGGTGTTCTGACTCAGCAGCTGGTAACAAAGGGAGGATGGCGAAGCCTTCCTTTATTCCATAATCCTGTTTGCTTTTCTGGAAATCGGCTATAGCCTCAGAATCACTGACTCAATTTTTGGATCCTATTCTCATGACAAAGCGGCTGTCTGGTTTAAAACAAGCCCGTTATAAAAAGGGCACCTCGGCTCCTGGCTGTTTGTAACAGCTCCTGACGTTCCTCCGGCACAGGGCAGCTTGGCTGGAACGGAAAATGTCCAGAGCTGGAACCAAGGTAAGCTGAGCCGCAGCGTGTCCACGATTTTGGCCAAAAGCTCGGAATTTAGCAGGGGTAAGTTGTGGAGGAGCTTTGTTTGCTTTGTCCTGCTGACAACGTCCCCCTCTGTCAGTGCGTGGGCAAGGGGAGAAGCCTCCAATCCCTCCTCACGTGGAGGGGAGCCCCTCCCCAGTCTTTTCCCAGAGTTTGGCTGGTTCCTCTGGGTGTGGCTCTGCCAGAGGATGGAGTTGAGCAGAGTGACTGACAAGGGGGCATTTTAAAATGATTTTAAAATCACTGGGACCTGATGCCTTGTGAACTGGGGGTGGAGGGTGCCGTGCCATCAGAGAACGTGACGAGCTGCGCCTGCAGAGTGGAGTCTCCTGGAAGGCTTTTTGGGACAACCTGGCTCCCAACACCAGTGGCATCTGCCACGTCCCCTTTCCCATGGCGGAGCGACAGAAAGGCTCCTGAACAGTGGCCATGGCAGCGCAGGGAACAGCATTCCCCGAGGGATGCCAACCGGCCTCGGGATTCGGTGGAATCGGCGGGGATGAGTTTAGGCTGGAGAAGGAGGGTGGGCCAGGAGGCGACGTGTCAGATGGGATCCAGCTCTGGTGCTGGTGTTCCTCAGCCTTCGGTTCAGCAGAGCGAGTTGGTCACGTAGACCTTGTTGCAGGGCTGGGACCGGGCAGGGAGAAGCAGCTGGGAAAGGGAAGAGGGGTGAGAACCTTGGAGTGACGGCCAGTTTGCCCTGTGGAACCTGTTAAGAAGCTGTGGGCAGAGGTTCTGAGTGTTGCTTTTGGGTTGGATTCCCTTTAACCCGTGGAGACTGTAAGACCCAAGGGGTGTGGGAGGCAGAGCAGGTTTGCAGGCGCCGGACGATGCTGTGGAAGGTCCGGATTCCGTCTCGGCTCCTCCGCGCTCCTCTCGGCTCTGCCCTTGGCACGAGGCTTGGCTGTGAGTCTGTAGATCCGAGGAGGGGGTGCTGGTGGCCCTTGGGGACAGTCTTTCTGTACCTGTGCCTCAAGGAAGCCCTGAGGAACCGTGACTGATCCATCCTGGAGTCTCCCGTCCCTCGGAGAGCCTTGAGCAGGGTGCTCCGAGCGCTGCGTGCCCTCCGAGTGTGCCGCAGGGAATCCACGGGTTGTGTGCTGCTGAGGTGCAGCAGGATGTCCAGGATCTCACATTTCTCTGGGCCATGCTCTTGTTTAGCACGTTCCAGGGAGAAGAAGAGCACAAAGGAGAGAATTAGACACCATTTCTCACAACCCGAGGGAATGCTCTGCCCTGGAAAAGGGGTCACTGCTCACAGAAGGCAATGGCCACTACCAGGTGGTTTAAGAGTTTCCTTCTAGCAGAGCTGCCCTTGGGAAGAAATATGTGATACCTGAGGTGAGGGGACAAAGGGAGTAAGAGTTTTGTGGTCCTGTAAGGAAGATCGGCGTTGGCAAATCTGGTACCTGCCAGGTAAGCCCCCAGAAGGCAAGATTTGGGCAGGGAGAGGTTGAAATGTAAGCAGAATGCCTTGAGGGTTTTACTGAGGGCAGGTGATTTGCCTGGGAATGAGATATGATGGAAAGGAACCCACAAATCTGGAATTGAAGTCTCTAATTCTGTCATTATTCAATGGGTGAAAATCTGTAATACACCCATCGTTCTTCTACGGGTGAAAACACCAACCTGCTCTGTTTGTGCCCAAGTCTGTGAAGAAAGCTGGGAAGGAAAGGTCTGGAATGAGCTGAGGGTACGGGCAAAGGGCTGTGATGGAGAATGGGTGGGCAGGATTTCCCCCTCTCCTTCAGTTTTCCCAGAATAAACCAAGGAGCAGCCCTTGGGTTGGTCACAGTTGGGTGGGAAAGGCCATCCCTCTCATGTGCTCTTGGAAACGCCCTCCTGGGAACACCGGGTGGCTTTGCCAAGGCCGGGTTTGGTTGGGTTGGGCTGGGTGGGGAAGGAACATCACTGAATCCCTGGGTGCTTTGGGTTGGAAGGGACCTCAAAGCCCATCCAGTCCCACCTCTGCCCTGGACAGGGCCACCTTCCACTAGACCAGGTTCCTCCAAGCCCCATCTACCCCTGCCTTGGACACTTCCATGGGTCCTTCTGCCTGGAGACCAGACCCATGGTCTCACAGATGTTGGGCAGAGCTCACCGACAATGCTGGGCACTCACCGGATGGCCAGGGGTGGTGGGACTGTGGACCAGAGCCTGGGGAAGGAGCCTGGAGAGGGACAGAACTCATCAGCCATCCCAGTGGAGCGTGATGGCTGAGCTGGGAAGGGACGGATCCCCGCGGAGGTTTCCCAGGGATGCTGTGCCTTCCTTGCCCACTGGCCTTGGGAAGAGGCTGACGGGTGGGGAGCGAAGCCCAAACCTCAGCAAGCGGGGTTGCCTCGGGGCAGATTTCCCAGGTGATGCCTCTGGGGGAGATGAAGATCCAGAAGGTGGATCTGGAAAATGGCATCAGGTTGTGGCCAGGAAGGCATGGCCACGGTTAACTGGCCAAGAGTGGCACTGGGGGCAAACAGGAGCTGGGCACAGGGGCAAACAAACAGGAGCTGGGCACGGGGGCAAACTGGGCATTGGGGGGCAAACAGGAGCTGGGCACAGGGGCAAACAAACAGGAGCTGGGCACGGGGGCAAACTGGGCATTGGGGGGCAAACAGGAGCTGGGCACAGGGGCAAACAAACAGGAGCTGGGCACGGGGGCAAACTGGGCATTGGGGGGCAAACAGGAGCTGGGCACAGGGGCAAACAAACAGGAGCTGGGCACGGGGGCAAACTGGGCATTGGGGGGCAAACAGGAGCTGGGCACAGGGGCAAACAAACAGGAGCTGGGCACGGGGGCAAACTGGGCATTGGGGGGCAAACAGGAGCTGGGCACAGGGGCAAACAAACAGGAGCTGGGCACGGGGGCAAACTGGGCATTGGGGGGCAAACAGGAGCTGGGCACAGGGGCAAACAAACAGGAGCTGGGCACGGGGGCAAACTGGGCATTGGGGGGCAAACAGGAGCTGGGCACAGGGGCAAACAAACAGGAGCTGGGCACGGGGGCAAACTGGGCATTGGGGGGCAAACAGGAGCTGGGCACAGGGGCAAACAAACAGGAGCTGGGCACGGGGGCAAACTGGGCATTGGGGGGCAAACAGGAGCTGGGCACAGGGGCAAACAAACAGGAGCTGGGCATGGGGGCAGACTGGGCAGTGGGGACAAACAGGAGCTGGGCATTGGAGCAGACTGGGCAGTGGGGACAAACAGGAGCTGGGCATGGGGGCAAACTGGGCAGTGGGGGCAAACAAACAGGAGTTGGGGATTGGGGGCAAACAGGAGCTGGGCATGGGGTCCAGGCCTTTCAGAGCCTCGATTCCCTCCTGGGAAGGTGGCAGTGATTCCCAGCTCTCCGTGGCATGAAGGTGGGAAGAGCTTGCCCAGGAGGGTGAGGTTGTTTTGTACGTGCCAGCTGCCTTGCAATGGGAGATTGGGAGGGAAATAACATTATCCCCATAAATGTGCACTAACAGGCCACGAAACCAAACGTGTGAATTCTCTGGTGTGATCAGTCTGACCCCCTGGTCAGACTAGTGGGACACTCTGACCAACTAGGACTGGGAAAAAACCTGACTTAATTTTCAACACAAAGTGGATGATTAAAAATAAAAAGCGAGCGAGTTGATCCAGATTTGCATTGAGACGGTGACAATGAATGATGTTTTTAACAGCAGGGGTGTTACCAGCAGCCAAAACACCATGGGGGAAGTACAGCCAGCCAGGAGAAAAAGGGTGATCACGAGTCATAATCCCCAGGCCGTGAGAAAACCATGGGGAAAATGGATTGTGGAATGTTGGGTGTTTAAAACTCTGTGGCCAGAAAAATCCTCTCTCAAGCATCTGGTGTCGTGAGCAAGCGAGGGATGTGTCAGGACAGCTGTGATGGTTCAGGAACCCTTACTGGAAAGAGCAGCTCTGGGTGAATAATTTTCCCCTGAGATGATCTAAAAATGGGGCTGGAGGATGGACTGGTCTGGGCTAGGGCTTGACAATATTCCATGAGGGGGTTTTTGAGGCAAATATGTTGGTTGGGTGATGCCTCGGGTGTGGGGAGTGGGATTTGCTCACCAGCTCTTCAGATGATTTCAAACCAGGTTGTGATTAGGTAGGGATAAAATGTCCCTGAGCAAAGTGCTTTGGGGTCAGCCTGGAACAGGGACAGCTCTTGGGAACGAGATGTGGGGATGGATTGGGAATTTGTTGGCTGTACTGCAAACTTGCAGTGGAACAAGCCCACTGCAAATGCAGTCCTTGGATGTCCAAAGATCTGTGGTGTCCCCCGTGTCCATGGAATGCTCCTGTAGGTTCTCCTGGGTGATGTCCAGCTCTTGGCAGTGAGACTTGAGAAGGCAAGTTTGAGCTGTTAGAGCAGGAACCAAGAGAACGGGCTGGAAGTCACGGCCAGGATGGGGAAAGAGACCTCACCAACCCCTTCTCAGTGAAGGTCTCACTGCAAACCCTCGGTGAGCCAACATAAAGGAAATCATGGAATCATTAAGGCTGGAAAAACCCTCTAAGGTCAAGTCTGACCATTAACCCAGTGCTGCCAGGGCCACCACCAGCCCATATCTCCAGAAATGCTGCTTTGGACAGTCCATGGTCTTTTCACGGCTCCCTTGGCCATAATTTAGTAACTCCTGTCCTAGGGAAGGTGGGAGGGAATTTTTTTGCTGGAAAGAGGACGGGAACTTCACCAAGGGAGCATTGGGTTGTATTGGGACAGAATGAGGGGCTGGGAAAGGCAAACCATGGGTGGCAGCTGGAGGCCTTGGGGCCAGGCTGATGAATTGACTGCAGTTGGTCCTGTCGTGGTTGGGCTTGATTTTCAGTGTCAAGGGTTTTCAGGTATTTCCTGCCACGATGAGGCTGGAACACGGATGCTGCGATGAGGAACCTCCCCACTTCCCTCCCCTTGCTTGTTTCAGGTCACCTTCTATGAAGACAAGAACTTCCTCGGCCGTTACTACGAGTGCGACAGCGACTGCCCCGATTTCCACACCTACCTGAGCCGCTGCAACTCCATCCGCGTGGATGGGGGCACCTGGGTGGCCTACGAGAGACCCAACTACTCGGGCAACATGTACGTGCTGACCCACGGCGAGTACCCCGACTACCACCACTGGATGGGCCTCAACGACCGCCTGGGCTCCTGCAAGTACATCCAGATAGTGAGTGTTGGCTCCTCCCGAGGGATGGGGTGATGCGTCGGGGCGTCACGTGTCGGTGGCCCCCACCGCCATGGGGACCCCCCTGCCAGGGGGATTTGCTCCTGCCATCCTGCTCTGGGAATGGCCAAGTGTGGCGACGGTCAAATAAACACACGGGCTCGAGACTTTGTCAGGAAAAGCAAAAGCAAAAGGCAAAAGCGAGAGCAGAATGGCCAAAAGCCCTTTGTTCACACACAGCTTATCTTTTATACTATTCTACTGCTGTCCATACGTGTCTCTGCCACCCATCATTGGCCAGGTGTTCTTGTCCATCAGTCTTAGTCCATCTTCTGATGGGTGGACATCACCTCTCCTCATGCTGGCAAATCTCAAAACGCACTCTTGCTATTCTTGGTTGTTTTCTTCCACTCCTTCTGCTTTCCCAGGCCTGGCCCAAGGACACGGGGGGTGTTTTCTGCAGCTCTCCCCGGCCTGCAGCCGCATCCTCTCGAGGCCCAAGATGTCCATGTCCCAGTGTCCTCCCATAGCAAAGTGTTTGGTGAGGGGAGAAGGGGAACTTTTCCCTCTCCGGACTGCGGTGGGGCAAAGCAGATCCCTCGGAGCGTGGGTGGGTTCCCACGGGGACAGCAGTTTCGTCAGGGTGTTCCTTTTGGGATGTCAGTGTCCAGGCTCCAAGGTTTGCCTTCTCCCCGGGTGCTGCCCACCGGCCCAACGGATGGGGGGCACAAGGTCTGGGACAGTGGGATGTGGATTTTGCAGGTGCATTTTTCTGAGGGCCACTTTGTTCCTCTCTAGCAAACCAGGACTCCTCTCTGGTACAGGGAACGGAATCTCAGTGCCACTAAACCCCTCTGGGCACAGAGGGACCGTCCCCAGGAACAGCCCTGGAGTGCCCAGGAGTGGGAGGGATGCCTGGAGCCCTCTGGGGTGTGCTTGGAGCATCCTGGTGTCTCCTGGTTTTAGGAGAGCACAGGGAGCCCTGTATCTCCCCGCTGCAGCACAGGGACTCCTGGGGACAAAGGGACGGAGGGGATGGTCCTTTTGGAGAAGCACCTTTTAAAACGGAGCGGGGATGGGGCGTGGGTTGGTGCTGCTGCTGGGGGTCTGCCAGCAGTGGGGCATCCACTGGTGATCCCTGAGCAGCTGACTTGGAGCAGTTCCCACCGCGTGGAGCGGCTCTCACGCCTGAAAAGGGGCTCTGCTTTCCTCTCTGGGGGTCTCACCCCACCCTGAGCCTCTTCTGGGTCTGAGCTGGGTCTAAATCCCCATGCACAGGGCAGGGAGAGTTTCCAGCCCCTTTGGAGTGCTGATGTGGGATAAGGGACGGAGCTGACACGTGTGGGAGATGTGACACGGCTTCCCCCACCGGGAGGAAATGTGGGATCCACCTGGTAACCCGGCTGTCCCTGCTGGCCTGGGGGAGACCCTGAGACCCCACAGAGCTCAGCAAGGAGAGTGTGGGTTGGGATGGGCAGGGGAAGGCATGTCCAGGAGAAGGCATGTCCAGGAGAAGGGATGTCCAGGAGAAGGGATATCCAGGGGAAGGCATGTCCAGGGGAAAGGCATGTCCAGGGGGAAGGGATGTCCAGGAGGAAGGCATGTCCAGGGGGAAGGCATGTCCAGGGGGAAGGGATGTGCAGGGGAAGGGATGTCCAGGAGAAGTGATGTCCAGGGGAAGGGACGTCCAGGGGAAGGGACGTCCAGGGGGAAAGGATGTCCAGGGGAAGGGATGTCCAGGGGAAAAGGATGTCGAGGCAGCTGCACGTTGAAAGCTGCCGTGGTGCTTTTGGGTGAGGCAACCCTTCCAGTCCTGGTGGGAAACACTGTCCCTGCTGCAGAGCAGCCCAGCGGGGCTCAGCAGCTCATGAAAGTCCTCGCTGCTGGAGGAGCCGGGGATGGAGGAGCTCTGTCCCTCCAGATGCTCCCATGGAGTGGCTGGAGGGTTCCAGCCTGCCCAGGAGTGGAGCCTCCTCCCCATGGAGCTGGAGCTGGGGCTGGGGGGGGGCTCAGCTGGAGCTGCTCTGAGCTGGCTCGGTGCTTCTGTGCCCTCTTTGCCTGTCAAAATGTACCCCAGCTGCCTCCCCTCTGTGCCTTTGGGGGCTGTTCAGCCCTGTCCTGGTGTGCGGGCTGGGGGTTTGGGCCTGATGTGAGCCCGACTGTGCCCCAGCTCTGCTCCCACGCTGTGGTGACCATCAGAGCCAGGACATGCTGGTGCCTCCCTCCTGTGCTTGGCCAGCAGGTTGAACCCCAGAGAAGCTGTGGCTGCCCCTGGATCCCTGGAAGTGTCCAAGGCCAGGTTGGACGGGGCTTGGAGCCACTTGGGCTGGTGGAAGGTGCCCCTGCCCGTGGCAGGGGGTGGCACTCGATGGTCTTTTTCTCCCTCCCCACCCAACACATTCCACAGCTCTGTGACTTTCTCTCCCTTTTTTTCCAGCCCAGCGGAGGTCGGGGCCACATCCAGGTGTTCGAGAAGGGCGATTTTGGCGGGCAGATGTTCGAGGCCACCGAAGACTGCCCCTCTCTCATGGAGGAGTGGCACATGCGTGAGGTGCACGCCTGCAGGGTGCTGGAGGGCGTCTGGGTTTTCTACGAGCACCCCAACTACCGGGGCCGGCAGTACCTGCTGCCCAAGGGCGAGTACCGCAAGCCCGTGGAGTGGGGAGCGGCCAGTCCCGCCGTCCAGTCCTTCCGCAGCATCGCCGAGTGAGCCAGCGCGGTGACGGGGCCGCCGCCAGCGCCCCAATAAAGCACCTGAGTCGCTCAGCCCCTCCTTGTCCTCCTCATTCCTGGGGTCTGCACGCGGGGCACCCGGGGGGGAGCTGGGCGGTCTCTGAGCAAAGGTGGAAGTTGGACCCAGGGCAAACCAAAACAAGGTGACACCGTGCAGAGCTTCCCAGCACAAGCCGGGGTTCCCCCCTCCAACCACCCAAAAGGGGAGAAAAATGGCAAAAAAGCCGAGGGGAAGGAGAAAACTTAAAGGCTTCAGACCATAAGGGGAACAGACATATGTATATATATATTTATTTACAGAGGGAGAAAAGGGAACTTAGTTTTATGCACACAAGACAAACAGCAGGCAAATACAGGGAAAGAGAGGTAACTCACTTGGTACTATATAGGTNTCCCACCCCACCAGAACTGACGAGACTCTGCCCCGGCCACAGGAGAGACTGCACCAAAGAGGCTGACCAAAGGAAGAGTGTCCAAAGACCAGGGTGTGACCCAGAACTCCCTCCCTCCCCCTTATATCCCACGGGATGTGAGATAGTTGGGAATACCTCATATTAGTCAATGTGTGTCACCTGACTCGTTTCCCAGGAAGGCCTAAAAAGCAACAAACTGAGCCAAACCCTAAAATTTAAAACTACCACAGCAAAGCACCCCCTGCCAGCCACAGGTCCTGGCTCTGCTGTCACCCCCTTGCCATGTCCCCCATCCCCTCCCTCCCATCCCGCTTCTCCTCTCTGGGAAGGGGCCATCCCAAAGCTGGACCTTGTGCTGTGGCATTTTTCCCTCTGCTCCCCTGGACTGGCCCACACATCCCCAGTTTCCAGTGCTGGCTGTGGGTGGCTCCATGTGCAGCATCCCTGTGGAGCCCCTGCCTGCTCTGCTGCTGCTCCTCCGTGGTGGACTGGGAGAAGGGATGAGGTTTCCATCCACACCACGTGTCCCCCCTGGAGACCCTGGGCAGGGAACAGATGTCCTGTTACTGGAGGAGCATGTCCCACTCCATGCACGGGACGGTGGGACTGGGAAAAGGTGGGCATGGGAGGCAGCAATCCCAGGTGGAGCAGGAGAGGGAGAGCCAGAATTCCCATGGGGAATGCCAGGGACCCAGTGTCAGGGACAGGATGTCCTCTGTAGGTGGGAGCCAAGGGGTCCAGCTCCAAAACTGGGGCAGAGCATGGCATGAAGCTGGGCAGCTGGAAGCAGGAGAGTGATCTGGATGTGGGACAGAGGCAGGGAATGCCTCTGGCAGCTGCCCTGGGTGGGGAGGTGACTGCTGGATGCTCTTGAAGGGCAGGAAGAGCTCCTTGAGCGCCTGAGATGTGCGGGGAACAGAGAGGGCTGTTGAGCTCCCAGTTGGCCACCAGGACCATCCCACTTTTCCCAGTGATGTGTGGGGAACAGAGGGGGCTGTCGAGCTCCCAGTTGGCCACCAGGACCATCCCACTTTTCCCAGTGATGCGTGGAGAACAGAGGGGGTTGTTGAGCTCCCAGTTGGCCACCAGGACCATCCCACTTTTCCCAGTGATGTGCGGGGAACAGAGGGGGCTGTTGAGCTCCCAGTTGGCCACCAGGACCATCCCACTTTTCCCAGTGATGTGGGTGGAACAGAGGGAGCTGTCGGGCTCCCAGTTGGCCACCAGGACCATCCCACTTCTCCCAGTGCTGCTGGATGTCCGGCTGGTCCCTCTCACAGCCTGCCGTGCAGGAATAGCACGTTTCTGGGCTCTGTCCCCCCGGGAGCCCCAGGGACAGGCAGCCTGTTTGCATACAGAGCCCAGGGGCTCGGGATAATGACTCTGGATGTGGAAGCAGAGCCCTTCCCGCGGCGCTCCGCAGTCCCTTCCCGGTTGATGTATGAGGTTATTACGGAGCAGGAGGCAGGTTAAGTGGGGCTCGCCAAACCGCGGCGCTGCCACCCCGCCGGGAACGCCGAGGGGCTGCCAAGGGGAGCAGCTCCAGCCCCCTGGACTTCCCCCAGCACAAAGATGGGCTGAAGAGTCACCTTCCTCCTCCTCGTCCTGCTGCTGTCACCCCTCCCTCAGCCCCCTGCCCCATTCCAACCCTTCCCTGCCCAGGGTGGTAGATCTTCTTCACCAGCTTCCGTCCCCTCTCCAACTCCTCTCCATCACAGACCAACAGGATGCAGATGATCCAGTGCTATGGTTGGGTCTCTGTGTATTTTCCCCCCCAAATATCTCCCCAGGACCAACCAGCTCCCAACTCCAGCTCCCCTTTTCCCCCTGGCAAAGCTCCCCCAGTGCCTCTGAGAGCAGCAGCTCGAGCACAGCCCGGCTCCTGTTTCCTTCTCAGGGAGCCTGTTGCCATCCCTGTTTTGGGAGGAAAACCCACAGGTCGGCGTGCTCTGCCCAGGGCATTTCCAGCCCCGTCCCACCCTGATTTTGGGGAATGCTCAGCTGGGAATTGCGGTCCCCATCCTAATCCCCCGTGACGGGGTTTGTGGGTTTGGGATACACCCACCCCGGAGCAGCCGGACCTGGACCTGCTTCACCCTTAAGGTAACATTTCCCAACCCTTCCCTTTCCCTGCTGATCCTCCCACCTCAAAGCCACCATTATCCCAACTCTTCCCTGCTCCTCCTCATCCTCCAGGCTCTTGCCCTTGGACCAACATCCAGTTGTGCCCTCAGCGTTGGCAACCGACTTGGATAACCAGAAAATATTCTGCTTGGGTGGGGTTTTTCGATGATTCTCTTTTATTTTGTTGCCCTCCTAGATGACTTTTCCATCGGGGGCTCCCTGGCTGTGTCAGGGTGCCCGTGGAGATGAGTGGGGAGTGCAGGCGATCCCAGGCCAGCCTTGCTGATGCTGGTTTTTCCTTGACAGCTAATTTCCATTTCCCAGTATCAGGGGGTCTGCTCCAGTAATTGGCATGCAGATTGTGTCCGATGGGCCTGTTAGACACGAGCAAAGGCTCTGCTGCTTGGAATAAGCCAACCCCAGGCTGATGGATGGGGTGTAGGGAGGTCATGGCGAGAGAGAATATCCAGATGCCCGCGCACGCACACACCCACGGAATTTCCCATTCCATGCCCTCCCCCATCCCTACTTTCTTTATCCAGCAAACTCTAATCTATCATATTTCATTGAGACAAATCCTGCTCCATTTCTCTCTATTTCCTTTTTCCCTCTAAGGGAAATGTGATGGAACCTGCTCCTGGATTTAATAAGGAGACAGTGCGGCGTAGCAGGAATTAAAGTGGTGCCATGCTTCGTTAGCAGCTGGGGATCACACGCAGCTGCCCCAGATGTTAATTACACTTTGGGTATTAATTGGTGTAAGGTGTTCCTCTCGTCCATCATCTCTAATCCGATGGGTGTGTGAGGCCCTCTGGAAGCAGGGATGGCCGGGCTGGTGTCAGTCCCCCCGTCCTCAGCCCGCCTGGTGCTGCTGGGACTGAGGGACACAGGCTGGGGGATCTTGAAGTCACCTTCATATCCATCCCCTCGGTGCCCAAAGCCCTGCTGTTACTTTTCCCTCTTTTTCTTCCTGTGCTGCTCTTCTCCAAGCTTTTTCTCCAGCTGCCGCAGAGAAGCAGGTCCTGGTGGGATGGGGGAATGGTTAGAGGTGGCACCGTGTTGAAGGAGGAAAGAATGTCCCTGTCAAAGCTGGTCATTCTCAGGGGATCCCAGGACACCCTGGTGTCCCTTCCTCCTGCTCCCTGACCCATCCCTGCCGGCCCATCCCTTCCCTCCAGCTTTGGGAGAGTCTCAATCTGCCCCCACAGTGACTGCTGCTGAAATCCCCCCCAGCTCTCAAAGGAAAACATTCTCCAGCCTCTTCCCTTCCCTTTTCCACCTTGGATTCAACCTGATGAAAGGCAGAAGCTGCCAAAAAGCTGAGGTGGGGCCTTTTTGCAGGAGGACAGAGATTTTTTGCTTGGAAGTGAAGAATATTCCTCTGAATGCTGCCAGTTTGTTCCTTTCCTGAGCTGGCTGGTGGTGGCCCCGGGTGGGACACGGTTGTCCTTGGGATGGAGCGGCACATCCTCGGGTTCCTGCCTGGAGGTCCCTGCGTGTTCCCAGTGGGACACTCGTGCTCAGCTTTGTCCCCTCCCAGAACTGCTGCCAGGCCCTCCTGGTGGCACACGGTGCCCTCACCACGCTGGTGGGACACGACCAGCCCAGGCTCCCGTAGTTTCCCTCCTCTTCCAGGGTCCCCAGGGCTTTGTGGGTCTTCTCTTGGTGCTGCTGGTGCTCTTTGCTCACGAGGCATCAGCAGCAGCTCGAGGCACCTTTGCTTTGCCAGCAAAGGGATGAGACGCTGCCCCTTCGATCCCATCCCTGGGAGGGTTCCCAAGGCACGTGGATATGGCACTTCCAGGGGTAGATGTGGCAAAACAGAGCAACTCAAGGCTACTTTGGTAGGATTGAAAGAAAAACAATGTTTTCGTAACTCCAAAATTTATTGGTTTGGGGTTGGATGAAGAAGAAAGAGGAGATACTTAACCCTTTTCTTTAAACTTTTGTGATTTTGGGGTCTTTAGGTTTAATGAGGGCCTTGGCAGTGCTAGGAGGAACAGCTGGACTCAACCTTGGAGGGCTTTTCCAATCTGAATAATTCTATGATTCCATGATTTCGTGATGCCGTGATGCCATTATCCTATGATTCTGCCATTCGTTGATTCCACAATTTTATGATTCCATGATTCTCTGATTCCACCCTTCTATTATTCCATGATTCTCTGATTCCACCCTTCTACGATTTAATGATTCCACAATTCTATGATTCCACAATTCTACGATTTCATGATTCCACGATTTCATAGTTCTGTGCTTCCACGATTCTGGGATCCCTTGGTTCTATGGTTTATGAGTCTATGATTTCATTACTCCATCACTTCATCCTTCCTTGATTCCATGACTCAGGGCCGCGCTCCATTGCCACCTGGTTCCCTCCTGGAGCTCTGCCGCTTCAGATCCCGTGTTTTCCACTGAAGGGGAGGCGGCGCTTCCCAGGGCGCCTGGGAATTCCCTGTGCCAGAGCCCAGCAGAGGGCAATAGAAGCCAATGGAAGAGACGAGGGAGGCGCGAGAGGAGCACATTCCAGGTCGGAGAGGTGCGCGAGGGGATGCGCAGGCAGAGGGATGTGCAGGCAGAGGGATGAGCAGACAGAGGGATGTGCAGGCAGAGGGATGTGCAGGCAGAGGGATGAGCAGGCAGAGGGATGTGCAGGCAGAGGGATGAGCAGGCAGAGGGATGCACAGGCAGAGGGATGTGCAGGCAGAGGGATTTGGGCAGAGTGGACACAGGAGGGGACACTGGAGGTGACATAGGAGGGACACAGGAGCGGACACAAGAGGGGACACAGGAGGGGACACGAGGGGACACAAGTGGGGACACAGGAGAGGACAGAGGAGAGCACAGAGGAGGGGACACAGGAGGGGACAGAGGAGGGGACACAGGAAGGGACAGAGGAAGGGACACAGGAGGTGACACAGGGGGTGACACAGGACGGGACACAGGAGCGGACACAGGTCAGGGAATTCAATTAGGGGTTTCCTAACGAAGCTCTCCATGCCAAGGTGAGGGGGGTGTTTTCTCCTGGAAAAGCAGGGCTGAGGATCAGGGCCAGGATTTCCAGGGGGAACCTGGGGGAGAGAAGCGCCCAAAAAGCTCATCCCCGGTGGATTTGGCGCTGGCAGAGGGAGGTGGAAGAATCGTGGAGTCACAGGATGGTTTGGGTTGGAAGGGACCTCAAAGCTCAGTTCGTTCCACCCCCTGCCACGGCAGAGGGACCCACCACCCCGGTCCCTTGTGATGCCCATCTGTCCCGGAGATGTCCCCGTGGTGGGACACGTCCCCCCTCCCTCTGAGCTTCGCTGGAGCTGGAGCTCGTGGAAGGGCTGGGGGATGCCACAGGATGGAATCAGGAATCTCCTGATCCCCTCCATGGGATTTCCTCCTCTGCTGCCTGAATCCAACCTCTGGCAAAAGTGACATCGTTCTCTGTTTAGGAACGAGCATCTTCTCGTCCTCCACTAGTTTTCCCTCGTTATAGAAAGTTGGTTTGCTCACTTTACAAAGGGAAATGTATTATGGATTTTCCCTTCATTCTCCTCCTTTTTTTTTGCCCCGTTTAACAACCGATTTGTGTGTTGCATGAAAGTTACACAGTTCTTTAGATGCGTTTGTTATTTTATTTTCTTTCATTCAAAAATATGTCAGTAATCTTTTTGTTAACATGAAAGATAAAGGATTAGTAATGCAAGATGCAGTTTTCTTGTAACCTTCTTGAAAGCAGACTATAGTTTCTTATCTGGCTCTAACATTCATTTTCCTGAAATGAAAAAAAAAAAAAAAAAGGAAAAGAAAAAGGAAAAGGACTTACTTCTTAAAATGAAATAAACTTTATTGGATTCAAACACGCAGCTCTAGCAGAGGAATTTATGGCAGCTGCACTGGAGTCGTTGGGCTGCAGCAGTGGGGACCTTCCCAAGGAAACAGGGAGGGGACACGTGGAAAAGGTGGCTCAGCGAAGAGAAACCTCCACAGAATCACGGGATCAGGGAATTGTTTACATTGGAAAAGCCCTTTAAGATCACCAAGGCCAATGGTTTCCTCAGCCCTGCCAAGGCCACCCCTGACCCCTGTCCCCAAGTGCCACATCCACACGGCTTTTAAATCCCTCCAGGGATGGGGACTCCACCACTGCCCTGGGCAGCTGTGCCAGGGCTGGACAAACCCTTTCCATGAAGACATTTTCCCAAATATCCAATCTAAACTTCCTCTGGTACAACTTGAGGTTGTTTCTTCACGTCCTGCCATTTCAAACCTTGGTTTGGTGTTATGACGTATCCTGAGATGTTCCTGTCAGGGTGACTTCAGCAGCTGTGACATTTTCTTGGGCACCACCAGGATGTCCCAGGCCGGAGATGGACCACCATTTCCTCGGCTTGGTGCTGACTGAAGGTGCACAGAGGACCTGCCAGAGAAGCTGTGGAAGCTTCCCATCCGTGGAAATGTCCGAGGCCAGATTGGACAAGGCTTGGAGAAACTCGCTGTAGTGGA
The DNA here is from genome assembly GCA_013396735.1 of Grallaria varia. Classification (NCBI taxonomy): domain Eukaryota; kingdom Metazoa; phylum Chordata; class Aves; order Passeriformes; family Formicariidae; genus Grallaria; species Grallaria varia. The sequence continues at coordinate 47,190 of VWZG01001792.1, forward strand.
AGGTGTCCCTGCCCATGAGCTTAAAGATCCCTCCCAACCAAAACCATCCCATAATTTAATGATGTTCTGCTCATGGCTCACGAGCAAACAGGGATTTGCAGCACTGGCAGCTCCCGGGAATTTGTTTGAGTGATGTTGGATCTCCAGGAGGTCCCACCTGCCTTGGCTCCTCCCTGCCAGCCTGGGACCAGGCTCCTGCTTTGGGCTCTGCAAGCTGGCCAAGGCAGGCAGGGAGAAAAGGACATGGAAAAACACCAGGGAGGGGGGAAAAGGGACATGGGGACAGCACAAGGACCTTCCAGGGACCTGCAGATCTTCGAGCAGCACCTGCTGAAACAAACAGCTCAATGTCCATAGAATAGTTTGGGTCAGAAAGGACCTGAAAGGTCACCTAACTCCAAATCCGATGATTCCTCTGCAGATGCAGAGGGTGGAAGCAAACCAGGGGGAGCAGGGACTGGTTCTCACAGCACCAAAATCCTCCAGCCAAGGAGGTTAAAGCCTCATATGAAATGTGATATCTGTGGCAATTAGCTAATGGGTCCTCAGCATCTAAAACAAGGGACTTTCCCCCATCAGGTGGATTTGGGTCATATGGAGTTGGNAAAAATAAAATAAACGAGAGCATCATCCTCTGGGCTGAAATCTTCGCCCTTGGTGTTTAACGGGTCTCTTGCCCTGTGCTAAGAGATCCGTGGTTTCACTTGAGGAAAAAGTGTGTTTTCATATCAAAGGAGCCCCCCTCTGCACTGACCCAGCCTTCCCTTCCCCCTCCCTGCCCTGGCACACACGGTATTTTAATATTTCATATATTTCATAAGCTTTTATGCTTCTAAAAGGGAAGTGAATTTGTGGAGAGTTGAGCTCTCCAGAGCTGTACTTCAGAGCTGGGAAGTAATTCAGGGTGAAGCCTGTATTAATCTCAGGTGAGAGAGATATTTAAATTCAGGCTACCAGTGTGAATATAAAATGGGGATCTCTTTACAAAAATTTCAAATTGTAATATGCAAAGCTTAAAGAAAAGAAACCCCAAGGGAACAGCTTTCTTCTGGAACATTTTGTTCCAACCATCATCTCTTTACCTTTATTTTTTTATTTAAAAAACCCTCCCTTTGCCATTTTGTATTTTTAAATTAAATCTTTCAGTTTTTAAAATGAAATTCCTTATTGCTGGGAGAGAGTCATGGGGAGGGGGGCGGGATGGAAGTGCCTGCCTGTAAAAAATGGGCTTGGACCCAAATTTGAGCCGGAGCAGGAGGAACAGTGACCGGCGGGAGAATAAAGCCCTCTTTGGTTGGCTCCCGGTGTCCCAAGGAATGGGGAGCCCCCTCCCTGCTTGGGGGGCGCCGCCTGGACCTGGTTTTTGGGGAGACATCTCAGCTTGGGGGGCGGAGAGGGGCAGCACGGCCGTGTCCAGTGACAGCACTGGGACGAACTGGTCCGTGCCCATCGGCGCCCGCTCAACCTTCTCCTTCCAAGCGGAGAAACCTTTATTGCCAATTTGTGACCCCCCTGCGCGGCAGAAAAGGTCGTGGGGTGCGTTGGGATGGGGGTGAGCATCGCCCCGTGGGTGTCTGTGCCGGGCGTAACGGGGCAGCGCAGCCCAAACCCCGCAGAGGCCGCCCCGGGAGAGCCCCGCGTTGGCTGCCACCAGCGCCCGGGCCAGGGGAACTGCTGACACATGACGTGCTATTATCAGCTCTGGCAATTAATTAAATTGCACGTTATGCTTATGGGGGTGATATACCGAGCCACTCTAGATTAAGTGTCGCAATTAAGTCTTTAATTTCTGTTTAATAAGCAAGTTATTATATGTTAATAAAAGATCAATTAGTTGCTCAAGAAGCATTGATCCAGGTACAAAGAGGGTGTCAGGAACACGTCAAGCTGGCACCGAAGGGACTGGGGTGGCACTGAAGGGACTGGGGTGGCACTGAAGGGACTGGGGTGGCACCGAAGGGACTGGGGTGGCACAGGAGGGACTGGGGTGGCACAGAAGGGAGTGGGGTGGCACCGAAGGGACTGGGGTGGCACAGGAGGGACTGGGGTGGCACAGGAGGGACTGGGGTGGCACAGAAGGGAGTGGGGTGGCACCGAAGGGACTGGGGTGGCACAGGAGGGACTGGGATGGCACAGGAGGGACTGAGGGATTGTGTGCATAACACGTGTCCAATTAGGCTTTTAACATGGGAAAGCTGGAGTGGGCAGGGAAGCATCCAGGTGGGATTGGGATATTGTTCCAGGCAGGAAACCTGGCTCTCCCCAGACTGTCAGGGGTGGGACAACCAGGACACACCCAGTCACAGAATCAGAGACTGGTTTGGGTTGGAAGGGACCTTAAAGGTCTTTGCATTCCACCTCCTGTCATGGGCAGGGACACCTTCCACCAGCCCAGGTTGCTCCAAGCCCCGTCCAACCTGGCCTTGGACACTCCCAGGGGTCCAGGGGCAGCCACAGCTTCTCTGGGATTCAACCTGTACCAGGGCCTGCCCACCCTCCCAGGGAAGGATTTCTTCCCAATATCCCATCATTCCCTGCCCTCTGGCAGTGGGAATACATTCCCCCTTGTCCTGTCCCTCCATCCCTTTTCCAAAGTCCCTCTCCATCTCTCCTGGAGCTCCTTCAGGCACTGGAAGGGGCTCTGAGGTCTCCCTGGAGCCTTCTCCTCTCCAGGTGGACCTCCCCAGTTCTGCCTCCTTCGGTCTCAGTGGGAACAGGCTGTTCTCCCGCGTGGGATGACCCCGAGGAAGGACCTTCCAGCACAACTGTCTGCCGAGCAGCTGGTCCTCCTGCTTCCTCCTCCTCCTCCTCCTCCTCAACCTCCTCATGGATGGGAATGTGACTGATGCTGCCCCACGACCCCACCACNGGAAAAGAAATTAAAACACCCCTCCTAAATACACTCCAGGCAGGAACAATGGCAAAGTTAAGAAGGTTACGAGACTTAGTTGTCCCAGCAACATGTCATCAAGTTGAAATGAGCAGGAAACCCAGATAAGGGAGAGAAAGAGGAGGGAGGAGAATAAAACCACAGGAGGAAAAATGCCATGAGATAGAGGAAGAAAAGGGAAACCCCTTTTTATTTGCTGTTTCGTTAGGATGAATCTGATTTTATAGTCTCTAAAAGAGGCTAAACTATAATCTCCTTTTTGTGCAGTGCGTGCGTTAGGAAAATGTGTCATCAGCAATTCTTGTGTGCATTACAGCAATAGCCAGAAAATTAGCAGGGATATTCAAGGCTGGCTACAAAGGAAAACAAACAGAAGACTCACATTTCCAGCCCGAGCTGTCATTTAAGAGCGTTCTCAACTTTTATTCACCTTCTTTGATGGTCCCTGATGGTTTGTCTCCCCTGCTGCAGCAGCAGCAGCACTCGGGGTTTGCAAAGGGGCAGGTTGGAGATGTGGCTCCGAGTGGCCCTCGAGCCCGGGGCTCTCCCAACCCTCCCAGCACGGCAGCTTTTGGTGCTCAGTGCTGTGGGTGGGTGGGGGAAGAAAGCACATGTGGAGCAACCTCTGGCACAGGATGGAGGAACGGAGAAGAAAGAGAAATGAGAGGCTCCTCTGAACCAAACCCCCAAATCTACCAGGTCAAGCTTGGGCCAATTGTCCTTATTCCTGGTGCCCACCCAGTGCTGGGGCTCTGGGGCACATCCACACCAGTTTTGCTTCCACTCTGCAGGTGCAAACCCAAGCGTCACAGGGGCCTGCAGGTGTTGGTGGACATCTCTCCAAAGCCTCGTGGTGCTCCTCAGCGCCTACACTGCCACGTGTGCTGGTTTTGGGGGGCTCAAGAAGGACACACGTNGCGGAGGAGCTTCCAGGGGGGGCGGAGGGACGCGCCGGGCTCCGGCAGGACTCCGGCTGCAGGCGGAGGGGGGGCGTCATTGTACGGGCGAGCCTCTCGGCGACAGCGAGCCGGCTTTGGCAGCGGCGACCTACAGCATACAAATGATGGCTTTAAAGGAAAGAAAAAAAGAGGTGATTTGAATAGCAGACATTTAGAGAAGAAAAGCTTTTTTTCCTCCCCCACTCCCCCCCTCCCCACCTCCCCGTTTCTAACACCTTCCGACGGGGCAGGCGCTGCGCGTTGGAAAAGAAATTAAAACACCCCTCCTAAATACACTCCAGGCAGGAACAATGGCAAAGTTAAGAAGGTTACGAGACTTAGTTGTCCCAGCAACATGTCATCAAGTTGAAATGAGCAGGAAACCCAGATAAGGGAGAGAAAGAGGAGGGAGGAGAATAAAACCACAGGAGGAAAAATGCCATGAGATAGAGGAAGAAAAGGGAAACCCCTTTTTATTTGCTGTTTCGTTAGGATGAATCTGATTTTATAGTCTCTAAAAGAGGCTAAACTATAATCTCCTTTTTGTGCAGTGCGTGCGTTAGGAAAATGTGTCATCAGCAATTCTTGTGTGCATTACAGCAATAGCCAGAAAATTAGCAGGGATATTCAAGGCTGGCTACAAAGGAAAACAAACAGAAGACTCACATTTCCAGCCCGAGCTGTCATTTAAGAGCGTTCTCAACTTTTATTCACCTTCTTTGATGGTCCCTGATGGTTTGTCTCCCCTGCTGCAGCAGCAGCAGCACTCGGGGTTTGCAAAGGGGCAGGTTGGAGATGTGGCTCCGAGTGGCCCTCGAGCCCGGGGCTCTCCCAACCCTCCCAGCACGGCAGCTTTTGGTGCTCAGTGCTGTGGGTGGGTGGGGGAAGAAAGCACATGTGGAGCAACCTCTGGCACAGGATGGAGGAACGGAGAAGAAAGAGAAATGAGAGGCTCCTCTGAACCAAACCCCCAAATCTACCAGGTCAAGCTTGGGCCAATTGTCCTTATTCCTGGTGCCCACCCAGTGCTGGGGCTCTGGGGCACATCCACACCAGTTTTGCTTCCACTCTGCAGGTGCAAACCCAAGCGTCACAGGGGCCTGCAGGTGTTGGTGGACATCTCTCCAAAGCCTCGTGGTGCTCCTCAGCGCCTACACTGCCACGTGTGCTGGTTTTGGGGGGCTCAAGAAGGACACACGTTGGCTTCACGTTGCCTTCTCCCCCTGGAAGTGTCCAAGGCCACGTTGGACGGGGCTTGGAGCAACCTGGGATAGTGGAAGGTGTCCTTGCCAATGGCAGGGGGTGGGACATGATGGGCATTGAGGTCTCTGCCAACCTAAATCATTCCATGATTCCGTGATTTTGAGGTTTGAGTCCTGACTGGAGTTACAAGGCAAAACTCCAATTAAAAGAGTAATTAATCAGTGGTTGCTGCAGGATGTTCGAGCTGCTCCCTCTACTCCCAACAGGAGACACTGGAGTGGTTGGCAGCTCGTTTGGTTCCAAGGGAATACTGATACTGGGAGAAACGGGGCTGAACTGGGAGAAACTCGATCTGACTGCGGGAGCCAGTTGCTGGTGGCAGAAGGAGGAGGCTGGGAAGGAGCCCCTGTGCCAGAGCTCTGACTGCAGCATCCCTGGACTCAACCCTTCCCAGAGAGGAGAGGGCTCTATGCTGAGTGATGACGAGGATAAAACACCAGCATGTGGGAGGACGGGCTTAATGGTTCCAGAGAGCTTTTCCAGCCCTATGTCCCTAAACTGGACTGAGTAACCCACTTTTATACATTCATTTTAAAAATCTTGACCCACCTTTATGGGTATGGACCCCCAAAGTCGTGACACCCCCAAGTCCCTCAGTGCATCCAAAACCTCAGCCCTGTGTCTTAGTTTGCTCCATGCTGAGATACTTTTGGTGCTTGTGTGACATAAACCCACCCCGAATTATTCTGCTCCCTGATAAAATCTCTCCTCTCTTTCCGACCCTTTTCTTGCACAAAATTTTTTTTTTTTTTTTTTTTTTAAATTTTAATTGTCTCTTGCTGTGGATTGTATTTTAAAGCAAGGCTTGGTTTAGTTCATTGGTGGGGAGCTTTGCCTGTGAGGATTCTTGGCATTTTATCTTTGCAATAATTGCTGCGTTTGTGATTATTTCAAAGGACTAAGGAAAAACAGACAACAAGAAAACAAGCTCGTCCTCTCCTCTTTTGCAGCTTCTCCAGGCACCTGGGTGGGCTCCTCCTCCACAAGATATTCCCTGTGCACCAGCTCAGGAAGGAAAACCAGGCACTGGGGTGAGGTGCTGGGGGCCTGGAGCAGAGCGAGTTGTGAGGATCACTGAGGGCCTTGGTGACACGGTGACACCGAGGACTGAGGGTCATCCTTCATCATGAACAACGGCCTTTTTGGTAAAAAGGGTCTCATTTGGGTGTTGGTCTCTTCTCCCAGGGAACAAGCGACAGGGAACAGCCACGGGTTTCCCCAGAGGAGGTTTGAATTGGATATCAGGGAAAAAGTCTTCACCACAAGGGTGGCCCAGCCCTGGAATGGCTGCACAGGGCAGTGGTGGGATCACCATTCCTGGAGGGACATGAAAACCATGGGGATGTGGCACCTGGGGACATGGGTTAATGCTGAGCTTGGCAGTGCTGGTGGAACAGTCTTGGAGGGCTTGTCCAACCTTAATGATCCCATGATCTCTATCCCTCTGGCTTTGGTCCAACTGGGAATGCCCATGGGCTTGGATGTGCTGGAGGAGCTGGTGCTGATGTGTCGTATGGAGGACACGGGATGCCAGGCCACCTTTGTGTTTGCCATGTGACCAGGGACACGAGGCCATGCTGCTGTTTGCTGTGGGATGTCAGGAGTAGCACCGAGCTGGGGCTTACCATGGGGGGTTGGATGTGAGGCCACACTGGAATTCACCATGGGACACTGGGGACGAAACCACGCTGGTGTTGGCTGTGGGCCATCAGACATGAGGCCACACTGGTATTTTCATGGGATGTTGGACTTCAGACCACACTGGTGTTGGCCATGGGCCATTGGACATGAGGCCAAACTTCTGTTGGCTGTGGGATGTTGGATATGAAGCCACAGTGATATTGGCTGTGGCACATTAGGGATGAAGCCATGCTGGTGCTGGACAAGGGATGTTGGATTTGAGGCCACACTGACGTTGGCTGTGGGTCATCAGACATGAGACCGCACTGGTGATGTCACACTGAACACAAGGACACCCTGGTGATGGCAGTGGGACATCAGACATGAGGCTACCCTGGCGTTGGCCATAGGACAGTGGACACAAGGACACCCTGGAGGTGGTTGTGGGATGTTGGACAGCCGGCCAAACTGGTGTTGGCTGTGGGATGTGGGACACAATGCCACAGTGACGATGACTGTGGGACACTGGACATGAGGCCACACTGGTATTTGTCGTGGGACACTGGACATAAGGTCATGCTGGTGCGGGCCATGGGACATCCAGGATGAAATCCCACCAGTGTTGGCCATGAGACATTGAACATGAGGTAACAGTGGCATTGGCTGTGGGACACTGGACATGAGGTCACAGAGGCATTGGCTGTGGGACTTTGGACATGAGATCACAGTGGCATTGGCTGTGGGACATTGACCATGAGATCACAGTGGCATTGGCTGTGGGACATTGACCATGAGATCACAGTGGCATTGGCTGTGGGACATTGACCATGAGATCACAGTGGCATTGGCTGTGGGACATTGACCATGAGATCACAGTGGCATTGGCTGTGGGACATTGACCATGAGATCACAGTGGCATTGGCTGTGGGACATTGACCATGAGATCACAGTGGCATTGGCTGTGGGACATTGACCATGAGATCACAGTGGCATTGGCTGTGGGACATTGAAGATGAGATCACAGAGGCGTTGGCTGTGGGGCATTGAGGATGAGATCACAGTGGCATTGGCTGTGGGACACTGAACATGAGCTCACACTGATGTTGGCCATGGGACATTGAAGATGAGGTCACGTGGATGTTGACCATGGGACACTGAAGATGAGATCACAGTGGCGTTGGCTGTGGGATACTGAAGATGAGATGACACTGGTGATGGCCATGGGACACTGAGGAGGAAACCACACCGATGTCGGCCGTGGGACATCCAGGATGAAATCACTCTGGCGCTGGCCACGGGACATGGGGCACGAGGCCACGCTGGTGGGACACTGGGCACGCAGCCCCGGCGGTGTCGTTTGCCAGGTGGCCACTGGAGGCTGCTGCTGGCTTTGCAGTCACCGAGCGCCCACCGCAGCTCAGCGCAGCGAGCGCGGCCGGACAGCGGGCTGAGCCTCCCTGCGCTCTGCCAGCAGCCTGGGGCCGAGCCGGGAAGGTTCCTCCTGCCTTGTGGTCATGGGAAGCAGGGAGGCTGGGAGCAGATCCCGGGATCTTGGGGAGGGAGAGGGGTTTCTGTGCCCCTCTCTGAAGAAGGAGCATGGGCTTCTTGCAGCTCAGTGCCCAGGTGTGTTTGTGTAACACGCACAGACTTTCCAACGCTCTCTGGGTATCTCCTGGGATCCAGAAGCTGTCACGGGGAGGGTCCCAGCCCTGGCACTGCAGCTCTCCCTGGCACAAAGCCGGCCCCCAGGTGTGCCAATGGCTCTGTCCTGCCCTGCTGAGCAGGCTCACCTGGGGCCCTGCCCACAGCCCCACCTGCCCGTGGGCTCAGCACCTCTGTTTAAGGCCAGCCTGGGGGGGTTAATCCTGCCTTGGGCTGTGCTGTAGGTGTGCTTGTCTCCAGCCTTCTCCCTTTCCTGGGTGGGTGTTGAATGCAAGTGGTATTTGGGTTGTTTCTGCCCCATCTCCTGAGGGGTCTCTACAGATGGACCTCAGACCTGGTCCAGCCATTCCTTGTGTCCAGGGCTGTGGTGGGCACTGGGTGGGCTCTGTGGTGTTGAGGGACTGTGCCCTGGTGGGTGAGGGCACTGCCTGTGCTGGGGTCACCTCTGGCTCCCACTCTTCCCACCTTGGAGAGCAGGACAGCCTCCTGCCATGTCCTGTGGACACAACCTCCTTGGAACCACCCTGCTGTGTGTGGCTTTGCTGGTTTTCCTTCAGCCTGAGAAGCTCCCACTGCTTTGACAGTCACAGAAGAGGAATGTGTTCCAGGTGGGGCACACTCTGGAAGCAGCTAGATTTAAAGCTTGGGTGTGAAGCAAACTCCAGGTTGGATGTTCAACATAAAAATCACAGTTGGGTTTGTGTTGGAAGGGACCTGGAAGGTTATCCAGTCCCCCCTCCTGCCATGGGCAGGGACACCTTCCACTGTCCCAGGCTGCTCCAAGCCCCATCCAACCTGGCCTTGGACACTTCCAGCGATGGGGCAGCCACAGCTTCTCTGGGCACCCTGTGCCAGGGCCTGCCCACCCTCCTAGGAAAGAATTCCTTACCAATATCCCATCTAACTATCTCCAATTTAGTTTAAAACATGGAGAGGCCTGATCTCTTCCATGGGCATGGCTCCCATGTTCCAGCTGCTTTTTGTGCAGGGATCACGTAAAGCCTGGTGCTTCGGGTGGCATCCCGTGGGGAGCAGAGGTCACTGGAGTTCTGTGGTGTTGCCTGCAGAAGCAAGAAGGGAATGACGTGCTGGTTTTTAAGAGCTTCCATGGAACTGGTGAGTACAGAGTGGGTGAGTCATAAAAATCACATAAAAATTGTTCCAGGTATAGAGGCCACAAAGGCCTGAAAATATTACGCAGCTTGTAAGGGTGCTGGGAATGTGCATTTACCTGCTTGGCTGTTGGGACTGTGTTTTCCATCATGGGCTGGGAAGGAAAAGCTCCCTGAAAGTGGTCAGTGCGTGCTACGTTTAAGGAAAACACTTCCATAATTCTCTCTGCTATCAGAGGGGTCTCGGTGGTTTCCTTTGGGCCAGTCCTCTGGACTTTTCCTTCCTCTTATCACCTGCTCAAACCCTTGGAAATGCACTGGGAGGCTCCTCAAGCTGCAGGGCTCTGGTGACTCTCAGTGCCTGGGGTCTGTCACGTTCTCCGTGGCCACGGGTGATGTTTGTCCCCTGCTCTCAGTGTCCTGATGCTCCTCTCCATCTCAGCCTCTCTGCATCACCTCAGCCTGGTTTCTCTCAGCCCCTTGGTCCCCTCGTGTGGGGCTGGGGGTGGGTTTATGCTCAGGGGGGTTTGGGGTCTCTGCCAGCCCCTCTCTGTGAGGCAGAGCCGTGCGGGATCGGGAGCTCGGGGCGCAGGAGGGGACCTCCCTCAGCCCAGGCACACTGGATTAGCTCCTGGCAATACTTAGGGGGTCATCCCTCTCCTGCTGCTGTTGGTTCCTCTCCGTGTTCCCGGGGCTAAATCCACAGTGGTGATGTGACTGCAGGAGTGGAGCTCAGCTCCAGCAGCTCCTCAGCCCACTGGCCAAAGTCCTGTGCTTTCCTAAACCCGTGAAGGCTGGAATTGCTCGAGGTGCTCCTGAGTTAAAGACCTTGCCCAACATCTGGGCAGCTGTGCCTTAAAATCAGCCGCTGTACCCGCAGTTATCTGGGTTATCTTTGGGCCCTGACCCTTGGGATCACCTCCCTGTAATGTTGGCACCAGGGAATGAGATCGAGGGAACTGCTGGACCCCACAGACACAGACCCACAAAGGCTGGAAATCACCTCGAAGGTCGAGGCCAACCATTGGCTCTGGTGAAGAAAACTGGGCTTTGCCCAAAGTTCTGGGTCACCTCAGTGCAGAGCTTGGCCAGGATTCTTGGGGAATCAGCCTCCAAACATCAGGCATTTGGGTGCTGGGGGGGTGGGTGAGGAACGGTGGGAGTGGGTGCCAAGGGGGTGGGAGTGGGTGCTGNAGTGGGTGAGAGAGGGTGCTGAGTGGGCTGGGAGAGGGTGCTGAGTGGGTGCCAGTGGGGTGGGAGTGGGTGCTGAGTGGGGTGGGGATGGGTGAGGAAAGGTGGGAGTGGGTGCTGAAAGGTGGGACTGGGTGCTGCAGTGAAGAGGTTGAATTTGGGAGAAAAGGAGATTTTTTTAAATTTATTTTCCTGATGAAGAAGGACGGGATTTGCAGAGAGGGTGTGAATCTGCAGGGCAGGTGGGAGAAGAGCGAAGGAGGAGCCCGCGGGGCTGGGGCCACACTCTTGGCACGGGTCACAGCTGGGCATGGCTGGATGTTCCTTCTTTGGCTGCTCTACTGGTCGGTCCCTCGTCAGGAGCAGAAAGAAGAGGAAGGTCCTTGATTCCTGCCCCTCTCGCTCCGCTGCAGGTGGATCTCAGGGGGGTTTAGTCCACCATGGTCTCTCTCATATCCCCAGATATGTTTCCAACACCTGTGGCAAATCCGTGATTCCCTGAGGTCTCTGTGCACTGACCTGCTGAATTTCTGGTTTTGGTCCCAACTTGGAGATGACCAGGATGGGATTTTATGACTAAAAATAAAACGGGCGGCTGCAATCAGCGCTGAGAAAGACTAATTGGGACGGGGAGGGTCTGAAGGCTCATGTGGTAGGTCTACCAAGGTCATGAGAGACTCTCTCCTTCCAGCATGTCCCTGCCAGTGCAGCCCAACAGAACCACTCCCAGGAAGGAAAACCTGGCAGTGGAGGCAGCTTCATTCCTGGCAGAGTAGAGGTGGTGTTTGGGGTTTTTTTTCCCCCTTCAGTGGGAGAAATTGATATGCAAAGTAATGGGTATAATTGACTCCCTGCCTTTAGGGTAAGAGCTAAAAGAGGTGGAGGAGGCCGCGGGAGGAAGGCGTGGAGAGCTGGGCTTGGCCAAGGTGAGACAGAGCACAGAGCAGGTTTATGGCCCCATTGTATGCCAGGGGGCTCTGCCAGAGCATGGCCACCCTCCAAGGGAGCAGGTTTGGGATGGGCAGCAGCTCGTGGTCCTTTGAGCTCTGATGGAGTGGGACGATCATTCCATGGGTGTGTTGGGTGTTGTGGAAGTTTGACCCTGGGCAAAACCAAACCAAAGCAACACCGTGCAGAACTTCCCAGCACCAGCACAGGCCTCCCCACCCAAACTCACCCAAAAGGGGAGAAAAACAGTGAAAAAGCCGAGGGGAAGGAGAGAAAGCT
>VWZG01001792.1:60597-75597 GCA_013396735.1 Grallaria varia
AAAAAAAAAAAAAATCAACTTCTGAGCAGCGGAAAAAATGGTTTGTGATTCAGGGGCTCCGGGCAATTCATCATGGAAATTGGGTTTCTTAGCCGACATCATGTGAATCCTTTCGGCCCTGTCAACTTTTTAATACATTACATTGAGAATGTAAATCGTGTTGGTGAGGGGGAAAGAAGAGGGGAGAGAGCTAAAANNNTATTTTTATTTTTTTCTTTTTCTTTTTTTTTAATTTTTATTTTATTTGGGTTTATTTTATCCCTTCCTCAGCTTTGAGCTCGTTCCTCCGTCAAAGAGAAGAGCAAAATGAGCGTTTTGGAGGCGGAGGAAGATGGAGGAAAGAGAAAAAGGGGGAAAAACTGCAGCAAGGTCTGGGATCTCTTTGGAGTTTGGCTGGGTTTTTTCGCTCACGTGCCACATGCTGGTGATTTTGGTGGGCTCTTTTGTGGGCGCTGAAAGCTCCTGGTAGGTTTTTTTTGCCATAGCAGGGGGGTGTGGAAGTAAAGCTCTGGATGGAGAGGGGCAGGTGGTGCTGCGGCATCTCCCGGTCTGGACGTCACGGACCCAACACCAGGAACCTCTGGGAGCTCTTTGGTGCCTGGAAACATCCTTGGGGTGGTTCGTTAGGAGGTTTCTGCAGCATTAAACTCCAGGATGGGGCTTAAGCTGAGAGGGCTCACAGCTGGCTGGGACGAGGGGAATCTTCACCGAGGTCGAGTGGAATCTTCACCAAGGTTCCTTGAAATGCTCTTGGTGTTGGAAAAGTGGGATCAATCACCTGGAAGGAGCAAGGGAAGCACCGTGGCAGCTCCTGCGGGGGAAAACACCTTGATTTTTGTCTCACTGGATGGTGTTAAGATATAGTTTGATACCAGTCTTGGTATAATTCGGGGCGAGAGGGTGGATGTCCTGCTGGGATCTTGGTGCTGCTCCCAAATCCTCTCGGCTCGAGGGCAGCTCTGGGAGAAGGCAGGGAAGGAGCTGGGAGAGGTTGTGACCAGAGGGATAATGGGACAAAGGGTTGATTGGGTTCAGCACAAATGATGAGCATCAACTTAATCATGTGAGAATCCGGTTATGAAGGAAGCTCCTTCAGCACCCTCAGAGAGGGGAAAAATGGCTGGAAGAGGGAATTGCAGCTGGAGCACACCTAGGAGGATCAGGGAATCAAGCTGGTTGGGGCTGCTCAAGGCTTCTTGGAAAGCATCTGGAAAGATTAAACCACTCTCAGAAAAGGCAGATGGATGATCCCCCTCTGGAATGCTGCTGTCAGTTTGGGTGGGTGGTGGGGAATGGGAAGGCCTGGGGCACAAGGGACCAGCTCCTGGCTGGTGGCTTGGAGCTGGTGACACCACGAGCTTTTGGCAGCAGCGTCTGCTCTGCAAAGAGATGCCCAGGAGGGGGGGGGGTCCGACACAGGGGTGTGTTCTGTGATATTTGGGGTACAGCCAGCACCCCAAAAAACGTGCCACCCAAGTGCAGCTCCTCAAAAAGGGGCTGCTTTGTGGGTGTGTGCCACCCAGGGGAGCTCAGCTCCTTCCAGCCGATGGCATCCCCTCTCCCTTTGTGTTTCAGCCACAGCAGGAGGGAGGGAGCCCTTTCCACCTCGCCCGTGGGACAACTGGTTTATCCTTGGTGCCTTCCTTGCTTGGCATCTGCGTAAGTCCCGGAATGCTGATGTAAAACAATTCAGCTCCACTGAAGTGGTGCTGCAGGGACACCCGTAAACGCCTTATTAGGGTTAACATGTTATTTTTATTGACATTTTTTTTATTTACATTTTCCTGTGAGAACCAGGTGCTGCTTCTCCCTCCGTGTTTGTAGGTCACATTTGCAAAGCAACGGGCAGCAAAGGGTGACCCTCCTGTTTTCCTGGAGGCATTTGCAGGTAAATTTGTGGATATACACACGTAGATGGTGCAGTTCTGCACATCGGGGGGGCTGGTATTAATAATGCACAGGGAAGGGGTTGGGTGTTATTTTTATGCATAAGAATATCCCTGTGTGTGACTCCTCTGAATTCTCTCCAGTCAGGCAGCTGATGTCATCGATGTATTATTTAGTCTGATGCTGGTACAGCATTTCCAGAGGGGCTTTTGGGCCTGATGTCCTTCAGAAATAATTAATTTCCCATTTTTTTCCTGCTCCCAGGCCTGTATTTCTCCGCAGCTGCCGTCCTGCTCTTGGAAAACAATCTTGTTCCCATTTGGGCATCGCACCCGTTCCCGGAACCTAAACCTGGATGTCTCCAAGTCCTGACAAGGACGTGGTCAGCCCCACCTTTAAAAGGCTCTGGAAGGCTGAAAGCAACGCTCTGCGGGAGTAGAGACTCAAAAATACAGGAGCTGATGGACATGTTGATGTTCAAGGACTTCCCTGTGAGGGTGCTGAGACACTGGCACAGGCTGAATCCCAGAGGAGCTGTGGCTGCCCCATCCCTGGAGGAGTCCAAGGCCAGGTTGGACAAGGCTTGGAGCCACCTGGGCTGGTGGAAGGAGTCCCTGCCCATGGCAGGGGATGGAATGCAGTTTTTTCCCAATCCAAGCCGTTCTAGGATGGAAACTTCTGGGGTCGCTTTGAAGGTCTGAAGAAACAATTTTCAGCTTCTCTGAGGGTCTGGAGCGACAAATCCCTGCAGAGAGGAGACCCTTGGGCAGATTCAGGTGAAGGTTGCGTGGGCAGCTCCTTGCTCAGCCTCAGACCCATCTTCACCTGCCCCTGCACCACCTGGGCACCTTCTGAGCACCTCCCTCAAGGGCCACCTTTGGAATGAGGATGCTCCTTCCCAGGTCGCTCCTGGGAAAGCTTCAGGCGGGTCACTCATTTTTTGGGGTATTTTTTCCTTCTCCTCTCCAGTCCCCCTCAATCCCCCCTCTCTCGCAGCGTGGCAATGGGCTGTTGAGGCTGTCAGGGCCGTAATGAAGTGCACACACGTCCGTATATACATTTATACGCGGGCTGGTTTTATGTTGTGCTGCTTAATTAGGACGTCACTCAGGCACCGGGGACTGCGCCCGAGCCAGGGGGCACCTCCCTTTGGTCTCCTCCTTTTGCTTCCAGTCAGGCTCCCAAGCGAAGCAAACAAAAGGCTAATTGCTTGTGGATTTTAATTACGGCTGCAATACCTGGATTTATTGTCTGAGCTGTGTTTTATGGGTGGCAAAAGGATGCTGCCAGCGAGGGACAGATTCCCGGAGCCAAGGGCGCCGCTCCGGCAGGAGGAGCCCTTTGTGGGGGGATCCCAAGGACACCCCACGTGTTCTTTGGCTGAACTCTGAATTTTTGTGTTGTAGGATGGCACTTCAAGACTTGGCTGACTTTGAAACATAATGTAATTAAGCATGCCTGAAAATATAAGAAAGGAAGAGACAAAAGTAGAAGTGCTTTGTGATCCAGAGCGTTAAGTCTCTTCAGAATTCCTGGGATAGTTACACTGCTGTTTTATTGAGCACATTCCCAACATGCAATCCCCAAGTGATTCCTGACGCCCTCTGTTCCCAGCAGTTTGGTTCCTATCTGGTTATCTGTAATGCCTTGATCCATATATATTTCTCTGTGCCTCCTCCTTTGCCAGGTGGGTTATTCCAAGAGTATAAAATAGGCAAGTCCTCATTCTACGTCCGTTTATTAACCCTAAAAATAATTTTTTGTTTTCTTTCCTATCCATCTTTATTTCCTCACTGGGCATGTCCTGATTGAGCAGTCGCAGAAGAAAAAATAATTTCCTCAAATGCTCCTAAACTTTCTTTTTTGACCAACTTGAAAACTCCAGATCTCTGTTTTCATTGGTGGCCAAAGGAAATTGGAGCAACCAGACAATGGATTCCAAGTGTATTTATGGCAAATATCTGCATTTGGGAGTAATGTAAAGGCTTAAATAAGTTTATGTAACAAGACTTTGCATGTCTGTAGAGTGAGGAAAACCAGGAACTTCGGGTGAAGGACTTGGAGGTTTGTGTTTCAGCTTGAGAAGAAAGAAGAGGTGAAGAAGTGCACAGATAAATGACCATCAGTTCCTGACAGACATTGGGCAGAAGTGGAGTGTGGATTTGATGGGAATTCTGATTTTTTTTTTTTTGAACACACGTGCTTCTGGGTTGAGACCCGCAGGGAAGTTAATTATAATTTTTATAATTTTTGAAGGATTTAAGGGTCATCTGTTGGGAATGCAGAAAAAGGGTCCTACAGGTTTGTAGCAGGGGGTTGCTTTCAGTGGAAAACTAAAGGTAAATCTTGGAAACCCCAGTATGCAGAACTCCAACTGAAACGAGTGTTCCATTGGAGATCCTGTGTGGAAAGCGGGTGAGACTCATGATTCATGGAACCATGGGATGGTTTGGCTTGGAAGGGACCTTTATGCCCATCCAGTCCCACCTCCTCCATGGGCAGTGACACCTTCCACCAGCCCAGGTTGCTCCAAGCCCTGTCCAGCCTGGCCTTGGACACTTCCAGGGATCCAGGGGCAGCCACAGCTTCTCTGGGATTCAACCTGTGCCAGGGCCTGCCCACCCTCCCAGGGAACAATTCCTTCCCAAAATCCCACCCAACCCTGCCCTCTGGCAGTGGGAAGCCATTCCCCCTTGTCCTGTCACTCCAGGCCCTTGGAAATGGTCTCTCTCCATCTTTCTTGCAGCTCCTCCAGGCACTGGAAGGCCACAGTTGGGTCACCCTGGAGCTTGTCTTCTCCTGAACCACCCCAGCTCTCCCGGCCCTCCGTGTGGGTTTATTTCCCACCTGGTGATGAGGGTGGGTGGGATTGGGTGGATTTGCCCACCCCTGGGGCAGATCCACAGCTGGTGCTCCCTCGCCATGTGATTTTATCTCCTTGGCAGAGTCTGTCCCAACCTCCCTCCTCTTTGTTGCCTTTTCTGTGGTTGTCCCAGGAAAAGGGAGAAACTTCGGCTTGTTCCAGTTGTTCGGTTTTAGGCCAGAAGGTCCAAGCCTGACCACAGGCTCTCTGATAAGTCTGTGCATTTAAGGACAGAAAATGAGATGTGTGGGATGACACCCGGCGTTTCTTCTCCACTGGAGCCCAGGTGAGACCTGGGGACAGCAGGAGAGGGAACGGCCTCAGGCTGGGCCAGGGAAGGGTCAGGTGGGACATCAGGAGGAATTTCTTCATGGAAAGGGTGGTCAGACATTGGCAGGGGCTGCCCAGGACGGTTTGGAGTGCCCAGCCCTGGAGGTGCCCAAGGTAGGACTGGCCGTGGCACTGAGTGCTCTGGGCTGGGGGACAAGGTGGGCACCGGGCACAGGGTGGGCTCGATGACCTCGGAGGTCTCTTTAACCTCAATGAATCTGTGATTGTGGTGGGAAAATGCTCTCGGTAGATTTGGAGAGTTGTGTCCTGCTGGTTTTATTGCTTTCTATTGAAGCTCTCCAGATACCTTCCCACAAGGACAACGTTGACTCTGAGGGAAGGGGGGATTTGGAGTTATTAGGATTGGGTGGGATTTATAATTACTGCTTTATTTTTATGCCATGGATGTGGCCCAAAGGCCGTGGTTGCTCCTGGGGCCATGGTGACACGAACTGTCCCTGAGTGCCTCTCTCACCTCTCCTGTGCCCACCAGCCATGGTGGTGTGTCCTGCCAATGGGCCATTCACAAATGACTACATGATGGCATAATTAAGACGTGGTGGAAGTTTATTCCTTTGGGAAAATGGCTTTTTATAACCTCAGCTGCTGGATTCCCTCCACCCAGGGAAAGGTGAGAGCTGGCACGATTTGTTTCAAGAGGATGAACTTTGAGACTAAAACAGGTGATGACCCTCGAGATGAAGAGTCCTGGGCAAGTGGGGATGATGGAATGGGATGTTCTGGAGCTTTATGACAAACCAAGAGGGAAAAGCAGCGAGCTCTCAGTGACTGTGTCAGTGCTGTTCCACTAAACCTCATGAAAACAGAGAGGAGAATTTCAGGGTTGGAGGGTAGACTGGATCACCAATTATTTTTAATTATTTTTAAAATATTAGGAAAACAATGTTGAAGTTGTTTTTCGTTGAGGATTTAACTCACCGAGGATGGAGCTTTTTCTGAGGAAGAATTAGAACAAGTTTTGAACTGCTGAAAATGTCACTAAATCAAGTTTTTCAGCTTTCAGCAGTGCTTGAGTGAAGTCTAAAAGGATGTAAGTTTTATTTGACAAGACAAAGACAAGCCTGTTGCTATGAAGAGAGATTTAATACATTTACAGTGTTCCTGTACTTTCACTATATAGGCTGGTAGGAGCCAGTGAGATCTTTTGCTTGTACAACTATGTTGGTTGGTCTAATAAAAAATATATCTCCAAGATTTTCTTACTGAATAGGAGGAGTTTTTAACAATAAAGGAAACATTCCTGTGGGGGAAAAAAAGTCTCCCCTAAAAATCATCTGGTGATAACATATATTTTAACTAAGGGAAAGAAGAAAAAATATTTGAATGGGAAGACTGGGACCTTCTTGGTTGCTGCCGTGGACTTTTCCAGTTGGAGAGGAAAAATGGCCAACACAGCCTTCTCCAGGCTCATTGCAGGTCAAACCCAAGCTCCTCTCCTCTGGCACAGCTGCAACCCTGACACTGGCAAGGAGAATCCCCTGAAAACACTGGGATTGAAGGCAAAAGGATTTACCAGATGCTGGGCCCACCGGAATTCCTGGGTGAAAGACGTCCCTGTGGCGTTTTAAAGTATGTATGACATGAGTGGGCTGTGATCCTTGGGAGTGGGAGCACCACCGGGTTCCTGGTCTGGATTTCCAGCTTGGTCTCCAGCCAGGAGAAGACAATGCACCCAGTCACAGCCTTCCAGCCCCACGATGGCACTCACTGTGCCTCAGCCTGGCTCCGAGACAAGGCGTTGAAGTTCTTTTTCTAAAATGGGTGGGGGTTTCCTGCATTTGGGATGAATCCTGCTGAAGACAATAAAGCTGATTTCACTTTGTGCCCTTAATCCATAGGTCTCTTCCCAGCAGCTGGAGTATCCAGGAGCTGGCTGGAGGAGCTCTGGGCTGTGCCAAAATAAGCACAACGTGTGAAATGTGGTAAGACTGAGGCAACTATACATGATAACTACTTGGTGGTACTTTCTTTACAATTGTTTCAATCCCATTTTCCCCTCGTTCGTCTCCTCTTTTAAGTTTATTTCACTTTTCCTCTTCCTGCTTCTCTTTTCCATTCTTACCTTCCTTTCTCTCCCTCCTGTCTTGCACGTCTCAGCCTCTCCTGTCACAAATCAACCCTATTAGGAAACACCAAAGGGATTCTTACCAGTGGCCTCCCTTTGTGAACTCTCTGCCTTTTTTTTTTTTTTTTCCCTTTTTAATCTGCAGTGTTCCACATTATATTGCCATTGATTTAATAGACCACCATGAATTTTACTGCCTGTCAAACAACAGCACAATTATTTTGAGTTCTATTGTGGCAGGGCTTGACACCCGGCTCTGCATCACTTTACACTTTTCACCCTTGCTGGAGTGCACTTGAAAATCCAGGAGAGCTTGATGGGGGATTGCAGGAATTGTTTTAATTGGGGAATGTGGGGGTGGAACGAAGGGGCAGTCAGTGCGTAACGGCTCCCACCCACTTAAATCTGGAAATGCCACGTGGGAGCTGTTGCAGGGTGTTAAAACCCCCCAACCTGTCCCCTGAATAAATGAGATGGGAAGGACATTCGTGGTTACTGTCGGCTCCTGGTCCGTGGGCCGATCCCAAAAGCTTCCCAAGCAGGATGCTGAGCCCTCTCCTGCTGGGCTTTGGCAGGGTGCTCTCTGCTGACCAGCAAAGTCTCTGTCCATGCACCTGGAGGGATATTCCCCATGGGAGGCAAAAATTGTCGAGGCCTTTGAGAGCTGATGTTGGCACTCGCCAGCGAGCAGCCGATTTCTTACATGGAACAACGAGTGGATTACAGCTGTATTAAAATAAAGACAGGATTGGTTAATTCAGGATGAATCAGCCCTTTGTATTCCTGTTTAAGAGCTCTGTCTATCATCTTTCATGCCCAGGATGAGCTGTTTTCCAGATGGCAGGGATAACAAGTTGAGTCTGGGGCTGCACGCTCCAACTCTGGTGTACTCTGTGAATGTTTTTAGGGATAGAAACGGGTTCCTTGGTGGAAAGGGTGGACTCACTTAAAGTTAAATGACTTGCCCAAGATTGCTGAGTGAGTCTGAGTTGGGCCTGGGACCTTTCTCCGGCGTCTTAAAATTCTGTCCCCAGCATTTTCCTTAAGAGGTTTTTCTCTCCCTGCACACCGTGGTCCTTCCCACAATGAAAAGTTCTCCTTGAGGTTTAGGGCAGGTGCGTCTGGAATGTGGCTGAGTACAAAGAGCTGGTTTGATAATCCAGATTAGTCCTGGGCTTTTCCTCTCGTGGACCTTCCTCTTTTCCAGGAGAGCTCCTGGTCGCTTTAAGGGTGTAACAACAACACGTGGTGATGCTCATCCTTCCCCATCCCCGAGTCAGGGCTCTGGGAGAGGTTTGTTCCACCTGTGCCCTGCAGAGCGAGCCCCCCTCACCCCAAAAAAGCTGCTGGCCCCTGGGCATGAGTCAAGAAGGTTTATTGTCCCCTTTCAGGAAGCTGGTGGTTGGTAGACACGTCTCGCTGGTCTCCATCAAGCACTGGGATTAAATTTGTCCCTTTTTGGGGGGCAAGTTTCGTCCTGGTTTTGGCTCAGGGTGGGAAATTCATGGACTACACAAACCTCCAAGAGGATGTTTGGTGCAGGTGTGGTGGCCCTGCAGGGTCTATGCTGAGAACCTGGCAGGGCAGGCAGATTATGACCTGGACAGGAGTGGGACTGAGCCCAGGTCCCCAAAATTTGAAGTCCATAAAGGCCAGAGCCCTCCTCCCCCAGCATTGTGACAAATGGGCCTTGTGACCTGTTTTGGAGATCCCAGTCAGAGGTAATAATTAAGTGGTCCCCCAATTTATTGCCTGCAGCCCTATAAAGCTCAGGGAGTGCTCTTTCAGCCCTCAGCTGGTATTTAATCAATGTATCATAACTTTTATTAAGCTTCAATGCAACACTTCTGAGATCCTAAATTTAAAGTGTGCCGGGGAACCAGGGCTGGTTCTGTTTGGTTTACATATTCCAGCATCATGCAAAATGGGAACGGGATGACAGGGAGCCTGGATTAGAGGCTTGGGATGCTCCTGGGAATTTTGTCCTGCTGTGAGACCTCTGGGACCTCACCAGGATGGTGGGAAGTCCTTCCAGAAGTGTCTTCTGCAGCAAAGGTCCACAGGCAGGGGAAAATGGTCAGACCCTTTGCAGGAAGTAAATTCTTGCCTCTAAAATGCAGTGTCTGAGCTTTCCTGGACATCCCATGACACCTTTCCCAGGGCAGTGGTGGAGTCCCCGTCCCTGAAGGGATTTAAAAGGTGTGTGGATGTGACACTTGGGGACATGGTTCAGTGGTGGCCTTGGCAGTGCTGGGTTAAGGGCTAGACTGGATGATCTCTGAGGTCTCTTCCAACCTAAACAATTCTCTCATTTGGGACCCTCCTCTGCCCTCCCCCCATCCTGGTCCAGCCTCCCCAGTGCTTCTAAAAGGCAGCCAAGTCCTGCCCGTGTCCCCTCGCTGAGATGGGCAACCAGCAAGAAATTCCAGAGGCAAATTCCAGGAGCCAAATGCCCAGGAGAGGAGGTCACAGGTTTGCTTGGCCAGTTTGTGCCCAAAGCACCCCAGTTTCTGCACTGGGACCTGAGCGGTGGGACACCCGTGTCCACTTGGGTTGGATGGATGGATGGATGGATGGATGGATGGGGAGGGAGTGGGAATCACACCCTGGTTTCTGAATCTACAACGAGACTCTCAGGCCAGCCCTTGGATTTGCCAGGAACTGGAAAACTTTGGCAGATGTTGGAGAGACTGGCTTAAAGTGAGAAAAGGAATATTTAAACCCCGTGGAAATTCTAAAACAAGGATGTTATTAGGGCGGAACTGAGGACAAAAGAGTTGCTAATAGCTTCAAGAAAAGGGAGAATTAAGAATGTTTGGGTTTTAAAAACAGCATTAGAATATCAGCTGACACCTAGAACTGGGGTTTGTCTGTAAAACACAGTGTCTGAGAAGGTTTCAGTTCGTGGATGAGATAATAATGTAATTTCAGGCATCTTGGAACAGGTTCCCTTGTGCATCCCTGAGCTGGAAGGACAGGGTGGTGTGCGTTGGGATAAATTACAGGGAACACCAACAGGGCAAGAGAGAGGACTAGAAAACAACACAAACACCTCTGGGAAAGAGTAGGAATCCTCGTGCCTCAAGGGAAAACCAGATTCAAGTGAGAAGAGGAAACTTCCAAAAGGAAAAGTGCTCCATGTTGAATGGAGAATTGCCAGCCGTGGTTAAACTGGTTTCTAAACCACGGGCATGGAAGGCAGAGAGGATCTATTTTCAAATCTCGAGGTATGATGATTTTTAAAACAGTTTTTCCTACTCAGTGTTTTCTGGACGGGAGTTTTTATGGGTCTCAAAGGCTTTCTTTCTCTTTCCCTTTGCTTTTTTTTTTTTAATTTTTTTTTCCCTTTAGCACTAACGTAGGGATAAAATTAGGAATTTCAGCAGGATGGAGTTGCCTTCCAGGCTTGCCTAGAGGCTGATGGCCCAACACACAGCTCTGGCCCAGGGGCATAATTTACTTTCTAAGGCATAGTTGAGTTTCTGTTGGTCCCAGCGTGTTGCCACGGCCAGCAGGGCAAGAGAAGGGACGTTTCTGTGCTGCCAAACTGGAGCAAGAGCAGTAAAGACCCAACAGGAAGACTTGGAGTCCAGGACAAACTGGGAGAGTATGAAGGTGCTGGGACAGGGGTCAGAGACCTGGAAGGATTTTAATCTTTGCAGATATTCACTACCAGACATTGTCCTTGTGGAGGTTCTTAGAATCATAGAACAGATTGGGGTGGAAGAGACCTTAAAGACCATCTCATTCCACCCCCTGCCATGGGCAGGGACACCTTCCACCAGCCCAGGTTGTTCCAAGCCCCTTCCAACCTGGCCTTGGACACTTCCAGGGATCCAGGGGCAGCCACACCAAATTTTCCATGGGGCTGTGGAATTTTGGGTATGTCCGCACAATTTTTTCCCTGTGGAGCTGCCGCTGGAAAACTGTGGAACAGGGAGAGACTGACTTGTTGATCTTCTCTCTATCCATTGCAGGAAACATGAAGATGCAAGAGACTTGTTTGCTGGCTGTCCCAGAAAACTAAGGCACCATAATAGATATAGGACTCAGATACAGTTCTCCCTCTGCCTGGTTGGAGATGGAGGGAAACCAAAGCAGCCCTGAGGTTCATCTTAGGCAGAAGATCCACACCTGGATCCATACAGGCACTGTAAGGCCATCCCTGCATCCCATGGCCCTTCCAGGCGGTTCCGAGTCTTTCCTGGTCAATGCCACTGGCAAAAGCTTCTTGTCATTAAATATATTCTTTAGCACACGGACGATTCCTAAACTGAGCTATAATCATTGGCGGAGCTGGCAGTGGTGCCTGTCGTTCAGGTTGCCAAACATCTCCCATGAAAAGATGCTCTTTTCCAATGCTAAGTCCTTGCCAGCATGGAACTGTTCAGGCTGAAAATTTCAGTTGCAGGCCCTTGGCTCGGGCTGGTCTTTGTGTACATGAATACGTGTGTGTGTGTGTGAGAAAGCAGGAGGAAGACACGTTTTGACCAGATCCAGGGAAAATGGCATTGTTTTATAGCTATTTAAGGGGGGAAAAATCTGACACCCACATTGCTGAGAAATTCTGACTCTTTCACGCTTGATTTTTATTTTCACAGGGACTTGACATTTGGCTTTGGGATGAATCTGGGATTTTTTTTTTCCCCTCCTTCAAACTCCCTGGTTTTGACCAAGTCAGATGGATCTGCAGATCCACTGTCAATGTAAGAGGAGGAGAAGGTTTGCCCTGGGGTTTGCCTGGAGCTTGTGCAGCCCAGGGCTTTGGGAAGGAAG
This sequence comes from Grallaria varia, assembly GCA_013396735.1. Lineage (NCBI taxonomy): Eukaryota > Metazoa > Chordata > Aves > Passeriformes > Formicariidae > Grallaria > Grallaria varia. The sequence goes on from VWZG01001792.1 coordinate 72,540, forward strand.
GATGGAGGGGTCCTCCTTCCCAGGGCAGCTCAGCACCTGCCGTGTGCTTTGGCCTCGGAATAACAAAATTCAGAGTGGATTTCCCACACCCAAAGTGCTTCCCAAGTCGGTTCACATGACGAGGGTATTTGTGTGGGATAAGGGATTTCTGGGCAGAGGTGGGAGGGGAACACAGAATGGGTCATCCAAGGGGATGGAGGGGGAAAGGGGGGACTGTCTGCTCAGTGAGGTGAGGAAATCTTGGAGCTTCCACTCTGCTCATCCAGACAGACTGCAGGACCCATCCTGAGGTCACAGGTGGCTTGAGGTGAGCCCTGAGAGCAGGAACTACTTGTGGGAACCCTTGTTAGAAGCCTCAGTTTTACCCTATTTCCAAGGCTGTGGAAATCTCCCCTCTGAATTTTTCTTTCCCAAAGAACACTGAGTCGTGTCCACTGCCCTGGCTGGTTTTGGTTGTAACGTCAAAAAATCTTTCCCAACTAGAACACCCTGTTTAGGTGTTTTGTTTGGGTTCAGCTCCACAAACAAATCCACTCTGCTGGAAATACCTGGGGTTTGGGCAGTGCAGGCAGAGGGGGCTGAGGCCACCTGGGGTGCAGCTGAAACTCAGGAGGACATCGAGGAGCTGCTGGTGGAAGGACCAGTGTCACGTGCCCTGGTGAGGCAAAGATCCCCCTGCACAGCATCATTTGAATCTAATCTAATCAGGAGCATCAGGTAACGTGAAAAGGGGGGATGAAATAATGTTTTATGAACATCTCTAATTGTTTAGGGCTTTGATTTGTCTAGTCCTCTCCTAGTTCCTGGGTGGAATCCTACCCACGCCGCTGGCCATCTGTATGGACATTTATGCTCGTAGGTGGTTTGTAAGATGCTTGAGAGTTTCCTGCTCTCCAGAATGGTCAAGTGTAGGGAACACCTTCATCACGTGGAGGTTTGTGGCTCCTTTTGGCTTCAGCAAAGTTACTCTGATGTACATCAACTTGAGGCTCTTCCCCTCGACTCTGCCATCATGAGACCCCAGATGGAGTGTCATGTCCAGGTCTGGGATCCTCAGCACAGGAAGGACGTGGAGCTGCTGGAGCAGGTCCAGAGGAGGACATGGAGATGTTCTGAGGACTGGAGCCCCTCTGCTCTGGAGCCAGGCTGGGAGAGCTGGGGGGGGTTCACCTGGAGAGGAGAAGGCTCTGGGGAGACCTCAGAGCCCCTTCCAGTGCCTGAAGGGGCTCCAGAAGAGCTGGAGAGGGACGTGGGGCAAGGGAGGGAGGGACAGGACAAGGAGGAATGGCTTGCCACTGAGAGAGGGTAGGGTTAGGTGGGATATTAGAGACAGAGATGTTTTACGTGGGCAAACAGTGATAGGGGTAATGGTTTCAAAATGAGAGGGGAGATTTTGATGAGATGTTAGGAAGGAATTCTTCCTGTGAGGGTGGGCAGGCCCTGGCACAGGTAGAATCCCAGAGGAGCTGTGGCTGCCCCTGGATCCCTGAAAGTATCCAAGGTCAGGTTGGATGGGGCTTGGAGCAACCTGGGCTGGTGGAAGGTGTCCCTGCCCATGGCAGGGGGTGGGAACTGGATGATCTTTAAGGTCCCTTCCAAACCCAAATTATCCCAGGATTTGATTCTATGAGCTTCTTCCATTCTCCTCCACTTGTCATACCTTCCCTCCTTCATCTCAAAAAGCAACTTCACGTTTCTGGAGGAACCTCTGAGGTGAATAATGTGCAGCTTAAACATGCTGGCATCTAAGGTGGCATTACTTTTAACAGCGTGGCAGGTTCCTGAACCTGCTGAGGCGATGGGGGAAGAAGCAAGAGAAGACAGATTTTTTTTTTCTCTTACAGCCTCTGTTATTTAAAGAAGTTATGTTTTAAATTATTTTTAATACTTTGGCCTTAGTTTCAATGAGTCAGATGTAACAATGTCTGAACAGCATATTTAGATAGTTTCACAGAAAATTCTGGAGCGCAAATCTGATGAATTCCTGGTTTGCCAGAAGTTGGGTAAAAATATTAGAAATTCAGTGTCAGGGTGGTAGGAGTCCCATGAGGGCCTGATGGTCAGCTGGTATAAGTTGTGGGAGCTTTTTTGAGCTCATGAACACGATGATGATGATTTATGTCATTGAACTTGCATTTTGATGCTGCTGATAATGAGACTCAGAGTTATACAGTAGGTCAGTTCACCCCCTCTGAGTGCCTGACCTGTTGGTGTCTGCACCTCTGCCGGTCACTCTGGACACCTCACTCATGGAGAAGTAACCAAAATATCCCGTGCTGTTTGGGGAATGACTCCTTTTGCCAGGTGTGTGCCTGGTCTTCACAGAATATCCTGAGCTGGAAGGGACCCACAAGGACCATCAGGTTCCAACTCCACCTTTGGCTGAGTTTTATCTCTTCAACTCTACCCGTGTGGTTTCCTAGTCTGTAAAGGAGAATGCACCACTGCAGAAGCCAATGTTAAATATATGCATAAAGGCAACCCTTTGAGATGTTTGCAGTGAATCCTTCATGACTTGGAATTGATGGAGAGAGGAGCTGCCCAACATGGGATGCTTTGCCCTGCAGCTGATGTCCTGGTTCACCCCCTTCCTTGTTGCAGATCCACCAGAATCCACCTGTGCTCAGCAAAACACGAGTCTTGACCATCTGCTCTGACAGGATGGACCTTGTTAAGCCCAGCTGCCAGGAGAACGTGCTACTGGAAGTGGGAGTTACTGTCCCTGCTCCTTGCAGGGTGGTGACCAGGGACAGCACCCAGGGAATGGCTGGAGTTGTGTCAGGGCAGGCTCAGGGGGGATCTCAGCAAAGGTCCTTCCCCCAGGGGGGGGTGGGCACTGGCCAGGCTGCCCAGGGCAGTGGGCACAGCCCCAAGGCTGCCAGAGCTGCAGGGGCGTTGGGATGATGCTCTGGGGCACAGGGGGTGACTCTTGGGGCTGGTCCTGTGCAGGGCTGAGGGTTGGAGTCGCTGATCTTTGTGGGTCTCTCCCAGCTCAGCACACTTTTTGATTCTGTGACTGGATGACCTTTAAAGGTCTCTTCCAACCCAAACTACTCTA
>VWZG01001792.1:78097-80938 GCA_013396735.1 Grallaria varia
GATTGTCAATCAGACCAGAGCACTGAGTGCCACCTCCAGGAATGGAGACTCCACCACCTCCCTGGGTGTTCCCTTCCAAGGCCTGACCGCCCTTTCCAGGAAAAAATTCCTGCTGCTGTCCCACCTGAGCCTCCCCTGGCCCAGCCTGAGGCCGTTCCCTCTCCTCCTGTCCCTGTTCCCTGGGAGAAGATCCCAACCCTGCCCTGGATCCAGCAGGGACTTGCAGAGCCAGAAGGTGCCCCCTGAGCCTCCTTTTCTCCAGGCTGAGCCCCACCCCAGTTCCTGGAAGCTTTTCCAGATGATTCCAGGACACTTTTCCTGAAAACCAGCCTTACTTCTTTCTTCTTGAGCTGCATCCAACCCAAAACTTTGTTGTTCCTTCTTTGGCAAACCCATATTCCAAACATTTGTAATGCATGTTTTCAGCCTCCTGCAGTCGTCGCTCAACAAAATTGTGTGTATTTCGCCCTTCATGGATCAGTCCTCAAGGCACAAATGATTTTTGTCACTCTTCTCTGAACTCCCTCCAGTTTGTCAGTGTTTCTAAAAGCAGCGTGCCCAGAGCTGAGCCCGTCTTGTCAGCTCATCTGCACCATTCTCTGCTCCTCTGAACGAGCAAATTGATCTTTTGGGGAGTGCGTGGAGATGACAAAGTGCCTCAACGATCTGAAACACTTAAAGAAGGGTTTCCAAAGCTGATTTGGATGTGGGGAGGTTGCTGGCCTTCGTGTCCTGTCCTTGCAGGAACAGATAACAGCAGCTTACAAGAGCAATGTCCTGCTTTGTGATGGGCCATTATCACCTGCTATTTCCCAGGGGACGCTGATGGGACCATGATTATTATATTTTTTTAGTGGATGATGGAACATGAAAGACACTTGACCCTCTTCATAGGTTCAGTTTGTTTGGTGAATAACTCTTCTTGGCTCCAATTAATTTTGACACCAGAGTAAATCTGTCAGCAGTGGAAACATCTGCAGGAGTCGTGATGGAGCCAGGTTTTCGAATGAAGGGGACACTTGAACAAGGTCCCCGTTGACTTCAGGGTTCCTTTTCACGTGTGGATCAGGTGTGAAAGCAGGGGCTGTACATCCTCAGTAATGCACGGAAGTAAATCCAGAAATACGGAGACACGAAGGTGTTTTTAAAGCTTCTGCCTCATGTGATGGAAATGTGGGGTTTCCTTTCAGTTCTTTCTTCATATTTGAGCACAATTTTTCTTCTCCTCTTTTCCACTGAGTTGACTTTTATTGGGCATGGTGGTACTTCATCAGAGGTTGGACTTGTTGCTCTTGGAGTTCTTTCCCAGCCTTAACGACTCCACGATGCCATCGTTGTGCTGAAAGCATTTACCCACAGTGAGATGTTTCATGCATTTTGGGGACCCGAGGGCACCATCCTGCTCCCACTGATGTCAATAAACACCCATCTTTCATGTCACTGGAACACAAGTTTGAGCTTCACTTTGACTCCTCTGCAAACGCAAAACCAGAAAAGGGAGATCTGCAGGGTCTTTCTTCATCAATTACTTGCCAGCTGAAGTGTAGACCAAACGTGGGTCCACCCTGATGCCCTCCTTGGGTCATGTCAGAGAGTCTTTGCCTCGCCCTGGCTCGTGTCTGGGTTGGAGACAGCAGATCCCTTTGGCTGGTGCCATTCAGACCTGGGGCCATCACAGTTCTGTTCCTCCCACAGTCCCCCGTGGGTTTCTGTCTCTGGAAACCCCTCAGCATTTCTGCCCTCGTGCAGAGATTGCGTTGTGACAGGATGTCCTTTGTGCACAACCCCATCAACAGCAGCAATTTCAGAGCTCTAATCCCAAGAAGTTTTTATGCTCAGCACTGGCTTGATATTTCCTTTGGTCATCCTCGTAGAATTACTTTCCCCAAACTGTTGTCAACTTGGGTCATTTTGTGTTACTTGTTTGAACTTGTCAAATTTCATTTCAGACCTGGGTAGTACTTGACTCATATTTACTTCAAACTCCTCTTCCTGCAGTTCATTGCTTTCATTATTTATAGGTGTTCTTGAAAGCATATCTGCTGAGCTCCTTACTGGGCCTGTATTTCACATTTAATGAGTACTTTTGCAATTTCATTACATTTTTTCTGTAGTCCAGGTGGCTCATTGTACAATGGATTTTCCTCTATGGCTCCTGGTGCTTTATGGTCTCTTTCTACCTTGATTGAATTCTTTCCATAAACATATTCATGAAAACACTCGTGACCTAAAACAATTGCCGGCGTTCCAGGTGCAAGGGGAGCTTTTGGTGTGTTTCAGCCCATGGCTCAGGCATCACCTTGCCAGGCAGCCACAGCCACGCTGACCTGCATCAGTCTGGGTCTCACACTCCCTGCTAACCTCAGAACGTTCCAGTGCTGATGCTCCTCTGACAGCTCCTCTTTACACCAAACCTCATTCAATTTTCAGTTATCCTGGAGTTGTTCTGGGCTGTCTGTGAGAATCGTTCAGCACTGCGAGAAAAACAGAGATTAGTTTAACCTGATTTGAGTGGCCCAGGGGGAAAGGCCCTGGGGGTGCTGGTGACAGTGGTTGGACAGGAGCCCAGGTGTGCCAGGTATGCTCAGGTATGCCCAGGTGTGCCAGGTGTGCCCAGGTATGCCCAGGTGTGCCAGGTGTGCTCAGTTGTGCCCAGGTGTGCCAGGTGTGCCCAGGTGTGCCAGGTGTGCCAGGTGTGCCCAGGTGTGCCAGGTATGCCCAGGTGTGCCCAGGAGTGCCAGGTGTGCTCAGTTGTGCCCAGGTGTGCCAGGTGTGCCCAGGTGTGCCAGTGTGCCCAGGTGTGCCTAGGTGTGCCAGGCGTGCCCAGGTGTGCCAGGTATG
>VWZG01001792.1:81256-99013 GCA_013396735.1 Grallaria varia
AGGACATGGAGGGGCTGGAGCGTGTGCAGGGAAGGGAAGGGAGCTGGGAAGGGGCTGGAGCAGCAGGAGGGGCTGAGGGAGCTGGGGGGGCTCAGCCTGGAGAAAAGGAGGCTCAGGGGGCACCTTCTGGCTCTGCAAGTCCCTGATGGATCCAGGGCAGGGTTGGGATCTTCTGCCAGGGAACAGGGACAGGAGGAGAGGGAACGGCCTCAGGCTGGGCCAGGGGAGGGTCAGGTGGGACAGCAGCAGGAATTTCTCCATGGGAAGGGTGGTCAGGCACTGGAAGGGGCTGCCCAGGGAGGTTTGGAGTGCCCATCCCTGGAGGTGCCCAAGGAATGACTGGACATGGCACTGAGTGCTCCGGGCTGGGGGACAAGGTGGGCACCAGGCAAAGGGTGGGCTCGATGACCCTGGAATCCTTTCCAACCTCAGTGATCCTGTGATTCTATCATTATGTTTGGCATTTGCCCCAAACCTTGTTAGTGAGAATCTCTGCCACTGCTGCAATACCAATATTATGAGCAGGAAAACCAGTGCTGCTGTTCTCAGAAGCTCCCAGAACGACTCCCGCTCCGAGGTTTGCAAAGTTTGGGCTGAGCTGGTGAGCGCCTCCACTATTGCATAATCCCAGTGGCTTTAATTTCCCCACCCTCATCTGGGTGACTGCAAAATGTTAACGAGCAGGAGTGTTATTGTGTTCCCAACGCTCGTGGTTACCCCGAGCATCAGATCGTCTGCTGCTGGTTCAGTCTCATCCTAATCCCCTGAGATGTGGGCCCGATATGTTAGCGCTGGGGCTGCCCTACAGAGATGGGTGTTTGCCCCCCCTGGAAGAATCACTGCCAAGGATGAATCTTTTCCATCAGCCTCACCCAGCTTCCTAATATTCAAATCCTCTTGAACGTGGAAGTCTAGACTCGCACACATCAGACGTGCCTCTAGGCTTCCTTCCGAGGTTGCATCCAGGTTTTTGGTGTTTTTTTTTAGTTTATCCAAATCCTTATTTTGTTTGCTTTAATGGAAGTGGTTCTTTTCTGTTGAATGAGTCGCTCAGTTCCCCTGTGCACCGGGTGTGTTCCATTTGTCACCCACTCACATTCAGTTGCTTTTTTTCTCTGTCGGGAACAAGGAACGGGACAAGTGGAAATGGCCTCAGGCTGGGCCAGGGGAGGGGCAGGGGGGACATCAGGAGGAATTTCTCCATGAGAAGGGTGGTCAGACATTGGAAGGGGCTGCCCAGGGAGGTTTGGAGTGCCCAGACCTGGAGGTGCCCAAGGCAGGACTGGCTGTGGCACTCAGTGCTCTGGGCTGGGGGACAAGGTGGGGATTGGGCACAGGGTGGGCTTGATGACCTTAGAGGTCTTTTCCACCCTCACTGAACCTGTGATTCTGTGGCATGATGCATAATTCTCAGAACAACAGCAGTAGTTCTCAATGTCATGGCCATGGCATGGCCTGGGTCCCTCTGTGTCACCAACAACCACTTCCATTGAACTTCACCTGAGTCTTCCTTGGCTGGTTTGCCAGTCAGGTCTCTGCGTGTCCAACAATCCATTTCTGCTCAAATAAATCCCATTCTGTAGTGTTTTGTGGAGCAACGTGTTTCCTGCTCTCTGCAAAATCCAGAAGGATCCAGAACCACCGGCTTTATACCTGATATAATTTTGAGGGCAGAACCTGGTGCAAAGGGAGGATCTCTCGGAGGTCAGCCATCCTGAAGCTGTAGAATCTGCCACGAGCTCCACCTTGAACTTTCCCGGCTGCACCTGAGGGGGGACAGGAGAAGGGAAGGGTCTGCAAGGAGGACCAAAGCACTTGGACCTATGACTGGACCTTGGAGAGGGCAGGGGGAGGTTGCCTGGAGGGCTGGGAGTTCACAGGAGGTCTCTGAGTGGTCTGGTTGACCCCAGGACACACCTCGAGCCCCCTGCTCCGAAGCTGCATAAATCCTCCTGCTTTGGGGCTCCTGCAGCCAGTTTTTCACACCAAGCAGATCCATTTGTTCCGCTGCTTCTATTCCCTGTGCCCACACAAGCAAGAAAGACTCTTCCACGTCTCCCTCCCTCCAAATCTGTGACCCTCCCATTCCAAAGACTCCCAAGGAGAAGAACAGAACGGCCAAAACAAAGGTCGGGCAGTTTGGTGGGAGGTTTCTCCAGCGGGCACCCTCCTCCTGCCAAACCAGGATGCGCCAAAAAATGGAGCGAACAAACGTTAAAAAAAAATAAAAATTAAAGCCCATGTGTTTATCCCAAGCTTTTAAAATGGCTGGGAAATTCTTGTTTTTTGGGAGTGACCAGTTCATTGCTTTGCTAAGTATCTTTCTAAGCCACCTCTTGTCAGAAGAAGAGAATAAATGAAAAGAGAGAAAGAGAGAGAGAGAGAAAAAGACCTTTGCATAGCTTGAGCCTTTGTGCCGTGCATTCAGACTGATTTGTACCCTTTGTAGTCTTAATTATTTGTGAGAGCAGGATAACAGGAGTACCAAGCTCACCCATTATTTCCTGCATAAAAAAAGGCACACAGAAGCCGCTGATCGGTTTTGAATTAGCAAACATGATACTAAAAAAAAAAAAATATATGCGGGGGGGTGGGGGGGGAGGAGAGAGAGAGAGTGAATAAAAAAAATTCATTAATATCATCAGGGATTAGGAGGCTGATTAAAGTGTAGCTGTTAGCGTATGCAAATGAGCGATAGGCATTTATCAGAGCCTGTGCAAGCTGTCTCAGAGCTGTAAAGCCCACGTATGTTTTTCAGCTGATTAAAACAGTTTTAAGTTCTGGAGGATTTTTTTTTTTTTTTTAAAGAATTAAAAAAAAAAAAAAAAAAGAAAAAAAAAAAAAAAGCCACCATCATCTACCCTTTTCCTTTTGGCTAAAATTCCTCTAAGTGCACTCCAACCATTTCCACTTGAATGCACTCACTCTCTCTCGCTTTCTCTTTCGGGTAATGAGAGTTTGGGAAGGCAATGAATGCAAACGAAGCACGAGGCTTGCAGCAGCTTCCTCAGCTTCCTCAGGAACTTCCACCGTGAGGCCACGGGAGGCTGTGCCCATCTCTGAGACACGGCCAGGCTGAGAGCCTTGGAGCAGAAGTGGGCTGGGGGCTCTTCTCCATCAGCTTCATCGTGTTTTGGGCTCACATTCTGAGCTTTGCCTCGCCCTGGTGGTGCTCAGATGGAATCGGGGGCTCCACCCAAGCCTCCCCCAAGCCCAGCTCCCCGTTACAAAGCTGGGCGTTTGCTGCTTTCCACCTTTCCTTCCTGGTCTTGGATGGGTTGGCAACGGATGGTATGGATGGCAATGGACAACCAGGCTTCTTCTGGGAGGATGTGGGATGGGACAGAGTCCAGGACCTGCTGAGCACAAACCCCCATTCCAAACCCCACTCCAAAGCTTGTAGGAGGGACTTGTAGACTCTGGGAGAGCAGAAATGTGAGGGATTGCTGCAGATACTCCGTGCAAACATCACCAGGTTCCTTTGGGTTTGGTGTCCTGGCCAAGGTTTGCTGCAGATGTTGTTTGGGGTTGTCTTTTTCCTGGAATCCCCAAGTGGAATCCCCAGAGGGGATATTTTCACAAAACTAAGTGTGATGTTTTCCAAGAAGGTCATTTAACAGAGACACCCAAAGCTGGGCTCTCTTCTGGTTTGGTTCATCTACATCTCCAGCACAAGCCAGTAGCACAACACTGGAATATCCCTCTGGTTTTGCTAATATTAGGATTTTATGCACCCATTCATCAACACTGCATTCAAATTTGACTTCCCTGGAGTGTAGCTCCTTGTCCATAACCAAAGTATTCCCTTCTTGTTATTTGCCAGAGTTGTTCCTTGTTGCTCTTGTTGCTCCTCTACGTGTGGTTCAGCTGGGAAGGGAATTTCACAGCCTTGGGAGAGGCAGCGGAAGTGACACATTGAGGTGACTGGCTGAGGGGAGTGGAGGAAATTCATGAATCGTCCCAGATCTGGGAAAATCATGGAGGAAGTGGCAAAGGATGGTGTGATGTGGTTTATCACGTGAATCCAGAATTCATCACATGTCACTTGAGCTTATCCCGTAGAAGGAGGAGGCATCCCTTGGAAGAGCAGTCTTAGCTCACAGCCTGCCAGCTCTTCCATTATAAACCAACAATGGCATTTAAAGTGGTTTTAAGTTCGCTGTAAAATTTTGCTCTGTTGAAACTTGGCAAAGGAGGTCCCTGCCCAACAGCGATTTTTGTTGCTGTTGTTGTCGTCGCGTTTTTGGAAGTAAATCAGCTTGGCCATTTATGTTTTCAAAGATTATTTCTTTTGAGCCCCAGTCTCTCATTTCTCAGGCTGGCAAAGGCTCCCAGCGCTGCAGGGAAAATGCATCCAGTGCAGAGGAAGGGCTTTGTGCCTGTCATTGAACAGCGACCCCTTCCAATAATTGGGAAGCACTCCGGCAGGTCCTGGACTGTGTCCCATCCCATATCCCCCCTGCAGGAGCCTGGTTATTCATTGCTATTTCATACCATTCATTACCAGCCCTTCCAAGAGCGGGAAGAAATATTGTGTCTGGGTGGAAAATGGGAAAGCAGCGGAACGGGACCAGGTTTGCAAAGAGCTCGTGAGTGACTCAGGAAAGCAGAGCCCTGGAGCAGCAGTGGTGGCAGGTCCTCGTGGGTGCAGCTGGAAGGAGGGGGGCAGAACCCAGCAGAGGGTTACTGGGTGTCTGGATGGTGGGATGGGCATGGTCGTTGCCTCCAGCTCTGGGGTCCCAGCACAGGAAGGACACGGAGCTGCTGGAGAGTCCAGGAGAGGCCAACAGGGACGATCAGAGGGATGGAGCAGCTCTGCTGGGAGGAAAGGCTGAGAGTGCTGGGGTTGTTCAGCCTGGAGAAGAGACTCAGGGAGACCTCAGAGCCCCTGCCAGTGCTTAAAGGGGCTCCAGGAGAGATGGAGAGGGACTTGGGACAAGGGATGGATTGACAGGACAATGGGGAATGCCTTCAAACTAATAGGGGTCAGGGTTAGGTGGGATATTGGGAAGAAATTCCTCCCTGTGAGGGTGGGCAGGCCCTGGCACAGGGTGCCCAGAGAAGCCATGGCTGCCCCATCCCTGGAAGTGTCCAAGGCCAGCTTGGACAGGACTTGGAGCAACCTGGGCTGGTGGAAGGTGTCCCTGCCCATGGCAGGGGGTGGAAACTGGGTGATCTTTAAGGTCCCTTCCAACCCAAACTATTCTGTGCTTCTGTGCTGAGCTTTCACCTACTCCAAGGGTGCTGCTGGCAGTGCCACCCAGCAAGGCTGGACTTGGGGCCAATACACAGGTCAACATATGCCCAAAAGCAGGACCACAGAACAACCCTTTGAAAAATACAAGGGAAACCAACTAGAATGAAGGAACATGAAGCAGCTCCCAGAATAATTCTTTAGATATTTCAATCCAGGCTTCAAATGGGTGGCTCAGATATCCCACTGGATGGGATGGCTGAAGATCCACCGTTGTTTAGAAGGGGCTTTCAAGGTTGGAAGAAGTGGTTGGCACAAGATGCCAGAGCAGGACTGTTCTCTGTCAATACTTGAATTTGAAGGTATCCTGTAGTTAAGTGGGACAACCAGCTCTGGAAATTGGTGACTTTCAGAAGACTCAACGACTGGAAAATTGGACACTATCTTGGGGAATGGAACTGGGATCAGCCTGTGCAAATAAAGCCTGTGGAAGGGGGGAAAGCTGGTGTTGTGCAGCTGTGCTGAGCCTGCTGGTCTCCAGCTTCAGTGTCAACCCAAGCTCTGACACTGGAGAAGGATCACTATAGGACCTTGTGAAACAGGAGCAGATCTGCACCGTCATGACCCAAGAGATATGGGATCCCTGCAATGCTCTCTGCTTTATCCTCTATTCCTCTCCCAACGACAAAAATAAAGAGCAACAGCTTATGACTTTTTAAAAATAAATAATTGGTGACCAAGCTGACATTCCCATGGGCTCCCACCTTGAAGCCACTGTGAAGTTCTAGTTGTGCCACGTCCAAAATGAAGCAAGAAAACAACGAAAGGCTTAGAGATGGGCGACACAAACACCTCCCAGTGTGGCTGAAGTGACAATATCATGTCTTTTTTTCCCAGGAAAGAATGACTAGAAGATGAAATTACTGTAATAAGCAGCACAAAGAAGGTCAAGCAGGCAGTCACATTTCTTTTGCAGACAATTACAGCAGTGCCTCATTCAAAGGGACACTGAAGAAGCTGAATAAACTTGAAAGGCAACAGAACTGAAACTGCTAAAAAGACACTTCTGTGAGCAATTCATACACAGCTTCAGGCAGTCCTTGCCCCGAGACACTGATGCAACCATGATCTCCAGTTGTGTTATGCAGGAAAAAGCTGTTTCAGAAGGGAGAAACCAGCACGTTCCAGGACTTAGGGGAGATGGTTCCACAGCAGCTTGTCCTGGGTCTTTCTGCATCTCCTTCTGGGAGTGTGTTGACTCTGGACCCGGACACTGGTGGTGTTCTGAGCAGGTCCAGCTGTTCTTATCCCCCAGCATCTGGAGATCTCCATATTGCAGCTCTGAGAGGTGGCTCCATGTGCTGCTCTGCTGGAACTGGCAGGAGGAGAATGTCTTGCAGCCATGAGAAAATTGGGAATGTTAATTTGCCCTGAGGATGGATGCACATCCAGAGGGCTCTAAGTGTTACTTCCCACTCTGGGAAAGGAGGTGCACTGGGGACTGACCCACAAAGCAGAGTTGGAGGTGGGAAGATCCATGTTTCCTCCCTCCTGGCTTTGGATGGACAGGACACACCTGCCCAAATGGGTGCCCCAACCAACCATAACAATGGAATTTTCTCAGCCTTTCATTCGGGCTAATCAAGTCAAACCTCAGCTTGGTGACAAGGAACAGAGAATCCCACAAAGGGCTTTTTCAGGGACCCATGAAATCCCCTGTTCCTTGCTCTGGGACACAGCTCCGTGTAGACAACCCAAAGCCATGGGGAACGATCTCCAGGCTGAAGGGAAGGAACTTCTGCACTGGGAATGAGCTACAAAGAGGATGGACCCACCATCTTGCCATTCCCAATCATGTGTTGAATGAAACAGGCAAAACAGCATGGAAATAGGATGTAACCAGGGCCAAAGGGTCATTTAGGTTGGAAAAGCTCTTCAAGATCATCCCACTGTTCCTCCACCACTGCTGTGGCCACCACTAGCCCATGTCCCTAAATGCCACGATCTGGAGGTTTTTGAACACTGGATCCTTCTCTCCAAGCTGAGGCATGAGAAGCCAAGCACCCTAATTATGGCATTTAACAACTTCCTGGTCTTTCACCTTATGTATGACATTTCAATTTTGTTCAGGTGTGTACCTGCATGGAGTCCTCAGGTGAGAAATCATATGCAAATAAATTTGTAATTGTTTGCCAAACACAAAAGGTTGCCTCTCTGATGTTGCACCTGTGAACTTTTTTGCAGTTTCACTTGTGACAGACAGTTATAAACCCACTTTTTTTGTGTTCAGCAACAGCAATCTGTCCTGAAATGTGTTGTTCCATGGAGCCTTTCAACAGGGCAGGTCATGATCCAGCCCAGTGAAGATTTCCCTTGCCAAAGGTGACTCCTGAATTTCGGAGGAGCTTTGGGGGCCAGTTTGCCTCTGCTGCTCTCCTTGACAAGGCAGACAGAGACACGAGCAGCTGCTGAGACAGAGGAGCTGTACGAGAAGAAATACAGCTCGTCTCCTAAGCATTTCTGGAGCACTCCAAAGGCTGGCTGCAGCCTCCTGGAGCTGGCAGGCGAAATTGGAGCCCGAGATGTATGGCAGTAATTCTGCCAAGGAAGTGCTAACAACAGGAAACACAATGCAAATATAATCGAGGTCATCAGCCCCTTTTCCTTGCATAAGTACTTAAATATGTGCTGGTATTGCAGTTACTTAACTGTAATTGCTCAGGGCTTTACAGTCGCTGAGCTTGGATTCTTCCTCCAGGTGATAAATTGGTTTCTGACCCTCCTCGGGCACGCCCTGGAAATATTTACACACCTCCAGCCAAAGGCTTTGTGTGTTAATTCAAAGACATGACAACTAATATGCAGAGGAAGGATTTGTCGAAGCTCCTCATGGACGTAGCGTTACCCGGGGAATGGGTTTGGGGGACATGGATGGATGTGAGTGGCACATCCCAAAGACGTCTTGCTTTCGGGGGGATCCAGAGAAACTTCCTCCTTTGCTTTAGGTGGGGAAAACTTACTCTGAGCGATGACAGAGTTGCCATTATTGGAAAAGACACTGGCTGGTCAGTGGTGCCACTAAACCTCCTCCCATGCCACTGCCAGGGGGTCTCCTTGGTCCCTCCGACCCCTGAGCTAATTCCATGCCCAGGGAATGGCCATCCGTGGCACTGATGGGGTTAATAGGGGCAAGGAGATCATTTTCACAGCCAACTGCACTGCAGTGGGCCAACAGAGATGCTGAAGAATATTTGCTAAAAGGCAGAACATTTGAGGGGGAGAAAAAAAATAAATGTCTGAGCACACATAATTACCACAGCACATCATGCTATCATGCTTTCGTTTTGCAGCTTTCTGGATAACTTCTGGCACGGCTCTCTGGCAGGGAGAGCGTGGGGTAGAGAACAAGCCATCCATGAGCCCTTTCCCATCCCTGTTGTGCCAAAGAATCAGATACAGCCCCAGCTGAAGCTTTAGTCTTGGTTTAATGTGCAGGTGCAAGGGGAGTATTTATGATTTTCCACCCTGACGAGGTTAGAGGGGCTGGATACTGAAGGCCAAGGTGAAGAGGACTTCCCTGGAGCAGGTTATAGAGGTTATAGGTTATAGGGGCTGGATACTGAAGGCCAAGGTGAAGAGGACTTCCCTGGAGCAGGTTATGTCACTGCAAGCCTTGTGGGACACCTCCCATCTCCTTTGCACCTTCCTTGTTGGGTAGAGCTGCTCACCAGAGAGGAAAATGAAGCCCAGAACAGGCAAGGCATGCACTTCTGAAACTCAGAGTGTTGGGACTCAGCCCAAATCATTCTGACCTTGTGCTCACTGATTTCCTTTGCTGTGTGGGGAGACTCCAGCTGGCCTGGGCTCTCTGTGGAATAATTGGACTATGCTGGGAACCTTCGGCATGCGTCAGGGTGAGATGCACGGAAGGAAAGGCTGTGACACCTGAACGGAAATCCGGTCTCTGAAGTGATGAGTCGTGTTTACAACATGTGTGGTTTGTGTGTCCAATTAGGAATTATTTATGTATAGAGAAACCAATGGTTCTTGGACATGTGTCCATACTCAGGTCTATAAGAACCACAGCCTCTGATACAACAAAGGTCCTGTTTTCAGAAGAAGATGTGTCGTTTCCTTGACCCACCTTGACCCCATGACGACACTTGGTGACGAGACTGATTTGATTGTGAAGACTGCAGAAGGTTCCTCGCATAGTCCAATTATTCCACAGAGACCCCAGACCAGCTGGAGTCTCCCCACACACTTTGCCTTTTAAAACAAGAATATTGAGAGACATCCATGTCTCCTTCCCACAATTTCCAGGCTCCTGAGGGGATCCTGCCTGGTTTACCCTGGCGCAGGTGAGGAATGACTACTGCCCAGCCTAAACGTCTGTGTGGATCTGGGGATGGACCGTGGAGCACAAAAGGAACACCCAGCTCTGGAATCTGCCCTCAGCACACCCACTCCTTGCTATTTTTCACCTCTTTCTGGCACTGTTTTGCTGTGCAGGGAAGCCCTTGGAGCGAGGGGTTTGTGCTCCCACAAACTCTGCCTTCAGCAGTTCCCTCAGCAGTGGGGCTGCTCCAGGAGTTTGTTTCAGAAATGGGAAGATGTTCATAAGCATTTGCAGGATCTGCTCCCATTCCTGTCTTGGGGCCGGGGCTGGGGGTTGTAGAGGAAACCCAACAGGATTTCCTACATTATTATCTTGCACCTTTATAAGATATCCTATCCTATCCTATCCTATCCTATCCTATCCTATCCTATCCTATCCTATCCTATCCTATCCTATCCTATCCTATCCTATCCTATCATATATCATATCATGTCAGATGAATGGTTTGAGTTGGAAGGGACCTTAAACCTCATTCTGTCCCACCCCCTGCCATGGGCAGGGTCACCTTCCACCAGCCCAGGTTGCTCCAAGCCCCATCCAGCCTGGCCTTGGACACTTCCAGGGATCCAGGGGCAGCCACATCTTCTCTGGGATTCAACCTGTGCCAGGGCCTGCCCACCCTCATAGCCAAGAATTCCTTCCAAATATCCCATCTAAATCTATCTTTGTTCACCTTAAAGCCATTCCCCATTGTCTTGTCACTCCAGGCCATTGTCCAAAGTCCCTTTCAAGCTCTCCTGGGGCCCCTTTAGGCACTGGAAGGGGCTCTCAGGTCTCCCTGGTGCCTTCTCCTTCTCCAGGTGAACATTCCTAGCTCTCCCAACTTGACTCCAGAGCAGAGGGGCTCCAACCCTCAGAGCACCTCTGTGGCCTCCTCTGGACCTGCTCCAACAGCTCCATGTCCATATGGATCCCAACAGGTCCATCCCAGCAGACACCGTCTCTTCAGGGAGGAAATTGGACCATCCAATTGGCACCATGTGGGTGCCAAGACAGCCCAGCCAAAGCCTGGGAGCAGGGACCAGCTTTGCCTGGATCCCAGGTGGGCAGTGCAGCCCCCGGGGAGGTGGTGGGAGCTGTTTGGTGCCAGCTCTGAGACAGAACTGGTTCTAGTTCCTCAGGAGGGGCAGAGGAGGGGCAGGCACTGATCTCTGCTCTGGGGGGACCAGGGACAGCACCCAGGCAATGGCTGCAGTTGTGTCAGGGCAGGCTCAGGTGGGATCTCAGCCAAAGGTTCTTCCCCCAGAGGGTGGGGGGCACTGCCCAGGCTGCCCAGGGCAGTGGGCACAGCCCCAAGGCTGCCAGAGCTCCAGGAGCGTTCGGATGATGCTCTGGGGCACAGGGGGGGACTCTTGGGGCTGGTCCTGTGCAGGGCTGAGGGTTGGACTGGCTGATCCTTGTGGGTCCCTCCCAGCTCAGGGTATCCTGGGATTCCATGATTCCAAGCTCCCAAGCCTTTCGTGCCTTCCCCACCAGATGATCCTCTCTGCCTTGAAACGCCTCTTTCAGCTAACACATGTTACAAGGAGTTTAGCTCTAGTTTTGCTGTACGGCCTTTCATAAATTCAATTATAAACCCTCTTGTCTTGCCACACTTGGAATTGTTCTCAGCCTAATGTCGTGTTCGTCGGGGCTTTGTTTTGTTCTCCGTGCAGCCCACGATGTCCTTGTCGTGAGTCGCAGCATCTCCTCCGCCTCACGGCCCTGCTACCTTGGCGTGCAACACTTCTGCTGCTCTAAAGATACCAAAAGGTTTTAATTACGATTAAGCCAAGTCATTTCGACGGTTTCCAGCTGTAAATAAACAGCCTGTTTTGGATAATGGAGGTAATGGTTTGCATTTCAACTCTACTTCTAACCTCTGATTCTTGCTTGTAATATTTTATGTGGTTAAATCAATTTTTTCTGCCATTGAATGTAGCTTTTCTTTTTCCTGCTTAGTTTATTTATTTTTTTTTTTTAAACTCGGTTGTAAAGCGTGTGTTCCATCATATCCTTGTTACCCCAGGACATGCCTGCCGCAGCTAAACCAGGCTGCAGTCATGCTCCTTTTCAGAGGGGTCTGCAACCGACAGCAGAAATTGGTGTAGTTTTCTCCTATTGCTGACAAAGAAAGCAAACATTACCAGCTTATTAAAAGTCAGGTAAAAACCCAGGCTTTGGGATGTGGATGCATTTTCTGAAATCATGCCATGGTTTATTGTAGGGGGTGATCAGATTTGGGGTTTCAACCTTTCTGCATGGCCTGAGTCAACCCCAGGCTACAATTAAACTATCCCTGTCCCCCGGCTGACTGTTAAACACACTCTTAATTTTCAGAGTTGCCCTAAATGTGCTTTACTGGGGCAAAGTGACTTTTCAAGGTAGGGAATTAATCGTGATTATTTCAGTGTGCAGGAAATACAATATGTATCATCAGTCCAAACGGACTTAAGCCAGCCAAGAAGTTATCATCAGAGAGTATTTTCATTTAGGTCACTTAAGCCTTGATTAATTAAATACTGCTATGTGATTTCTTTCTAAAGTTTAATCCACGATCTGGATTTTTGATTAAAACATGCCCAATTTGAATCAGGTCCTCGCAGTGACCACACCGTGGTTTTACAAACAGAGTCCTCAGATGTCTCTGCTGTTGACAATCCTCGGATTGCTCCTCTTGGTGTGCTGCTGAAACTGCCCTTTGGATCCTTTCCCCACCACTCTGCACCAAATTTAAAACTCCTGCTTTTTTTCTGCTGCTACACCCCCCTGACTGGTATTGTTTGGTACATGGAACATCCTGAGCTGGAAGGGGCACACACGGATCGAGTCCAGCTCCTGGCCCTGCACAAACACCCCAATAATCCCACCCTGCCCCATTCTCCAAACCCTCCTGCAGCTCTGGCAGCCTTGGGGCTGTGCCCACTGCCCTGGGCAGCCTGGGCAGTGCCCACCACCCTCTGGGGGAAGGACCTTGTCCTGAGATCCCACCTGAGCCTGTTCTGGCACAGCTCCAGCCCTTCCCTCATGTCCTGTCACTGGTCACCAGAGAGAAGAGGTCATCACCAAAGTCAGAATTTGACTTTCAGAGGAGAGGAGGGAGGAGGGAATGCTCTTCATCCAGTTTGGTGGTGGCGTAGGAATTTCAGCCCTGAGTGGAACTATATTGATTTGAATATGTCTGAGTTGCTGGGAAATCAGAGAATCACCCAATGGTTTGGGTTGGAAAGGACCTTAAACCCATCTTGTTCCACCTCCTGCCATGGGCAGGGATACCTTCTGTAGACCAGGTTGCTCCAAGCCCCATCCAAGCTGGCCTTAAACACTTCCAGGGATGGCATTTTCTGCTGTAATTTCATTGGACTTGTCTCTCTGCAGGACCTTTAGCTCCGTAATCCTTGACCACCAATTGCTTCTGTAAAACTTTGGGAACATTCAATTATTCCTGGGCCAGGTTGTAGCTCAGTTAAAGCTGGTTCCTCCAAAACTGGGCTGCTGGCTGCTCCATGAGCTGCATTTGCTGCTCCATGACATGCAGCTCCTCCATCCCTGGGTGCTTCCCAAGGATGATGGTGGCTGGGGGCTCTTTTCCCATGGAGATGGTGGGAACAAACTGCTCCTGCACAGCTTTGCTCACAGGGAATGGCTGTCACCTTCCTGCTGTCCAGGCCACCTCCCTGAGCATGAGGGAATAAAGGGAGCAAAGAGGAACAGGGAATAAGGGAGACAGAGCATTTCTAACCACATTTTCCCAATTAGACCACCAAATTCAGAGCCCATGTGAGCAAAGAGCATTGCATGTGTGCGTCCCTTTAAAGACCTGCCTAACCCCCTTCTCCACAGCCCACCCATTAACTCTTGTTTCCCAGGCCAATAATCAATGATGGCCCAATTTGTTACATTGACATTTTTGCTGGGTTCATCTAAAGGAATTAATTAACAGCAAAATGTTTCCATTCCAGGTGTGAGAGTGGGGGGGGAGAGGGGTTGGTCTCAGCAGTCAGATGAGTTTTGACCTTTGTTGAGAAAACATTCCAATGAGGTTGAGCCTCGGATCTCGTTGATCGAAGACCTGGTGTCTGCTCTGGCAGATCTGGGAATACATTCCCTGGGGGATTCCAGGCTCAGAGGTTTTGGGAAGTGGCCACTTACCCAGCTTTGGTCATCCCGGGGTTGGGTGGAGGCTGGATGCCGGGATGAGACCCTGTGGAGCATCCCAGGAGGGACCTGGGGCTTTGCATGGGTGCTGTGGCAGCACTCGAGGCTTTAATCAACAGGTGTGGTTTTTAATGGTTAATCCAAGACTGTGTTTGGAAAACATGCGATGCAAAAGGGGGGACAAAGAAAATGATTTGCTGGGATGGATGGGAGGATGATGGAGCACGCAGAGACCTGCGAGCCTTACATGGAGTCAAAGGAAAATTGTCCCGGGGCAGGTGCAGGTGCTCCCTGTGCTGTGGGTCCACCTTCCTTCTCATTTATTACCAATCCAAGAGACAGAAACTCTTGGATCAGCAGAATAACCTCTTTGTGTGCCTTCAGACACCAACCTGCCCAGCACAGCTCCCTGTGGACTCCCCTGCAAGCGCCACACTGACCCAGGACCAGGGCCAGGCTCAGCTTGCATCCAGCTGGGTGTCTCCATGCCCAGCCATCCTCAGGCATGTCCCTGGTGCCACCTTCCCTGCAGTTCCTCACTCGTGGCTCTGTCACGGGGCTGAGGACCCATCTCAGCTCAGGTGTTGCTCCATGTTGACCTCTTTGCTGGATTTTTTCCCAAGGCAGGTGTCTGGAGAGCAGCAATTCCAGGGCTTGAGGAGGCATTGTGAGATGCACGTTGTTTGTCTCGTTGGCGGCAGATCCCACCACTTCTTTGTACAATGTTCTTCTCTGTCCTCTCCCAAAGTCCTAATGGTGCAGTCTCAGTAAAAACTAACAATGTTGTCGCTGCGAAAAATTTATCAGTGTCTTGTTATCAGTTTTCTGCTGTGGTTTTGAGTCTGATGGTAGGTGGAGTAGCAAAGCCAGTTGGTTGTGTCCGCCACTCCAGGGATGTCTTGCATCCCAATTCCTGCCCTGGGATGAGGCAGAATCCTCTTGCTCCTCTCATGGTTTTACAAAGAACACACTTCTGTGCTTGCTGCTGTAAACCTGGAGGGATGAGGTTGGTTTTCCAAACCCAAACGACCCCATCGAAGGTAATTCATGCAGGGGGACTCGGCGCTGCCGCCTGCTCTGGGTGCTCAGGAGCTTTGGCAGGAGGTGCTGCTGCTGCCTGAGGGCTCGGGCCCTGCCTTGGATCAGTTGTGGCCTCACTTTGTAGCAACAGGTTGTAAAAATTCTGACCTCACGCCTTGTCCACTCGAGGGACATTTTTTGAAGTGTGTCCCAGTGCTGTTTCCCACAAGGAATTTTAGGGGATGGGTTACCTGTGCCGTGGTGTGACTTGCATCCCCTCAGCATTCCTGGGAGCTGCTGGAATCCCACACCCCTCTGGGGATGCTGGAGCCTCCAAAGCAGTTTTAGGTGCCCCATTCCCAGTGGATTCAGTGGCAGCTGAAGGTCAGCTCTGAGGGCAGCCTGAAGGGCAGGGCTCTGCTGCTGCTGCACCACAACATCCATGGCAGGACCTGCTCCAGCTGTGCCCAGGGAGGACACACAGACCTGGGGTTTTTCCCACACCATCCCTGTCCTAGTTATAGTGGATGGGACCAGTTTATCACTGTGTGGGTGTAACTGGAACTGCATATTCCATACCCTCTCTGCCATTGATCATGAACTGTTAATGATGCATTGTTTGCAACAGCTGCCCAGGACACACCTGACACCTCAGGCTATGAACTGGGTGCATGAGAAAAAAGAGATAAGAGGGTTCCCTGTCTTCACACCAGTGATTCAGGNGCTCACACGTCAGATTGAGAGAAGGACCAGAACCTCAACAGGAGTGCAACTGCCACTCTCAACCAGACTGCGACCACCAACCTTCTGGAAGGAAAACAGGTTTTCCTTTTCTTTTTGCTTTGGACTCAGGCGACCACGTGGTGCTCAGCACAGGGGCTGGTGAGCACCATTCTGTTTGTGCCCCAGGGGGCTGGGTTGTACAACTGGGTTTTGAGGGCTGAAACCAATTTTCCTTTGTATCAGTGTATTTATTGTAATCTTTTTATTAAATTGTAGTTCTGACTTCTAAACTCTTTTGAGTTGGGTTCATTTCTCCTGCCGGTTTACTTTTAAACCAGCACAAACCCACAGCAGGTCCTGCCTCAGCAGCAGTGTCCTCAGGGGGCCACGTCCCCACTTGGCATCTCTCGGTATCCCCCAGTAGACCACCAGTGTGAAAAATGGGTCTCTCCACCTCACTGTGGCCTCTGCAAAGCTGCCTGGGTGGCACAATGTCTCCATCGCTGTCCTTTGGGTTTATCCATGGATTAGCACCACCAGGAAAGCTTTTTTTATGCCTCCTCCATCCTCATCTGCTGCCAGGCTTTCTGCTGCGCCTGCTTTTAAGTGTCTTGCATTGGTATGTGGTTATTTACAGCGCCTGTTTCTGCTCTCCCGACAGTGTAAATCAAGATTAATTCCACTGAAGTTTATGGAGTTGCGCCAGTGTAACACTGACTGATAAGGGATTCAGGCCATTTTCATCGGGCTTGTTTGCTTGTTTGTTTGAAATTGTACGTGTTGCTGTGGAATGATAAAACAGGTGGATTCAAAGGCAGGTTCACTGCAAGACACGATTCAAAAGGTTTCTGACTTTGCATAACGTGACAAAACAATCACCCCAGCAGTTGGGAGGTCAGTGTGGGGTGGGATCACCACCAAGTTTGGAGGGGAGGAGGAGAAGTGGGAAAACATGAAGCAGAGAAGGATGAGGGGGACAGTGGAAGTGTCACTGCACAGCACTGAAGGCAACAATGGAAAATTGGGGGGGCTATCAAGAGCTTGACATAGAAGGTGATTTATGGTGTCCATCAGAATTGGGTGGAACCCCAAATCCCTGCAGTGCCAGGTGCTGGAGGGGACCAACCAGCTCAGCCCCCATATGGACAACACAATTCCCTATTTTTGGCAAACTCATGTTGTCAAAGAGCCCGAGGCAAAGCAAGGCAGTGGCAGGGCAGAGCAGGTTCAACAGCTCCTGGGATGTTAAACCCTCTCCAAAGAGCTGCTGTCTCGCCTGTCCTGGTGTTTGCAGCCAGATCTCCATCTCCGTGAACAACTGAGGCGTCACCCTGTGCCAGGATCCACCGTGTCCCAGGGGATGTGACCTGGAAAACCCACTGCTTTGTCTCCTTTATGTTCTACAAAGCAAATGGTGTGGGGACAAACAACCCAGGTTTCTTTCCATGCAATTCTTAATGAGATTTTTAGCTGACAACTTGACAACTGGTTTCATATGCTGTGTATCAATGCACTTTCCCCTTCTTTGTGGGGATTTGGGCTCCTGTTCCTTCATCTCCTGTGCGATGCACGCTCACCCCATGAGCTCCTCTTCTCCTTGCCAGGCATCTGCTTGGGACAACCTGCCCTCCAGAACTTCCCTTGAGCTATCCCAGTGCCAACACTTTGGCTCCTCGGATGCACAGATACTCCTCCTGAAGAATTCCAAGCTGTTCACTGTTGGCTTTGCTCTTGCACAAGTATTTTTTATAAATTGAAATAGTGGGATTCAGTTTTCTGTGGCTGTTAATAAAGAAATTCCCTCTTTCCATGAATGTGTTCATGTCTTCAGCAATTAATACTCATTTCAGGGTGATTTATTGTCTCTTGTCTGTTTACAGATGTATGTTCTATGTCTTTCTGTTAGAGAATGTTAATTAATTTGCAAAGCTGAGGTCAGGGAAAGACAGACTTTGGGACTGCTTGTGGTTTCTTGGGTGTATGACCATGAGGGAGTATTTAATTACATGGCGGGGCACACGTAGGTGGTCCTGGGGTAAGAATATGATGGTCTGATGTTTCTCTCATCCTTCAGCATGTGGCTCCAGGAGTGTGCCCAGGGAAGGGAAGGGAGCTGGGAAGGGGCTGGAGCAGCAGGAGCTGCTGAGGGAGCTGGGGGGGCTCAGCCTGGAGAAAAGGAGGCTCAGGGGGCACCTTCTGGCTCTGCAAGACCCTGCCAGGAGTGGGGAGCCAAGGTGGGGGGTCGGGCTCTGCTCCAGGGAACAGGGACAGGAGGACAGGGATG
>VWZG01001792.1:99205-126369 GCA_013396735.1 Grallaria varia
ACCTGGGCTGGTGGAAGGTGTCCCTCCCCATGGCAGGGGGGGTTGGAATGAGGTGGTCTGTAATTTCCCTTCCAACCCAAACCATTCCATGATCTCTCCCCACCAAAGCTGTGTGGAACTGTCCTCACAGACCCATCCTAAGCAGAGAAGAAGTTGTAGAGCTGTGCTGATGGCTTGGGGGAGATCCAAACGCAGAGGATCCGAAGGATCCAAAGGAGTGGCCCTTGCCTGGCAGAGGGGAATGAGCCTGGATTCACAGCAGGCAAGGATAAAACCAACACCAGACCCTTTGCAAGCTCATCCAGCACGGCTCTGTCCCAGCGTTCTCCTGAACAGCCCTTTGTTAGGGGGGATCTTCCCCTCCGTGGCACTGAGCGTGTCCCTCGGGGCCCCACGAGCCCAGCCCCGCGTCCTCCCCGTGCCCAGAAGGGGCTCTGGCATCATCCCCCTGCCTTTCCCCCCCTCCCGGCGCCGCCTGCCTGTGTAATGTCCTTCCCTTACAAATTTCATCTCGCTGCTCTGTGCATCCGAACGACGCCGTGATGGAGCGCGCAGGGGGAAAAAAATTATAATGCCATTAAAAGTTATCATAAATTTCAGATCAGCATCACTTTTAATCCGATACACAATTT
Organism: Grallaria varia; assembly: GCA_013396735.1. Lineage (NCBI taxonomy): Eukaryota > Metazoa > Chordata > Aves > Passeriformes > Formicariidae > Grallaria > Grallaria varia. Next base: position 99,838 of record VWZG01001792.1, read on the forward strand.
TACTGCCTCTATAAAGTAGGTGATTTGCAGTGGTCTGAGGCGTCTCCTGGCGCGTTTTACTTCTTTTTAAATTAAACACACCAACTTTGTGCTGAATTCAGAGCGCGGACATAAAAAAGGGGGTAAAAAGGAGAGGGAAGGGACATCAGATGGGAATTGCAATTGAATCTTTATATATGCCATCTTGGTACTGTGGTACTAAATATAGTGCCAGGTAAATAGATGTGCTGAAATATTCAGAATAAAAAACAAATGTTCCAATAGCAGAGAAACTGAGCATGGGAAATGTTTCCCTGGCTGCTGTGCTTGAGAGGTGAAAATGCTCTTGTTTAAAGCACTCTGTGCTGGGAGACCTTGTGTATCTCATGCATTAAATTATACACTGTGCACAAACATGTAGTTTGTATTTTAGATTGTATATTGTGTGCTCTCCAACCCTCCACCCCCCGCCAATGGGGCGAGCAGTAAGCCCAGAATATCCAATTAATATAAATATGACATTATGCCATTTGCTGATATGAAATTTTTAGGGGTGGAAATGGAAACAGACAACATTTCATGGAGAAATATTTGAAATTAAGATCAGAGATAAGGTAATTATGGGCTGGTGATGGACCTTTCACCTGCCTGTAGGCCCATAGGTGTCACCAAACCACCTGATGGGGTAGTCCCTCTCTCCACCTTTCTGCCCCACTGACCCCAAATTTGGGCCAATTCTTTGCAGCTGATCTCCTGAATATCTTCTGGAAACACACCCAGGCTTCCCCCAAGGTCTTGAGGAGCTGAGAATTGACAGGTGTCTTTGCCAAGCTGCTCTCTGCCTTCAAAAACCCCCAAAATAATTAACCAAGGTGATTATGAAAAGGTTCATCCCTCTCGTGTCTCACTTAGGTTTTCTAAAATGACAAGAAGCAATTAAAGCCCAGTTTTTAAAATTCTTTTCCCAGTTAATCATGGTCATATTGGCTCTTGAAGTGGATTCATGAGGCCCTGCAAGTCTGGGAGGTCAAAAACACAACCTTGAGGAAGAGCATGGACAGAGCCAACCTCTTCCTCTCTCTCTCCCCTAGTCTGGGAAATTTGGTTTTTAATAAATTAGCTTTTGTCAGTGATGGCAAGAAGGCAAAGCAGCCACGTTTCAGTGAGGGGTTGGCCCAGGAGCTCCCATTTCCAGCTTGACCAGTGCAAGAACCATTTTCCATGTGGTTTGGATGGATTAGGCGTAAAATGACTGACTGGAGAGATCCAACTCAAACGTACCGAACAGTAAAAACCACCAACCCCCAGCCCCGAGGATGTGGCTGCAGAAAAGAAAACAAGCAGTAAAAGAGATTTTTAAAAAATGTATATGATGTATTATTTTTCCCTGATTTCCAGGTAGATAGTTTTCCCTGCCAGCCCATGCAGGAGTGGGGACATTTCCCTTCCTGTCACTTCCATGGGGTGTTTTCCTGTCGTTCCTGCCCTGGCACAGACACTTTCTGGAATTTTTGGGGTTGTCCTGTGCAGGGCCAGGAGTTGGAGTGGATGATCCTTGGGCGTCCCTTCCAGCCCAGGCCATTCTGTGATTCTGTGATTTCCCAACTCTCTGCATGTTGGTTTTTTCAGAGTGGAGCCAATTTACTTCCAGGCCATGGGGCTCTGCCAGCAGCTCCTGGTTTCCTTCTGACTTCCATGCATGGATTTGATGGTTCAGCATCGTTTTTCTCTCCTCCCCTCAGTTGTGCAGCACAACCAGCTGCCTTTTCCCCCAATCCCTCTGCCTTCCAGTGCTTTCCTATCAGTCACCGCCCTCTGCGACGGCCCCGAGGGGGTGATATTTTATTTATTTTGATTTCTGTAATTGGAGAGGTGTCTGTCCCTGAGTGGACCCAGCCTGGTGGCAACGATGTGGTGAAAAGCCACTGGTGTGACCAGGAGGGTTTGTTTTCACCAGCACTCGGACGGAGGGTGGCTGACACCACCCAGCAGCTCGTCCTTGCTGCTGGCAGGGAAAACATCTCCAGACCTCGAAGCAGGGGTGGTTTGCTCAGAAGAACTGCCTGGGCTGGAAGGGGAGCAAGTCCTGGGTGGGTTCAGGTTCCCAACTCTGCGCAGCACCCAGGTGGGAGATGCCTTGTGAGCATTCCCCAAATCCCCTCCCGTGCCTGGGACCATTCCCCAAACACCCTCCCGTGCCTGGGACCATTCCCAAACCCCCCTCTGGTGCCTGGCACCAGCAGTTTCCTCCTCCCTGCTGGGTTTGTAGGCACTGTTAAAGAGTCAGTGATGATCTGGAGAGGTGTGTGTCCCCCCCTCATCTTTTCTTAACTGCTCAGCTTGCCCATTCGGGGTTGGAACGAGACGACCTTTAAGGTCCTTTCCCACCCCAAACCGCCCCATGACCCTCTAATTCTCCGACCCCACGATCCCCCACCGTGTTCTGGGAACCCTGGAGCCCCCACCCCACCTTTTCCCCGTGCTGTTTGTGCACAGGACACCTCGGGAGCTCCTGTTCCTCAGGGAAGAGCTGACCCCTTGGTGATGGTTCCGGCGGGGCACCACTGGGGCGAGGGGGCAGCCCCTCTGGTCACTGCTCAAACCCAGTGGGTGGGCAGACGAGGCTTTTTTGGCTCTTTGAGCGTTGCGTTCTGTTGACACCCCCTCGAAGTGCCCCCGGTTCCCTCTCCATCCCCAAATCCTGCGAGCAGGCAGCCGTGGCTGGAGCATCTCCAGCGCATCCTCCCCTGCTCCCGTTGGTTGAGGGCTACCCAGAGGACTCTCGGCGCCATGGGGGTGACCGTGTGTGCCTCCCACTCTCTCTCTCCCTTTCTCTCTCTCTCTTTATTGCTCCCGATTCAAATTCCAGGCTTGTTTAATCAGCAGACATTAGCAACTCGACAGAAGTCTGGCTGGAAGGCATGGTGGGCATGGAGGGGGGGAATGGGAATGTGGTGCTGTGGAGAGCAGGGGCTGCCTCTCCTGCCTGAGCAGGAGGATGGCCAAGAAGAGGCACCGGGGGTGGTGTTGGAGTGGGATGTGTGGAATCACCCAGGGACAGGCGCTGGATTGTGCTGGGTGCATCCCAGCCCTCCTCCTCTCCCCCAGGCTGCAGCTGGCTGGGGATCGGGGAGGGAAGATGTTTCCCTTTCCCGTGCAAAGTGAGGGTTTCCTGGTTGGATTTTATCCCCACCCTGCCCCAGCAGTGATTCCCATATCCCTGGAGGACTTCTTATCATCCACTGCCCAGATGGACAACCCCAAAGTCCCTGCTCAGCCTTCCAGCCCCCAACTCTGCAGGGACGGCAGATCCAGAGATCCCATGGGAATCAGGGGCTGGTTTTGGCATAGGACACCTCTGGGAGGTGAGAGGACACCTCTGAGAGGGAGATTAATCAGAGAGGGATCTCCACTTCCATGGGATGGGAATGACCAACCATCCCTGGAGCACCGCTGGCTTCTGCCACTTGCAGTTTGCTGACTGGTAGGATGGTGGGACCAACTGGGAAAGAGCTGGGAAGCAAATATCCCAGGGAATATCCCCCAGCTGACTCTCCAGGGTCTGCTGTCAAGCGCCAATTGTGCAGGAATTTGCAACATGCAGAATTCTCCCCCGAGGGTTATAAATCACCAAGAGGGTGGTTTGCAGCTAAAATGTGGCCCAGCATAGGGGGTAATTCTTGTTTAAAAACATCCTGATTTCCCTACAAACTGCCCTTCTGAAGGCTCCCTGTCCATCCCATCGCACCCCTGGAGTCCTCCTGGGATCCCCCAGGGACAACCTGGCTCTGTCCCATGGGACCACGGCACATAGAAAGTGGCTACAGGGGCACATGGCTTCATTTTCTGTCCTTCATTAGCAGCCTAATTAGGGGGTTCTTTACGCCCTTCACATTCAGTGCTTGCAGTAGAACCATCTTCCTATTGATTGAGCTACAAAAGTGGATAAAACCCACATAGTTCTGAAAGGAATTACCAAATATTGATACTGGGAGAGAGCTGATGCCACTTAAATAGTGAATTATGCCTCTAATTACACAGGCATTCATTTTCTGGTGCTTCAGCTGATTACCTTCAATACTCCAGGTCAGATCTTCAGCTGGTATTTATTTTAAAGATGGAAAACAAGGCCAAAAAAACTCTGGTAGGAAAAAAAAATATTTAAAGAATTTAAAGAATTCTTAAAATTCTGCTTTTGAGAAGGGGAATTCTTTGGGTGGGATTCACCCCCTGTGTCTTGAGGCAGCCATGGTGACCCTCAGCTCCTGTCCTGCACTTCCACCAGCTGTGGATGCACAGGTCTGGCTCTGGTTTATGGCAGGGACTGCTTTCCTGCAGGTGTTTTCACTCCAGCTGGCTGGGGATGGAGGATGGGGATACCCTGGGCCATGTTGATGTCCACCCTCCCTCGCTGTCCATGCCCTGCTGTCACCTGCCATCAGAAACAGGACATCACACTGTTCTCACCTCTGGGAGTGGCCAAGGCCAGGTTGGACGGGGCTTGGAGCATCCTGGGAACAGTAGAAGGTGTCCCTGCCCATGGCAGGGGGTGGGATGAGCTGAGTTTTAAGGTCCCTTCCAACCCAAACCATTCCATGATTCTGATTCCCCACTGCTGAGGGACCGGCCCAGGAGAGTGGGCCAGACAGGGCTCACCCAACTGTCTCCTCCAGCAGGGAAAGAAACACTTTCTCAGGGAACAAAACCCTGTTTATATTTCATTTTCTTCTGTGCACGATCCTCGGGGCTTGGGGAAGGTGACAGGGAGGGACGCTGAGTTTGTCAGGGCTCTGAGCTCACCACTCTGAACTGTTGATTCCATTTCACCACCTCTTCCTGTCACCAAAAAAATACCCACAGAAATAGTTTGATACTCCTAAATTATTTTATGGAGACTTTGACTCAGAGGCAACATTTTCCTCCCGACCTACGTCAAAGAATATTATTTGTTAACAATTCCTTCAGCTGCACTAAACCCACGGAAAAATCTCACGGTGAACTAGAAGGGAAATGGTGCTTTGGAGCCAGCCTAGAACCCTTGTTGAGGGTTTGCAAACTCATTTTGCAGGAGTTGAGGATGTTCTCAAAGGCTTAAATTGCTTCTCATTCTGCCTCAGGGTTTCAAGGTGGGAAAAACTCCCTCCATCTCCATTGGGCTCCCAATACCCCCACTGGCTTGGCCAGTGAGCCCAGAGGGAACAGGGATTTTGGATAAAAGCCAGAGTTTGGAAGGGATGCCCACAGTGGTGGGTGTGGTGGGAGGGATGCCCACGGTGGTGGGTGTGGTGGGAGGGATGCCCACAGTGGTGGGTGGGATGCCCACGGTGGTGGGTGTGGTGGAAGGGATGCCCACAGTGGTGGAAGGGTTGCCCACAGTGGTGGGCATGGTGGGAGGGATGAGTCTTGGCAGTGCCATGGAATGCTTCCCAGGTGCCAGGAGAGGCATCAGCTTGTGGAGCAGCCACCTGGGTGCCTCTTGTCCAAACCTTTGATCTCCATTGATTTTTCTTTCTTTCTTGGCTGATTATTTGGATTTTTCTCTATTTTCCTTCTTGTCACCTGTGGGCTGTGCCCTGGCACCGCCCTGCCCTCATGTAGGACCCATGGCCAACATCTTGCTTCTGGCAGGAAGGAGGACACCGAGGTCTCGTGGAGAGGAGCTGGACCCCTGTTCCCAAAACACCCATTCCAACCCTGGTGCTGCTCTTGGATTTGAGAGCAACCCACACTCGGCTGGGATGTCTGAGCACCCAGAGCCCCGAGGCTGGGCACGGCCACCCGATAGGACCTGCTCGGAGTCACCTGAGCTCAGGAACTCGCCTTTCTCAGTGTCCTCTCATCACAGCCACAACGGGGACCTTGACATTCCGGGCAAGGGAGCTGTACCCTGAGGATGCTCGAGGAATGATGAGGATCAAGGAGTGATGACGATGTAGGTTCTACAGGAACAAGGATAGGACAAGGGGGAAAGGCTTCAAATGGGAAGAGAGTAGGTTTGGATTGGATATTGGGAAGGAATCTTTCCCTGTGAGGGTGATGAGACCCCAGAGAAGCTGTGGCTGCCCCATCCTTGGAAGTGTCCAAGGCCAGGCTGGACAGAGCTTGGTGCAACCTGGGCTAGTGGACATGAAAAATTCACTACTGACAAGTGCAAGAAAATACATGTTTTCAGAATAAGAACTTTTTCAATATCTGGCCCCCCATGGCAGGGGGTGGAACTGGATGGGCTTTAAGGCCCCTTCCAGCCCAAACCATCCTGTGACTCCACGTAGGAGTGTATGGGAAGGGAAACAAAGTTGTCAGCACATTTTGGGGGATCCGAGATCCCGCAGAGATGGTGAAATACAACCTGCACTGACCCACCTGAGCCTTTGGAGATGCTCAGCCCCGAGACCAGCTGCAGACATGAGGGACAGATCCTGACTTACATCAGGGGAATGGGACAAGGATCAGGGAATGGGAAAAGGATCAGGGAATGGGACAAGGATCAGGGAATGGGAAAAGGTTCAGGGAATGGGACAAGGATCAGGGAATGGGACAAGGATCAGGGAATGGGAAAAGGATCAGGGAATGGGACAAGGATCAGGGAATGGGAAAAGGATCAGGGAATGGGACAAGGATCAGGGAATGGGACAAGGATCAGGGAATGGGACAAGAATCAGGGAATGGGAAAGGGATCAGGGAATGGGAAAAGAATCAGGGAATGGGAAAGGGATCAGGGAATGGGACAAGGATCAGGGAATGGGACAAGGATCAGGGAATGGGACAAGGATCAGGGAATGGAGCGGGCAGGGGAGTCTGGTCACCTCCCAACTGCACCAGGCACAGCCAGCACAGGAGTCAGTCACCAGCACCACCAAGAAGTTCCCTGACTTCTGCAACCACCCGTGTGGGTGCTTTGGAGGGGTCCCCACGTGGCAAACACACCCAGCAAGGGGCTGACACCCCCTTCGTCTCCCCATGCTGACAAGTGGCCCCAAACAATCCCTTGGGATCTGGAGGCAGGGCCAGCAGGTGGCAGGCCAGGAAATGCAGGGACATGGGATGCTCCTTGCCCAGGCACTGGGTCCTGAACGCCAAGAGCCCCCTCCCCACCTCAGTTCTCAGTACTGCCCGGGTTTACGTGGCTTTAAACCAGGCCCTTAATGTTATTTGAGCAGGGATTTGTTCTTTTTTTTCTTTTCTCTTTTTTTTTTTTTGTGTGTGTGTGGTTTAGTTTCTCTCTTAACAGGAAAAAATGATCAAAAATAAGAAAACAATCGCTGTTTGAAAGTGAATGAAGGGCGCTTTCTCCCCTTCCCCCATGCTTTTTTCCTACTTTGACATCTCAGTGGTTTTTTTTCTCTTTTAGCCGCGGTTTCTGGGATAGGTGATAACTGCCAGTAATAGGATTAGCATTGATTTCTTTAGCAAGAACAGAGATGTGGCAGTTCCAGCCATTTACTGAACTGCCAGCTTTGAAATATCAAAAAAAAGAAAGAAAAAGAAATCTGCAGAAAAAAAGCTTCTTGCAGCATTTTAAAGAAAGGAAAGCCTGTGTGAATTAAAATACACACATACACACGCATGCACACACACACACGCACACACACACATCCCCGAGCACACGGAGTGTAGAAATATACATATTATATGTATATTATATATATGTATCTCGCTTGGTGCTTTTTTTTGTTATGGTGTGATAAAGGATCAAAAGAACTGTCTCTGTTCTAAGCTTCAAGAAAGCCTTTTTTAAATTCATTTGGCTTTCTTTAGCTTTCACTTGCTAACATATTTTAGGAGCTAATCTTACATATTTACTATTGTATCCTGACTTTTTTTAACCTTGAAATTCAAGCAAAGACAGAATGAGAAAGGGGGGAATAAATAAAGGATTCCGAAGAGAAAGCAGGAGGGATGTGCCCATGGAAACCTGCACTATCTTTGCTGCTCGGAGGCATCATGTGAAACCCACCCAGTGTCACCTTTGGTGTGGCACGTTTTCTCCTTGCTGCTGGCTTGGGGGGTCCCACAGGGATGTGGAATTGAGGTGCACCCACCAGAACTCGGGTCCTGCCCTCAGCCTGTTGGGAATCTGCACCTTTGTTTCACCGTCCTTGCTCAGATCATTTGTCAAGGGCCAGAAACACCATGGTGGGGCCAAATCCAGTTTTAGGAGATTGGAAAGGTGCTCTCCATCCTTCCCATAATGCTGGAGGGTATCACGTATTTGGTATCTACTGATCATCCTCTTGGACTCGTGTTCAGCCCTTGGGGAAGAAGAAGGTCCAGAGGCTGTGAACAGAAGCGGAAGGTCACGTGCGAGGAGCGAGTGCTGGTTGGGAAGGTGCCTGCAGGTTCCACCTCAGGGTGGTTTCTGACCACAGTCCAGGCTCGAGGAGAGACCTTTTGCCCCCTGGTCCTCACGAATCCCAACGCTGTGCCATTCAAGAGAAGACTCAGAGTTTGCTGTGGAAGCATTTGTCCTGTGTCATGGTGTTGAGCTGATGAACCTCTTCCACAGGAGCTCATCTTCATGCAGGCAGTGTCTGCAGTGACTCACTGTCCTCAGGCACGGCACAGAGCTTGGAGCACCATGGAATTAGGGCTCATTTTTCACCTTCTAAACCCAAAACAACGGAGCGACACAGATCATGGACAGCAAGAAGAAAGCCCTCTGTGCATGAGGAACCCATGCATGACTTTGTGCTCAGCTTTCTCTCCTGGCAGCATCTCAGCTCCATAAAGAGTTCGGGATGGATTCCCACTTGAAACCAAGTGAAAAGAAGGGAGGAGGGAGAGAATCAGGTCCATTACTTGTCATCGCAGGCAGGAGTCACCAAACTACATGGAAATTTAGCTCAGCTGGGTAGAGAATAGTGCTAACAATGCCAAGGTTGTGGGTTTGAACACAAACAGGCAGAACTCGATGACCCTGTGGGTCCCTTCCAACTCAGAATGTTCTGCTCTGTGATTTCTGTGCTGTGACATCTCTTTGCTGTCCCATGTAAGGGAATCTCTAGGAGGTCCTCCACGTGGTGGCCCCCAAAGAGGATATTCATGGACCCAGACAAGTTTAGGTAGGGAGTCTTCCCTGTATTTTCTGTACATGAGGGGATTGTGGACTTCCTCTTGTGAGGGGCCTCTTGCTGCCCACCAGCAGCAGGTAAGGCCTCTGTGCAGCAACAACCACCATCAGCCACGTGCCTTTGCCCATCCTGGTGCTCCTCTCCCGCGATTTGCTCGGAGCCCCGTGTGTGTTTGTGGGGACACAGGCTGGTGGCTCACCAGCTCCGGGCGATTTGCATTTCTGTGTTCTCATTAACAATCGCCCAAAGATCCATGATGCTCATTTCACAGCCTCACCTTCATTGTGCCCTCTAATCCACATCCCCGGGGTCTACTTCTGACATTCCAGCTTCAGAGCAGCTTACAAGCCTCTCTTCTTTTTTTCTTTTTTTTTAACATCAAACTGCCAAAGGAATTATTGTTCCCTTTTTATTTCCCTGCAAACATGGACCTCGTTTTTCCACACCCACCCCCTCCTTAAAATGCTTAAAGACCTGCCACGGTTACACCACGAGTTCTGGAATGCTGGGGCTGCTGGGATGGCTGCTGAGGCTCTGGAAGTGTCTCCCAGCAAACCAGTAAAGCAAAACTCCCAGTTGCTCTGGAGGTGGATGGAGGAAGGAAGGGGTTATTGGGTGGAGTCCTCAAAAGCATGGAAATGCACTGATTTCATGCTCTTGGATGACACGGAAGAGCCAAGAATGGAGATATTCAGGTGTGGGAGGCTGAAAGCACAGTGTTATCTCATCTTTTGGGGAGTTTGGTGTGAAATCATAGAATTCCAGAATGGTTTGGGTTGGAAGGGACCTTGAAGATCATCCAGTGCCACCCCCTGCCATGGGCAGGGACACCTTCCCACCAGCCCAGGTTGCTCCAAGCCCCGTCCAACCTGGCCTTGGACACTTCCAGGGATCCAGGGGCAGCCACAGCTTCTCTGGGATTCAACCTGTGCCAGGTCCTGCCCACCATCCCAGGGAAGGATATCCCCCTAATACCACTTTGTACCCTTGTAGGAAGGAGCTTCCCAATGTGCTGCAAAGAGCAGTTTCAAGAGTGTTCCTGGACTAATGTCAGAGCTGTTGGAAAACATTGCAAAGATCAGATGTTGGTTTTTGTCCCTTTTCTGCCCCCAGCCAGGCTGGCTTTGTGGGATGGTGTGACCAACACTGCCATCCCACACACGTTGTACCCTGCACCACCCCAGTACAGCCACGCTGATGCCTGTTCCAGGACGGATGGCATTTGCACCTGCTCACCTCTTCCTACGAACACACCACCCTGGATCATCCCGCTCCCAGCCTGGGAGCTTTGCTGGTGTTGTCCCCTCCTTGGTGCCTTGTCCTGGCTTCTGCTGCACCTCGATGGCCACAATCCTCCTCTCCCTTCAGTCTGCTCTCTTTGCATTTGTCTGCTCCCTTTGACTCTGTCTAGTTTTTCCCTTCCTTTCTCCCTTTCTCATCCCTAACTTGTGCAAGGGGCTGTGAAAAAGGGAAAGCATCAATCTTCCCAATGTTCCCGAGATATCTGCAAGGCTGACCACGCCTGAACCTTTCCCTTCTGCTTGGAGCAATGAGAGCCCCATAAACAGCTGGGCGTGGGAAGACATCTCCATCTCAGCTATGAAACCAGACAAGTCTACCACCCTTTTTCCAGTTTCCAGAAGCTTCCTGGCTGCTGCCATCAATCTAGAATGTTTCTTCCAGCCAGGTGCCCCTCGCAGTCCTTGCAAGAGCATCTTTACTGTGGTTTCCATGGCTTAAGGACAAGCTCTATTCTGCCACAACCTCCCACTGCTCCCACTCCAGCCTAGGCCACTTAAAATAATTTTTTTTTCCGTTAATCTACAAATATTTCATACCTGGAAATCAGAAGCCAAAGCAATAGGTTGTAACTAAACTTTTCCTGACACACAATTCCAAGCTTTCTCATTCCAACCCCACTTTTTTTTGTGGCTCTAATTGCAGTGGTGGCACTACAGGGCATCCATTAGTCCTTCCTGGGACTCTCTCAGCTCAGGCAATCTCCTTCTATCTCTTCCTCTTTAATTCCCTGCAGTTGGCCATGCCATGACTTCTGGGCACACCTGAAGGGTCCCACCTTCCCCCTCTGCCCGTGCCTGTGCCATGGCTCGGGGCTCTCCTGGACTGGGTTTGCTCCTGGCAGCTTTTGGTTTCATGGCTCATGCTGCTGTTCAGTGCCTGCCTTTTCAATGTCCTTGATAATGTTTTTATAGAAACCTGCTCTTCAGCAGCACTTAACACGGGGCCAGGGCCTGGCACAGCTCCGTGGGGACCTGGACATCAATCAGCTCCTCTGAGATGTTCCTCTCTGGATCCACCAATCCCCCTCCCCAGTGCTGTGGACACGCTGCAGTATCCAAAAAAACACCGAACCTTGCAGGTTGGGCATTTCCAGGACAGCAGGGCCAGCAAAATCCTAGGAAAAGGGTCCGTGGAAAGGACCTTAGGACACCTTTGCAGCGGCGCCAGCTGAATTGTGCTGCTGGGGGCGGGTGGTGGTCGTGGTGTGGAAAGGACACCCGTGCCAACCCGGGCACCACGCGCTCCTCCAGCAGCCTGTCCCTGCACTGCAGCAGCCCCAGCCCCCCGATCCAGCCTCAGCCTCTCCTGCTGTGGTTTAAGCTCACGACGACTTATCTTGCCCACCAGGAAGAAAAGCTATCCCTTCCCTTTTCCATAAGCCTCCTCTGTACTCGGAGATTATAGCGACGGCCCACCTCTGCTCCAGCTGAGCAACCCCAACTTCTCCAATCTTTCCTCAGAGGCATTGTTTTCTGGGCTTCTGATAATTCCCATCTCAGTTCCGTGGACTCACTGCGAAAAAACCAGACCCATCATGCATTGGAAAATGTGGAGTCCAACTTAGCAGAAGAGCTGGGTGAATTTGTTGCAATTTCCAGAAAGTCCTTCATTTGAACATGTTCTGAATTGAACTGAAGTGTGTGTTTCCTTCTTTCTGAAATGCAAAGCTTTGATTCTTCCTGCTGAAACAATGATTCACTAAAAAAAAAATGTCCTTCCTTTTAAGCTGTTATCTCTTTGGAATGAAGATATTCCACTTGCCAAAAGCAGGAGACCTGGAGAACCAGGGAGGCTCCTGAGCCCTTTGGTGGGACCCACCGATATTGCAAAGCAATAAAAGTGAATAAATAAAAAAGTAGAGCAAATAAACCCAAATGCCACTCAGAAGTTGCCCAGAGGTCCTGGTGAAATCCATCCATACCTGGATTTCTCCCGGCGATGGTTGCTCTAATAATTCCAAGCACAGTGTGAACTTCCTCACTTGTTTCTTGGAGACCCCGTGACCTTGGGTTCGGAAACAAGAGTTGGCTCTGAGGAACCAACTTCTTCCCAACTGGAGTTTGGAAGGAAAGGATTTGGGGTTTGGGAGAGATGGGTTTTTCCCACCTATGGGTACGCACGTCTGGGTCACTGGGGTTACAAGGTGTGGGAATTCCCTTTCCATCCTTCCCTGGTGCCTCTGTGGCCTGGTGTGACCAATCCAGAGGGGAGAGAAAAGGCCGGGAATGCTGGGATAGCCCTATAGAGAGGGACACGCCACCATTCCCAAAGGAATAAATGGAAGGACAAGTAGCATCCAATGCGACATAACAAAGCACCGGGAAAAGATAGGAACGTAAAGAAAGAACCTATAGAGCAAACTGGAGAAAGGGAAGAGAACTAAACAAGAATATACAGTCAGTTAAGGCTTGCAGGGAAAAGATAAGGCCAGCTCAGAGAGCAGAAAGGCTTAAGGGGAATAAAAAGAGCTTTTACAATTATATCAGGGAAAAGGGAATACTAGAGAGAAAGTAGTTCCATTAATAAATGAAGAGGGAGACAAAATCAATGGTGTTGCTAAAATGGTAGAGCTACTGAACTCCTTTGCGCCAGCACAATTTAACAGGGGGAGAAGAGAAGAGAAGAGGGGCAGAGGAGTTATAAAATAATGAGGGTTTCGACAGTGTGATCCTTCAGGGGAAAAGCAGTTTGAGGGAGAAGGCACCTTGGAAGGCGCAGGATGAGGCACAACAAATAGGTGGGCACGCCCAGGCCTTTTGGGAACAGCCCTGGCAATTACTGCTGGAGAATGACAGGAGAACAGGTGAGGATGGCCAAGTGTGATAGGGATGTTTTGTGTCTCAAATGGCCAACCCCATGTCTACGGAGGGTGTTATTGCACTCAGTAGTGAAACCAGCCCCACGTACAATATGGCAAAGGTTAACGACGAAAAGTGGTGGAGCCTTGAGGAGAAAACCCGTGGACACTGGTGGGAGTTCGCCGTGGCTTAGTCTGCAGGCAGCAAAAAGCTATGGATTAATGTCATTGCTTCCTTAATATCCCGTCCCTGGAAGTGAAGGAGCAAAGCCAAGGCAGAGTCCGAGGAGATGCTGGGTCTGGCTGCAGGATGGAGCTCCAGGTGCCTCATGGCCTTGCAAATGCCACAAGATGTGGCTTTGGGATGGGAAAGGCCACCTCTCTGCCCTTGGGACAGAGACTGACTAGAGATGAGCTGGAAATTCAGGAAGGGATGGGGTAAACAAAGGGAATAAAGGAAAAAGGTGATTTGTGAAATGTTAGGGCTGGCCAAACTCTGCCCTGGTTACGTCACCATGGAGCCTTCCAGGGAATTTAGTGGGAAGGAAACGAAGTCCTGCAAAATCCTTCTGAGAATTCCATTTCTGAGGGAGAAAACCACCTCATTTGGGCTTTTTTTTTCTCAGCGTGCCAAGGAGTCTGAAAAACAAGAAACATGTAAAGAAATGGTGCTTACAAAAATAAAATCAGGTTGTCTTATTTTTTTTCCCTTAACAGAATACGGGTATTAAATCGCTATTTTTGACTACAGTAATTTATTCAATTTATATTCCAAACGTAACAGTCCTGGTGGTTTGTCATTTGAGCCGCCCACTGCAAAAATGCATCGTGATAGTGGTGAAATTAGAAAATGGGGCTCAGATAAAATGCAACCAGGAGTGACTGGCAGGTGCAGGGCAAAGCGGCTGAGCTGCTTTAGTTCCACATGCCAAAAAAATCGGAGCCGTCCTTCCCATCAAGTGGTCGGCCAGAGGCAGCTTTCCCAGAAGTCTGAGGCATTGCAGCTGATAAATTCAGCTGATAAAGTCAGCGTTTCAGTGGCTAAATTTCGGAAAGACAATCTTATAATGCAAGGCTTGTGTTCTGCCGTCTCCAAGCGCCTGCCAATCATTCCCGTCGGAGGAGGTGGGACGTCGGACCACGTGGTGCTCAGCTCTGCTCAGGATCCAGCTTAGGGCTTGGTTACTCATCAGGGGCCATCAGGTCCATTTTTCCCCATTCTCCCCACCTGTCTATTTATTTATTTAGCCTTGAAGTTACTCCCCACAGAGAAGGTGGGAGGTTGTGGACTCCTCATCCCTGGAGGTCTTCGAAGGGGGTTGGATGGGGCTTGGAACAACACGCGCTAGTGGAAGGTGTTGGGGGTTGGAATGAGATGAGCTTCAAGGTCCCTTCTAACCCCAACCATTCCATGATTCTTGGGGTTCCTGAATGGGAATGGTGGTTGTCAGCACTTCCACGGCCAATGTAGCCCCTGCTGGGCCATCTGGCAAGAATTCTGGGGTATGATCAATGCAGCCTGAACCCCTGATAATGCAAAGCCATTGCAATGATGCTGCTGCCAACTTTGCTGCCTCCTCGAGGACCATCGAGCTTTGCCTTCATGCAAAGTCCCTCTCAAAGAAATGTGACTCTTCTTGCAGCCACGGCTGCTCAGGCGTTTCTGGCTTGGAGCAATTCCCCATCAGAAAAATGCTTTTTGCCAAGGATCAACATTTTCGGTGGGAAGATCGATTTTCATGGAATTTCTTTCCAGGAAAATGAAATGAAATGCTCTCCCTGGTGGCAAAGTTTATCTCTGCATCTGCCTCACAGTCTCATGGGCTTCCCAGGAAGCCTGTGCAGGAGGTTAGGGGGAATTGTCCATCACAGTGCACGATGGGGGGGATTTTTGAGTGAGTCCTGTTGGAGAACGGATGGGTTGGGATGGGGGGCATCTGTAGGTCATAGAATCGTTGACTGGTTTGGATTGGAAGGGATCTGAAGCTGATATTGTTTCACTCCCTGCCATGGGCAGGGACAACTTCCACTAGCCCAGGTTGCTCCAAGCCTCTCCCAACTTGACCTTGAACATTTCCAGGGATGGGGCAGCCACAGGGAAGAATTTCTTCCATATATCTGACCTAAATTTTCCCTCTTTCAGTTTGAACCCATTTCTCCTCGTTCTATCGCTCCAGTTCCTGATGAAGGTCAAGCTGGAGTTGACCAGAACCATCATTCTGAATTACAACGTCCTGTTCAGTAGGTCTTTCTCTCAACTTTATCTTCCAAGAGAAGCTTCAGGATTTTCCCATTCAGCCTGGCTTTACTGGAAACCAGACTTAAAATGTAGGAAACCTTCCTCAGGATGAAGATTCGTGCATTTTTGGTCATCTCCGTTTGCATCAAGCTTCCTTAACGAGAGACAAATGAAAGCCTTTCCCTGCCAGTAATCCCACAGGATTAGTAAAATCAACTGGAACACTGTGGAGAACCTTTCTGCTGTCTTCGGTGGAGGCTGTGGGATGCTGAGTCTCCGGTGCCTTTGCTCCTGTGGTGTTTGGAAGCCGTTTGGCCCCAGCCCAATTTTTGTGCTGGGAGGGCTTGGGGGAGCACTCCCCAGACCAACACGAGCACTGGAAAGTGCTGGAGCCAGGAAGGGGTGGATAAATTGGGAATGACATCAACTCCAAACGCCCGTGGTGGCTGAGGAGTGAGGGGGGATGTTCCCTCCAGCTGCGCCTGCAAAAATGCTGCACCGTCCCCAAAACAAGGGGTCACCACCCCTCATTCCCACCCTGGGCACCCATCTGCCAGGTGTTGTGGCAGAGCCTGGAGGTCGGGCAGTGCCCCTTCTCCTCGTGGCGTCCCCTTTTCCTGCCCCGTTTAATTCTCCTCGCGGGAGATCCGGGCGGCGAGGGATGGATTTCAGCCACAAAGATTGTGAGACACCTCCTGACTTCCCACCACGGCTTCCCAAAACGCTATTACAGGGCACGCTGCAATCTCTCATCCCACACGTCCCACTGCCCCCCTGAAACCTTGGCAGCCTTTCCCTGCCAGGTCTTCTCAGACCGTGGCTCCCGGGCTGCCAGAGACAGCCCTGCCTTGCCCGCCGCCAGCATTAGGAAACTATTAGAGAAACGCTGGGCTCCCGCTCGGCTGCGTCAATGCAGGAACTATATTTCCTATTTATTTGTTCCGTTTGTTTATTTTACTGGACCACCCCATGAACCCGGGAGAAACACGCTGGAAAAAAAAAATTATAGCAACGCCAACTATTCTGGGAGATACACGAGCCCCTCCATGTTTATCAGGTTGAGGGCACTGTATTTTGATGTCAATAAGCAATTTTTCCAGCCCGGTCTCCTGCCCGACCCTTTTAATCCATCAATATATTATTAGAGATAAAGTTGGTGGAAGCCTGCTGCAGTTAGAAGATAAATGACATCTCTGAAGTCAGGCATTAAAGACTAGATTAAGGCCTTGTGACACCGTTTTCAGTGCTCATCTGTGCACTTCTGTTCAACCTATCACACTGAGTGACAAGAAAGAAAAATAATGAACTGGGCCAAGGAAAGAAGAAGGGAAAAAAAAAGGCAGAAAGAGAGAGAGATTTTTTTCCCCCCTAACACACAAACTACATCAGTTCACACTCAGGATTAGACTGTATTTAAAAAAAGGGGAAGGGGGGAGGCTGGAACTGGATGGTACTATACAGATTAAAATAGGAGAAAGGGGAAGCTGAATGAAGAATTGCAGTTTGGTTTTGACCTGGGTTTCTTTTATTATTTTTTTTAAAAATTTATTTAATTTCATTCTTTTAAATTTTTTGCTTGTTTGTTCCCTTCATTTCAGCCTTTAATTTCCTTCTTTTTCTTTCTTTCATTTTATTTTTTATTTTTTAATTCCCTTGCAGGACTGACCTAGTTGAGTTTACAGGATCCTAAGGGTTTTGTCTGGAGCTAAAGCAAATCCCATTTAGGACCAAGGAAATACATCCTTCCCAGAGACCAAGTTAAAACGTTCACAGAGAGGGACCTCCCTCCCTCCCTCGCTCCCATTGCCACCCTTTGTCTTGCTGCAGTCGCGGCGCTTTATTGGGGTTGGTTTGTTAAGGCTGATTTTAAAGACACGTGTGCACAGACGTGTTTGTGTGTGTGTTTGTGTGTGTGTGTGTTTGTGTGTGTGTGTGTGTGTGTGTGTGTGTGTGTGTGTGTGTGTATTGGAAACAATCCCACCACTCTTTCCCCTCCGACTGTATTTACAGACTGTGCTACAACTGCACCTTGAGAGACCAGCCCAAGACAGGGGTGGATGGCCATGGACTGTTGCCTTTGTCCTCCCAAAATCTGGGCTCCTTCCAGCTGCCTCAGGCTTCGAGTGGCACTGACACTTTGGCTGAGCATCCTCAGCACCAGCATCGGCTCCCCCACCATCACGTCCTGGTGGGGAGGTCTCTGCCCTCTCCATGTTGGGGAACAGAAGGGGACAAGTCAACTCAAGCACCTTTCTCTGCACTGGTGGACCAAATTCTCAGGAGGAACTTGATCGTGACATTTGGCCTCCTGAGGGTGCCTGGAAAAAGGCTGTTGCTCCTCTGGGTTTGTGGGGCTCCTGCCCGTTGCTGCCACATCCTGGGGACAGCGGAGCCTGTTGTGGAAAGGGTGGCTGGTCCTGAAGGTTCTGGGCTCCTTTGGGGTCAGATCTGCAGGAAACGGGACCGTGATGGCAGAGTGGAGGGGGGAAGGAAGTGGGGAGGAGTCTGACCTTGCCCTGGGGCTGAAGGGAAGGTTTGGGAAGGTTTGGGAAGGGAATGTTTGGGAAGGTTTGGGAAGGGAAGGTTTGGGAAGGATTGGGAAGGTTTGAGAAGGGAAGGTTTGGGAAGGGAATGTTTGGGAAGGTTTGGGAAGGGAAGGTTTGGGAAGGGCAGGTTTGGGAAGGGAAGTTTGGGAAGGATTGGGAAGGTTTGGGAAGGTTTGGGGAGGGAAGGGTTGGGAAGGTTTGGGAAGGGAAGGTTTGGGAAGGATTGGGAAGGTTTGGGAAGGGCAGGTTTGGGAAGGGAAGGTTTGGGAAGGTTTGGGAAGGTTTGGGAAGGGAAGATTTGGGAAGGGAAGGTTTGGGAAGGGAAGAATGCAGTTGCATGTGGGGCTGGGCATGAGCCCCTCTGTGGACCTCATGACCCTGCCCATGATCCCCACAGCTCTTGGTCTCTTCCACTTTAAGATTCCCAAGGTCAACTCCAGCCTTTGGCAGAACGGGTTGTTTGGAAGACACAATGTGTGTGATGGGTTGTGATATTGCCTGGAAAGAGGGGAGAGACACCTTGTCAAGGGGCCTTGTCCTACCCTTTGGAGCAGTCGCCCCCAGCGAGGTGCCTGGTGGGAGACACTCTGCGGTGGGAGAGCAGAGAAGCCTGTGCTGGATCTCTCCTGGGATCTGACATTCCCTGCTGGGGTCCCCTCTCTGTACATTGCTGCCATCTCCTCCTTTTGAAGATATTTTTTTAATGTCTTAAAAAAAAAAAAAAAAGAAAAAGAAAAAAGATTACTTTGTTACAATCATTCAGCAAAGGGTTTCTGTGCCTGTAGAAAATATTAATAGACTATTATGAGGTCCTACAACTAATTTTTCCACACATATCATCTGTCTTTGCATGGTTATTAAACTCCAACAATATTTCATGCAATGCTTTCCTGCTAAATTAATTTGGTTTCTTCTTCTCCTGCTTCTTTTTTTTTTTCCTCCTTCCACAACCTTTAAAATTAAATTGAATCTTCATAATTACGGCTTTTTTTGTTGTTCCTCATATCTTTTTCTTTTCAATTTTCCTATCAGAGTGGCAATACAGTTTAATAAAGATGTAAAGAAAGAGAAATGAAAGTGTAAGGGACAGGAAGGGCCGTGTTGGGATCAGAGACAGTGGGCTCTGGAAGAGCTGGGGAGTTCTGGAAAGGGTGGGATGGAGGTGAGCAGGGAGCTGAACAGCACCTTTCTCTCCTGCCTCCATGGAAAGTGAGGTGGGAGAAGCTGTTGCTAGAAATGAGTCGTCAGATGGGAACAGCCTGTTCCCAGCAGGACTCATCCTGATTAATCCATGGATTTGGGGCTTGGCCCGGTGCAGTCTGGGGTCACCTGGGGCTCATTGAAATGTGGGGTGGGAACAGGAGGCAGCCTTAGGACAATGCCCTGCCTTGCAGGAGGGAGAGTCCCACGTGCATCCAGATCTGGGGCTCTCCTGGGATTACCCAGGACACAAATTCTCCTTCTTATCTCCTTCCTCTGCCACCACCTCCCAAAGTCTGGAGACAACCTTGGCAAGGAGAACACAGCTGAGGAACCAAGAGCTTTGTTTGAACTGCAGGAGGACCTGCCACAAATCCCCAGCCCAGGAACTGCCCATGTCCTCGGATAATCTGCCGGAATGAGACTTTCCATCACTGTCAGGTCCCAGTTGTGCAGAGCAGTTCGGTGTGCCTAGGGATGGGACTTTTGCATGGCAAAGTTTGGTCAGACTCCAGCTGACTGTCACTCCCTTTACCAAGGGTGGGTCTCTCCTGAGAGATGCTCTCCAGGGAGATAAATTTGTCAACCTGCACTAATCATTAATCTTCATAAATCGGGGATTTATTGCCTTTTTTTTTTTTTTTTTTTTAATTCCTCCTTTTACTGGGAAGTCTTCCTAAGGAAGACCTGGTCAATAGAGAAAAAGAATAGATAAACTGTTCAGTGGAGACATCAGGATAAATCTCATAAACCAGGATTTTTCCCGTTTCCGGGGAGTACTATGAGCTAACTCCCTCTGGGAACTTACCCTACCAGGTGGATACCCAGCACTGAGAACATGGCACTGGTGCTTTGGTGGCCAAATCAGTGCCAGACCAACCTGGAAACAAGGGGACCTTCTGTGGAGGTCAGATCCATTTGGGATTGGGAGACTCCAGTGGGCACCACATCCTGCATGGGACAGATCCGTAGCTGATCTTCTCCAGAGGACAAAAGGGGTGGCCAGGCTAAGCAAGATCCAGCTGTCGGGCTTGCCACTCAACTTGGCAGCCGCAAGAGGTTTGATTGAAGGTTCATGGTGGAAAACGGTCAGTGGAGATAAGACCAAAGGAGACAAAGGAGCCTGGTCTCCAGCTGGTGCCGGGTGATGTCCAAGCTGGCCATCGTTGGTGGCAGACCCAGGTCCCTGTCCCGGCTCCTCCAAGGAAATGCCCGCTTCCATGGGATGACATGTGCACTCACCAATAGGTGGCACCAATGGAACAGGAATGCGAAACTCCATGCAAATGTCCCTGGAGCAGAGGGTGCTGGGAATTGTCTCCCACATGGCTGTGGACGTTTCCACAGAGGAGGTGTTGATTCTGTACCACTGCCAGTGTTGTAGCGCCCTGGAATCGGGGAGGATGGTCCGTAAAGGTGACCCCAGGAATCAACCCAACCTGCCTGTGCCGCTCGTAAATCTGTGGAGTTTTGAGTCACGTGCACACAGGGGTGAGAAGTATTTAATGTGTATTTAATGAGGTGATCAGCTCCTGTTCATAACTCAGGGAGAGAAGTTGTCACTCAGACATGGTTCACATGATCAGAGGAAACCCAGTTTTTCTTGAGTAAGAAGCATAACCTGTTTTCCAGGGGAATCGCTGTAATTTCTAGAGTCACTGGATAGCCAACATTTTGGTCCCACTCAGGAGGGGCTGAACCTCCATCTTTCAATGACTCCAGATGGAGGAGAAAGGGACCAAAATGTGAGCCGGATCCTGCTCTCACTTGTGCTGATTTTGGACAATTATTGTTTTTCATTGTGACATGACCCCAGCAGCGGGTTCCAGCCCTCTCCTGCAAAGGTGGGGACCTCTGCAGTGTCTTGACACTCACCTGCAGAAAGGACAAGCCTGTGTGTAGCCCCCTCCCTCCCCCAAACTGCACTGTCATTCTGTGCCATTCCCATCACCACAGACAAGCTGGGATCCTGCCTGGGTATCAACATTTGGTTTATGCCACAATTTATTTTTCTTTTTACAGTTTAAAAACAGTAGCCTTGTTTCCCAGTGCTTTAAAGATGATGAACATTATCTTTCACATCCCTTTGCTCATCAGCCATGTGTTTATGTACCAAGCATCTGGCTACATTATTATTTATATTACAGGAGACTGCACCAAAAAAACCCTCAACAACCTCCAAGGAAATCAAAACACATTTGGGCCAAACCGAAACGAAATGCTAATTTTCCCCCTATGAACCACTGCCACGGCAAAATATTTACTGTTTATGATTATTCAGGCTCCTCATGTTAAGTTTTTACTGTGAGATTTATGGGCATGTTTGCATTCATAATGCAAAAGTTCGAATCCAAAAGTTCCTCAAATCGTGACAATAGTCAGTTAAGGAATAATTTAGTGGTGAGAGATGGAAAAAAATGGAAAACTAAGAGCTTTGGTAGTTGAAGGCTTGTGAAGCAATGCCAAGATGCACGGCAGTGATTCTTCCCTGTTTTTCCCAGTGCTGCTCCCAGTGTTCCAAGCTGTAGTGGGGATGGGATGGCAGCAGGGTCTGCTTTAGTCAAGTGTGCTCAAGCGGCTCTAAATTGTGTGTAAAACCTGTTACAGGTGGACCTTGAGCATCTTTGGGTGTTGTCTGTGGAGGTGAGGGAGGAAATACTCTCTGCCAGTTTGGGGTGAAGGTGTTTCTGGAGCTGGCTGGTCCGTCGGGATGGCAGTGGCACAGAGGACAGCCCAGACCTCGTGGCTGGACAGGTCATGGTGCTTGGTCCTGGACCTGGCAGAGCTCAGATTTCCTGTAGTTTTCCTCTCTCCTGGTTGCAGGTCTTAGCCATGGTCACTCCTTCCTCTCCACCTGCCCAGCCGTGCATGGCAACCACGATGCATCAACGATGTGATCCTTCCCTTGTGCCAAATCCAGTCGTTCCTGAGCACGCTGAATTTTAGCCCTGGCTTTGACAGACTTTCCTAAAAGAAACCCTGGGAATTCAACCCCTATTCCCAACCCTCTTTTCCTTGTGGTGTGTTAATCCCTCCTGCATCCCAGCGGGGTCTCTCCCGTCCCTGCAGTGCTGGGATGTGCCGTGATTCCCTCTGGCACCCGCTCATCCCCTTTGCTGACGGCGCTCCGGCTCTTCCCCGCAGCTGGCCGGCGCCTTGGGAGAGAGACCCTTCTGATTAAAATGTCATCAGGAAAACAAACCACATCATCAAGTTCTGCAAAAGCTGGGCCATCACGGAGGCAAAAAATCGAGGCTCTCTCCCAACATAACCCAGTGTCCTGGGGACGAGTGTGTGTGTCTGCCGAGGGGGAAGGAGCGGCAGTGGGGTTGGGCACGAGCATTTGCAATCAGGTCCTCATCAGGCTTCGGATCTTGCTCCATTTTCTGCTCAGCATTTAACAAATCAACGAAGAAATGCCCCTGCCTGGGGTCAGAGATAAATCTTCTACCCTGGACAAAGGGTAGATCTCCTTGTCAGCGCACTGATTTATTGTGACCTTATAGTCAGACTCTCTAATTTCTGCATGTGGCTATAGGTGCCACCGGTGATTTGTTTCCTCTCCCCACACTCTCTGACTGCTCAGTAAGGGGGACCATCAGGGGCTCGCTGCCATCCCTCTGGGGACAGGCTTTGGGTGGCTGGATCTCACCTGGGTCAGCTCTGCAGGTTGGCTTTGGTGGGAGATGCGTTTGCTGTGCCTGAGAGTCGGGTCCTCGGGGCAGATTCTTCCACTAATGCCATGGCAGACATGAGAATAGGTGGAAGGGTCTTAAACAGGTCCATGGGAAAGACCTAGACCAGTCCTAGAGCTGCGAGGGCTTAAGAGAACCACCTTTGGCTTTCCTCCCACCCATAGTTTGTCCAGGCACATGAGGCAGAGGAGCAAGGGCGTCCTGACTTGCCAAGAAGCAAAATCCCACCAGTGCTCACCCCAGCTCCAGGTACAGATTAATGTCCTACTTGAGCTTAGGTTTAGTCTCCACTCACTGGCTTTTCAGCGTTGCCCTGCTCTTCAACAGGAAGGTGCCCAGAATCCCTCAGGACCTGAACTCTCCGTTTTCTTTCTGCTACACTGAAGGAGTTGAGGGTCCCAAGCTTCTCACCATCAGCTCTTGTCCCCCACCCCTTGAGCCACCCTGATGTGTCCTCTGCGGCTGCGCAATGTCCTTGGTGAAGCCCAGAGTCCACAGCTGGACCTCGCCCTGTTCATGCCCCAAGGCCAAACCCTCAGAGAAATCCTCCCTCCTTTGCCACTGACACCCCCAGGCTCTCCGATGGTGCTTCAAAGCTCACCCAAAAAGGGGGGCACCCAAGGTTTTGGGGCAGGTTTGGAAAGGAGACTCTTTCTTTGCCCTCACCAGGCACCTAAAGGGGTTCAGGCACTGACCTCTCCACGTTCACAGCTCGGTGGGAGCGCAATGGTGGATGTGCCACGAGTTTCTGCTGTTGCCCCTAGAAGTCTGGATCTCCTTAAGGCAGCCCAGCTTTCCTGGCCGTGCATAAATTGCCTGGTACCTAAGCTACCTAAAATGTATTTCGGAGAGCTTGGTGCAGCTCGCTGTTGGAACTCCCATCATGAATAATGGTGAGAATTTATTATATTTATTTTTGGATGGGGGGAAAGAAAACCAAAAAACCACCTCGCTGGGAAGGGCATTTATCTGTATTTTACACGGTGCTTTTAAAACACAGATCCTGGCAATTCAAATTCCCGTTTCACGCGAAACTCTTCCCAAGCACATTTTGTGCAGCAACCTCCAAGTCCAGCACTGCCCTATCTCTTTCCTCTATACAAACATACAAAGGGATAATAAAATAGCTAAGAAGCCAGAGCAGTAAAATTTCGTGCCCTGAGGGGAAAAATGGCA
The DNA here is from genome assembly GCA_013396735.1 of Grallaria varia. Lineage (NCBI taxonomy): Eukaryota > Metazoa > Chordata > Aves > Passeriformes > Formicariidae > Grallaria > Grallaria varia. The sequence goes on from VWZG01001792.1 coordinate 123,843, forward strand.
TATATTGCCCTGAGCCTTTAGCTGAGGCCAAAATATATAGAGAGAGACTTGGGAACTGTTTTCTTTCCTAGTGCAATATTTTACCTCTATTGCCCTCAGAACCAGTCAATATTTGTATAATATATATATAAAAATAACCTCAGATAGATGGATAAAACGCGAGCAAAATTCACCTCGGAAAGCCTTTTATTCCAACTGGAAAATTGCCCTGCAAATGTGCTCCACACAATACCCACTCCTTCACTTGGAGGTGACAGTTGCAGCTGTTAACGCGGCCACATTATCTCATCTTGGGAGACAAATTTCAGGCTGTATTTCACTGTAGCCTCGCAGTGTATGTGTGCCCCAAAGACGGCTCCGGCTCCATCTGTCTTGCTGTGTAGATTTCAGATAGGCGTGTGTGTGCTTCCAGGGGTTCTTCCCTTCCCTTCCCTCCGGCTGGCTCGGGAGCGGTGCAGGTTAATAAAGCATCGCCCTGTTCTGGCGCAGGGGCAGGAAGCAGAAGGGAGAGGAGCCCACCCAGCATCCCGCTCCAATGGAGAGGGATTCCTCGGAGCTGTGCTTTGCAGGGCTCCCCCCAGCAGTGCTGTGGGCACAGAGGTGAGGAAGGGAATGGCAGGGATTTGTTCATTCCCAGCTTTTCCATGCCCTTTCCCTGCCCAGCTCGGTGCCTGACTGCTCCAGCTCCCCCTGGGATTGCCAAAGCTGCCCCTCCTTGTTGACCCCACGTCCCGCTGCAGGTCAGAACTGAGGGTTATAACGAGGAATTCTGGGATGGTCAGGAAAGAAAATATGTAAGTGGGGGAGGAAAAATCACCCATTAGGATTTTAAATAGTCTCACGAGTCTCGCCATTATTTGAGACACAGGATCACTTGACAAAGCCCTGGAGAATACACAGAGAGCTAGACAGGGACCTTTGATGGATTTTTAAAACTATCTAATGCGCCTTTTCCAACTCTATCCACTAAAAAAAAAAGACTAATCGTTTGCTGTTCTTCATTACCACGATTATAAGAGTGTCCTGAAAGCGCCCGGCGCTCCCGCCCGTGAGACGTTGTCAGTTCATCCCAGCCCAGCAGCCACTCCTGCTTTTTGCCATTAATTTTCCAGGCGAACATCTGTGCCGGGAGCTGTGGGATCGCTTCATGCAAATGTAGGATTTGGCTCTCTGTGGTTTCGGAAAGCTTTTTGTCAAGGGGTGAAGTGGAAAGAAGTCTTTCTAGGTAGAAGGAAGTGCACCAGGGACAGCACCCAGGCAATGGCTGGAGTTGTGCCAGGGCAGGCTCAGGTGGGATCTCAGCCAAAGGTTCTTCCCCCAGAGGGGGGTGGGCACTGCCCAGGCTGCCCAGGGCAGTGGGCACAGCCCCAAGGCGGCCAGAGCTCCAGGAGCGTTGGGATGATGCTCTGGGGCACAGGGGGTGACTCTTGGGGCTGGTCCTGTGTGGGGCTGAGGGTTGGACTCGCTGATCCTTGTGGGTCCCTTCCAGCTCAGCTTATCCTGGAATTCTGTGATTATCTTGGTGATTTCCCAGCCCATGACTATGGCATGTCTCTTCCAACATGGTTTCATAGCACCAAAACCAACCATCGCACGGAGAGGGAGAAGGTCAGTAATTATCAAGTTGCTGCCCCATCCCTGGAAGTGTCCAAGGCCAGGTTGGCCGGGGCTTGGAGCCACCTGGTCCTGTGACAGATGTCTCTGCCCATGGCAGGGGGCGGAACAAGATGATGTTTATGATCCTTTCCAACCCAACCCATTCCATAATTCTACGCTAACCCCTGTGAGTGCCCAGGAGAGCTCCCACAGAGGGGGTGAGCCAAGGGAAACCAAAGCCGGCGGGTGAGCAGCTGCACTCACACACCTCCTCCTCAAGGAGGCACAAGTTCACGGGCAGCTCTGAGTAAAGTTTTAAAAAAATCAAAAAAAAATCCAGGAGGCATTTTTATCTGGCTAATTTTCTCTCCCGGAATTAGTTGTGTGAATGGAGAAACCTGCTGGAGCAAGGAGTGAGAAAAGCCTTGGACGGAGTGGCTGCGCCTCCCAGGCCCTGAAATTTAAGATCTTTATAAATGATCTGTTAAAACTATAGTGACGATAAGCTTATGAATCATGATCTATATTAATCAGGGCTGCTGATACGGAAAGATTAATTGAAACGTGCAGTTCTACACAAATGATAAAGTGGTAACAATTTAATATCAGACAAGGAGAGTGAAGAAATTACACTCCAAGCTTCATGCATCATTACTATGGATATTAATATTTTACACAGCGCAACAGCATCGGGAATCATAATGAAAATCCATAACTAGTGCACAGACATGATTAAATACAACAGTCTTTAGGTGCTGTTTGGTGACGGGGGCTTAGCCATATTTCACTCCTGCTGCCGGTGATTCGAGTGATAGAGTCTAGACGTGGGTGATTAAAAAGTGTTCCTCCTAAAGGCTGTTAACCTTTTACTACTGAAATGAATTTCTTTGATTTTTAAATTATGCCGCTCACTCTGTGGTGTGGCTTTTTT
>VWZG01001792.1:131571-143876 GCA_013396735.1 Grallaria varia
TTCCGCCGTAATTGTGTGTTTTACAGGCAGTTGACAAATTTGCTCAGCTGGAGGTAAATCTGCTCCTCTCCCTCCATCCAGAGGCCTCTGTTTATTTGGTAATCAGAGCCCTCTCCTCCCCCGAGAGCCCCCTGGACTGCGGCTGACAGGCAGATGACTCCCTTGTTCCAGTCTTCCCAGGGATTTCTGTGTTTCCACCTGGGCATTCTTCCCCCCCTGGAAATCCCTGGAACTGCCTGGTGGCTTTTGGGAAAGGCCCTTCTTCGCCCTATGGTGGAAATAACAAGGTTTTTGAACCTCTGCTCACGCCCGGGTTGACACAAAATAGGGGATGGAGATGAAGGTGAGCATTGATTTTCAGCTCAGAGGTTTCCACCGCAAAGGAATCTGTTCACTGGGAGCAAACTGGTATTTTGGGTGCATCATACTGGTGCAGCCTGAGGTTTCTGGGCAGATTATGGGGCTCTCTAATGAAGCAATTCTTCAGACGGTTCTGGAAAAATCAGCTACTCATATTCACACTGCATTTCTACTGTTCTTGTTTTTTCCTGTGCAAACCTCACGCACAAACTATGGATTTTCTCCACTTCAGGAGGAGAAATACGGGAAGACGTCGAGGTCACCCCCGGAATTCTGTCTGAAGGGGGAAGACCTGCCCGTTCAGCAGGGTCGGAAGGTTTTGGGTGGAAATGGGAATTCTGCTGGGACATTTCCAGCCTGATGTCGATGTTCCTGGTAACAGGGTGGTCTTTCAAACATTCTCAAATGGATATGGAGGCTCCTTCATAGCTTCGGAAATAACATCAAGGAGATGTTGGCATTCGTTAAATGAAGGTGAAAAGAAAAAGGTGTTTAAGGACTTTTAAGAATCATTAATGGTCAAAAAAATCTTTTTATAATCCTTACTTTCTGGTGGAAGATAGAAGAGACCAAAATTTTGAGGTAAAATCAATCTGATTTTCTTTTTAATACATTTCAAGTGTTCCAATGAGCTTTTTCAGGAGAATTTAATTTAAAAAAAAAGCCAAAATAAACCTTATTTTGCTCTTCTTAAAGCAGTCCAAAATACATTTGGACAGGACTTGGAGCTGGTTTAGCAGAAGGTGTCCCTGCCCATGGTGAGGAGTTGGACCTACATGATCATTAAGGTCCCTTCCAACCCAAACGATTCCATGATTCTGTAATCTTTAAAAGCTCCACTTTATCGTGGGTATATACATGTATTTTTCATTTTCCAATGCGGTTCTTAAAATGAAAAAAATTCCTTCCGAAGAGAAACATGGAAACATCCATGGGAAAATAGTCCAACCTGGATGTTGGGTAAACTGTGAGCAAGAAGCTGACAACACATTCTTTATAATCCAGGAAATCAGGCAAAAGAGCAAAGCAGAGCTGATTCTGCTGGGCGAAAAGTGAAGAAATTAATTAAAATAATTACAAGATGCAAAAGAGATGAAAAGTGGAATAAATAAGAGAGAAAAATTTCCATGCAAATTGCCAGAGTAAGTAGGTTTTGGGGTTTTTCTGCTTAAAAAAAGAAGTTTGGATGAGGCATTGAGCAACCTGGTCTAGTGGAAGGTGTGCCTGCCCATGGCAGGGGGTGGAACAAAGTGATCTTTAAGGTTCCTTCCCACCCAAACCATTCTACGATTCTATAAAAATTCCATTTTCAAGTATTTTGACTCATTGTGATTAAAAAAACCCACCCTGGCAACACCTTTTAATCACCTGTAACTGAGAGGGGAGGCTGAGCTGGGGCTGTGGGGTGACCAGGAGACAGCAGGGAAGAAGGGGATGGGTGAGAGGAGCCCATCCCCAACCCTGCCCCTGGGGAATGGGATCACTGGAGCAGGACAGGTGGGAAAGGGCTTGTAGGACACAAAAGGGCTTGTAGGACAAACATGGGCTTGTAGGACAAACGTGGGCTTGTAGGAAACACTCACCTGGAGGAGAAACAGGTGGGATGAGGAGAGCAATCAGACCATTCCTTTTGCCCCTTTCCTCTCTGGATAGTCTTCTTCTGGTTGAAAGGCTGCTGGAAGGAGAAAGACAATAAATGGTTCTTTGTGTCTTCTGGGGATAGGAAGAGAAGCACCAGCCCTAAAGTGCAGCATGGAAGATTCAGGGCAGGTGCTCAGAAAAACCACACTGGGGCCAAAGGTAGAGATGCACCGGAATAAATCTCCTTGGGGTGTGACAGTGGCCAGTGTGGGATGTCTCCAGGAAGAGGTTCAGTGAAGATCCCTCAGGAATGCTTTAGATCTGCATGGTCCTGCCCCGGGCACAGGGAGGGGGTTCAGTTGTGCCTCATGTCCCTCCCAGCCCTGAGTCCTGCACCTCCAAAGCATTTCCAGGACATCCTTGGGGTGTCAGACAGAGCCATGGCACGACAGGAGCTGGGGACACGTTCCCTGAGAGAAGGGGACCTGCCAGGCTACTCGCAGGGAGCAGAAAGCCACCAGACCCAGACCCAGGGACCCAGGAGCGTGTCCCAGAGCTCCTGTGCTGCCTTTTGTCTCCAGGAGCCCCAGGGCTTCCAGAAAACCACACAGAGTCCCCAAGAGAAAGAATGAGGCCACCAGGACTGCTCACCCATCTGAGACAACCTCCTGCCGTGGGGAGGTGAGGCCATCAGCACGAGGCCTGTGGGTGCAGAAGAGGATCCCAAAGCCCAGAAACCCCTTCCATCCATGGATTTCACCTCCAAAAACCCCCAGGAAAGAGCGCCAGCTCTGCTCCACCCAAACCCCACGGTAAATTTCATCTCTTTTCCTCTGGCAAGTTGCTCAGAAATGCTTCAGTGCAGGGACAGAGAGCTGGGACTACAATTCCTCAGTATCCAGGAGGTATTTGGATATGGAATGGTGCCGAGCTGTCACATCCCTGTGTGTGAGAGGCACCAAGAAGTTCTGCGTTGTCTCTCCCTGCCACGCCGGGGTCGGCAGCTTGGGACTTTCATGGAGCTCTGGGATGCTGGGAATAAAGAGATGGAGCACTTTTCCAAGGGGACAGAGAAAAAGAGACAGAGGGAGGCAGGGAAAGGAGGGGCCGGGGAGAAAATGGGAGAGAGAAAGAGAGAGAGAGAGAGTGCAGGGAGGAGGGGAAATGAAAGGATATTATTTTTTTTTGTATCTGTCATTTCCCTGCTATCTCCCATATGACTTCTTAATCCATCAGAATGCTGGGAAGATAATGTTTTGGGCGAAATAACATGAGAGAGAGGATAGACTCCCAAGGACCAATATCTTTATTGCTCGGAGGATAAACGGATTATGTCAGCCATTTTCTGTTGCTGACAGCTTTTCTTATTAACCGATTTTATTTTTTAATCTTCCAGGGAAGAAATATGGTTTTATGTCACAATAAAACGCCGGTCACATCTAATTCTGCCCTCAAACAAACAGATTTCTGAAAGCCTTGCAGAGAAATTTGAAATAACTTTAAAGAGGGGGTTTTTGGATAAAGTCTTTATCCAGAGGCTTGTTCAACCGCAGTGTAAAAGGTTTAGAGAGAGTGAGAGAGGGAGTGAGAGAGAGCGGGAGGGAGGGAGGGAGAGGGAGAGAAAAGTCCCTCACAGTTGTTTTTTCCCGGCTGATCCCTATTAAAAGAAACTCTTCATTGTGGCGTACTCAAGGAAATACAGCTCAGACGAACAGAGTCACATGAATGTTAACAAATATGGCCATTTGTGTGGCTTACGCGCCGCGCTGGGCTTAGCGATGTTGCGCGTGACACCCAGAGAATGAGGGAAGCAATCATTAGCATCCCAGCAACCTGCTTAGCCGCCCGCTCCCGCACTCCCCCTTTTGATCTGACACGTTTTTTTTCCCCCCCCTCGCTTTCGCCGGGATTACCGGGGAAGATGCTAATAAAGCGTCACAGCGCCTCGTAGGCAGAGCGATAAGAAAGTCGGCTCTTGGCGAAACTCCCGAGCTGCGGAGCCCGGGCAGCCTTTGCACTTGTTGCCGCCTTCCCGGTGCACCCCCCGAAAATGGGGAGGGTTTGCTTAAATTTCCCCTTTCGCTCCCCCTCGCCCACCCCTCTCACCCCCAAAAAAGCCCCTCTGCGGACGGATCCTGCGTGTTCCATGTGCGTCTCCCGCAGGGATTTAGAGACATTCCTTTTCTCCGCTGACTGTGGGAAATGGAGGGGAGCCAAGCCATGCCAAAATCTGCTGCCATTCCCCAAAGAGGGGTTGCCCCTCTGCCTGTCCCCCTTTACTTTCTTTCTTTCTTTCTTAGGGAACGCGCCTTCTGCTGCTCAGAAATGCCCTGCTTCACTCAGCAAAGGGTTTGGAAAGACTCAGTGAACATACCTGGCTCTCAGCACCCTTTTTTTGGCACACTGTTGACCCTACACCACCCACTGCCATCCCCAGGAGCGGTCACAAGGAATTAAATCTCAGCAGCATCTCTCGCTGTTGTCATTTATGGGGTTTTCTGGGGTGTTTTTGACTGGAAGTTCCCTCTGTGCTGGGCCCTACACAGGTATGTCTTGGCAGGCTCTCCTCCTTCCAAAGAGCTCGGAGCCTGAACAAAAACCATTCACAGCTTTAGTTTTGCTGGTGACATGCACCCAAAAATAAACGTCCTGCCATCTCCAGGAGGGGCTTTCCCAGCACGGGGGTGCTGGGAGGGAATGTAAGGAAGGAAAATGTCAGGGAATGCAAGGAAACACCTCCCTGTGCGTGGATGGACAAGGGGTGGTTTGAGGGGCACCACGGTGGCCCCGCAGGGTTTGCCAGCGTGGTCCTGCTGGCACAGGCTTGCTGGCACTGAATGTGCTCGGTTTGTGTCCCCAACATCCTCCCCCTGCACCTCCTCCTCGAGCTCAGCCTCTGTCCCTGCCCCAGATAATGGGGGTTCAAAACCAAGGGAGAGCACAGCAGAGTGTCTGTCTTGGCTCAAAGAGGCTGCGGAGACCCTGAGCTCCATCCCCCAGACCCAATGGATGATGTGACACCCCAACCTCCTCCTGTGCATCCAATCCCCTCTTGGAAGTGGATGCACAAAGAAGCCCCTCAGTCGTAAGGGAAACACCACCCTCCTCCCCAAAGAGTGTTTGGGTCGACGAGCAAAGCGAGATGAGGAAGTTCATCCAGCCTGTCCCCCACGAGGTTCTGTCGGGCTGGTGCCAGGAGCTCTCCCAGCTTTTGGGATGCTCCCTTGCTCTGTGGGAATGGGATCAGCCCTGCCCCAGACAGCAGCAGGGGATCAGTGCTGCCAAGGGGTCACTCCAGAGGGCTCCTCCTCACCTCCTGGATTTTGGGATGGATTGTCCCCAGGAGCAGTTCAAGCTTAAGCTGTCCCTACAAAGTAATTCTTGTTGCTGGGTCCTTTTTCCTGGCAAGGAGCTCCCCAGGTGCAGAGCAGACAGCACAGAAATATATTTGGGGGTATTTTTTGTGGAATCACAGAATCACTGAGGTTGGCAAAGAGCTCTGAGGTCATCAAATCCAACCTATGCCCAATCCCCACCTTGTCACCCAGCCCAGGGCACCGAGTGCCACGTCCTTGGACACCTCCAGGGTTGGGGACGCCACCACTCCCCTGGAGAGCCCCTTCCAATGCCTGGCAGCCCTTTCCAGGAAGAAATTCCTCCTGATGTCCAACCTGCTCCTGCCCTGGCACAACTTGAAGCTGTTTCTTCTCATCCTGTCACTTGTTACCCAAGAAAAGAGCCCGACCCCCACTTGGCTCCAACCTGTCCTCAACAACGTGGTGGTGGATCCAGCAGGAAAGGTGGGCAGATGTTCTCCGGAGGTGCTGCATCCTCATGGCCTTGTGTGAGACAGCTCCAGGTTTTACCAGCAGAAAAACATATCCAGTTAGGAAAAATGCATTTTCTATTGATAGGAATTGGTATTTACTAAAGAAAACTGCTTTTCCACATGTATAAAATACATTCTTCTTGATGGACAATGTTGTGGGGAGTAAGGTTGATTTGACCCTCTGTTTTCTGGGCTGAAAAGAGAGGAGAAGGAAACCTGGGGGAAGAAGCATGGAAAATTTTGCTCACCATAAACGGTCCCACAAATGGCAAATGTTTATAAGTCCTTCCCTGTGAGGGTGGGCAGGCCCTGGCACAGGTTGGACAGAGAAGCTGTGGCTGCCCCTGGATCCCTGGAAGTGTCCAAGGCCAGGCTGGATGGAGCTTGGAGCAACCTGGGCTGGTGGAAGGTGGGTGGGGGTGGGACTGGATGGTCCCTTCCAACCCAAACCAGTCTGGGATCCTTTGGTCTCCCTTTCCCTCCAGAACACAGGACACAAAAGGATGGAGCCTTTGGACCAGGCACAGCCCTGGCCATGGGGATATCAAGGACCAGAACAAAAGGGGCTGAGTTTTCGCTGTGGCTGCCCCAAGGTCAAAGTATTTGGTGCTGACCTTGACCCCTGGCTGGGGATCTGCTGAGGAGCTGGGGCTGGGTTCCTGCAGTCCTGTTAAGGAGCCGCACCGGGTCCCTCTGCGAGATGAAAGCACAAGCCAAATAAAGCCACATTAATCCCAGCTCCATTAGAAACACAGAAAATAAATAAATGCTGTTTTCAAATGTGGAAAAAGAAAAAAAAAATCAATAGAGAAAGAAATATTATTTTTAATCTTCTAAGAGGTTTTTACAAACAACAGGGAGGGGAAAAATTGAAAGCCATGAAAAAAGACTTGCCAATGTCCTTTTAACCTTTATTTATTATCACTCAGTCCACATCAGCCCCTGACTGCAAGATAATTTGGAATTTCATTTTAATTTCAATGTATCACATAATTCAACACAGCTTTCCACATTTTTTATTTATTTTTATTTATTTATTTTGTACTAGAAACTTTAAAAAAATCTCTCTTTAGGAAATGCATCTAAAAAAAAAACCAAACAAAAAACCACCCCACATCATAACCCTTCTGCAGCAGTTACTTAATTTATAACATGAAAAGGGTTTGTGCTAAAACATGATAAAAATAAAATCAACAAACTTCAAAAAAGGAATATTCCTTAATAACATGCTTTAGCTTGAAGGGTGCCTGCTCCTCTGCCTTTCTTTGGCTTTGTCGGCCGCTCACATTAGAGTGTGAGTTATTTTGAGCCCAGCTTTTCGGGAGCCTTGTGCTGCACGTCGGGTGGGTGTGTTTGGTGGCCCGAGTCAGGCTGGGAGATGAAGGGCCGGTGGCACCAGCAAGGAACAAGCAGAGGCAGCCTGGCAGTCCCCATGGGCATCGTGCCCCAGTCCTCTCCTTGGAACATGAGATGGGATCCCATGGGAGGTGCCTCTGCTTTCCCTGGGCCAGATCTTTTGTTGTCCTCAACACCCTTGTCCGGGATGGCAGCGAGGTCTGTCCTTCCCTCCCGGCTCCTCCAAGGCTGGTGGTCCCCTGGATGCTGCTTCTGTTAGAATAATGGATTGTCCTGAGTTGGAAGTGACCCACGAGGATCATCCAGTCCAACTCCTGGCCCTGCACAGACACCCCAACCATCCCACCCTGTCACTGAGAGTGTTGTCCAAAGGCTCCTGGAGCTCTGGCAGCCTTGGGGCTGTGCCCACTGCCCTGGGCAGCCTGGGCAGTGCCCACCACTCTCTGGGGGAAGAACCTTTTGCTGAGATCCCACCTGAGCCTGCCCTGACACAGCTCCAGCCATTGCCTGGGTGCTGTCCCTGGTCACAGAGGGCAGAGATTGGAGCTGCCCCTCAGGAGGAGCTGCAGACCCCACTGAGCTCTGCACTCAGTCTGCTCTTCTCCAGCTGGACACACCAAGTGCCCTCAGATACTCCTTGTTTGACTCCCCCTTGAGACCCTGCACCTTCCTCATGACCTCCTTTGGGTGCTCTCTAACAGCTTTAAATCCCTCTTCCATTGTGTCCCCCCAAGCTGCCCCAATGTCACAGGTGAGGCCACCCCAGTGCAGAGCAGAGTGGGACAATCCATTCCTGATGTCCCCCAGGGCAGAGATGTCCCCCCTGGCTCCAGGGCACTGCTGACTCGTGGCCAACTGGCCACCGACCAGGACCCCCAGGGCCCTTCCTGCAGCTGCTCTCCAACCACTCATTCCCAGTCTGTCCCTATGTCTGTGGTTGTCCCATCCCAGGGGCAGGATCTGCCACTTGTCTCTGTTAAACCTCATGCAGTTGGTGATTCCCAGCCCTCTGATTTGTCCAGGTCTCTCTGCAGGGCCTCTCTGCCTTCCAGGGACTCAACAGCTCCTCCCAATTTAATATCATTGGCAAACTTCCCCAGCGCCTCACTGGGACACCACTGCCTGCCCCCCTGCTCCAGGGTCAGGGTTAGGGGCAGCAGAACACTCCCTTCTGCATGGAACCACAGCCAGGGGTATCTCAACCCATGCCCCCAAAAAAACCCTCAAAAGAGGATCTTGAGACGAGGAGGGAGAGAAGAAACTTCTTTATACAAAGGGCCCCTTAATGGATGTCTCGGCCTCGGGCTCATTTGTTGTCCTGGAGCGCCTTTGATTGCATCATTTTTCTTGCAAATCATGACTAATTTGCAAAAGAACTTCCTTGGGCCCCTTCTCTCTTTTTGCTACAGTTTTATGTTCTTTAAAAATTCCAGAGCATTAATTTACTTAATAGGACCTGATGCAGATGGTGCATTTTGCCCGGGATCTTGGCACAGGCTGCGGGCAGGAGGTATCTCATATTTTCACGTCAGCTCCTGCTCCACATCCGTGTTTATCAGGGAGCTCCTGAAGTGACAGGCACAAAAAGGGTTGTTTGTACTCCAAATTGCCTGCAGGGAAGATGGCAGAGACCTGGCGAGGAGCAGATGGACAATAAATTGTCTTTCAGAGAAAGCTTCACCCAAGTCCTCGCAGCGCTCGGGAGGGTGGGGGCTTTTCCAGTGCCACCTGGATAAAAGCAATAGTCAGAAATGCTCTTTGACAGCATTGTCATCGATGCCTTGGTACAGGGACCACTCTGTATCACCCAGAAAATGTCCCCAAGAGGTCCCTGGAGATGAAGTACAAGTGGTGTTACTTGTGACTTGACAGGTGAGGAGAAACCCAGGTTTTGGCTGGGTCAGCTTTAGAGCACAGATTGAGTGAGGCCAGAGGGGCACGTGGGAATGAAACACCCATGGACACGTGTCCCACTGTGCCTAAATCCCAGTCTGCCTTCACCTCCTGCCCCAATGTCCAGGTGTGACCATCTCTCCTCCTTGTTTCTCCCTTGGCTTTGCAAGGAGCTGGAGGAGCCCAGCAGGTGTCTGGCTTGGAGCTGATGCTCGTCCAGGCTCTGAGCATCAAGGACTTGGAGGTCACAGAACCATTTAGGTTCAAAAGACCTTTAAGATCATCCATAGCCACAAGCAAGACCTGACATCCTGAGGCAGCACTTGCCTTGCTCAAAGGGAAGACCTTGAGGCCAAGAGCAGGTTTGTCACCAGTGGAGTCGCACAGCAAGAGGGTCAACTTTACCCCATCCGGATGCTCAGTCTCACACAGAAGGTTAATCTTCTAAATAAAACGGGCAGGTAGGTACAGGGGACCACAAAATCTGGTGACCATTGGGATCTCCAGCTCCCTGCTGGGTGACACCAGAAAACAGAGTGAAATAATTCTGCCAAAAAGTAAAATATTGCCCTTCACTTTCCCAAAGAGCACTGGTGAGGTGGAAATTGGCTTCTTCTCTCTTCCCTCGTACACGCTCACTTGTTAACTAGTCTGAAAAATATTCTTGAGAAAGCAGCTCTGGATGGCAAGTCTAAAATGATGATAAAAATCTCACGAAGGCTCTGAAGGAGCCCAATTCCTGAGCCCCATCCCCTGTGAGTCCCAGACTGAGGAGCCTGGGGGGCAACTGGGCTCATTTCTGCACAGCTCCAGGCCTGTGGCTCCTCTAAACCAAGAGCAAGGCAACGAGATTTGGCTGAAAATGCCGATTTCAGGGTCAGAAATGCAGCTTGTTGAATCAGCAGAATTATCCATGAGCAAATCCCTCTTTTTATTTCATCAGAAACCTGTGGGGAAATGGGTAGTTTTTATAGGTATAAAATGAAATCATTTCAGTGTTCAGATCTCCACGGTGCCCCCGATGGGTGAGACAATAAAGGTCTGTGAAACCTGAACTTCGTCTTCATTTTATCTGGATTTTTTTTTTTTGTTACCGTTGTTGTTGCTGTTGTCAGGGGAAGGGTTTTTGTTAGAGAGGTCCGTAAAATTAAGAAGAATCATTTTGGCTCAGGAGCTGTTACACTTTGGACTGATCAACCTGCACCAAGCCCAGCAGAGACGGCAATTTCATGCAATTATTCTCCACCACGACACGCGAGCACGAGCGCCCAGTCCGGGAGCGGAACAGCAAACTCATCATGCCCTATTTAGCAAAATGTTCCCTGCCAACGTGAAATTCTGACCCTCACATTTTATTAAAAGGATTATATCTTAAAGCAAACTATTTCAGTCCCTTAGCTGGCTTCTTTCTGCGAAAACTTTCAAGACAATTTTGAGGACCGTGGCAGGATCAAGATGAAACAGTTCTGCCTTTCCATCTTGTTCCTTCCAGCTCAGATCCGTGTCTTCCTCCGGTGTGTCCCACCTCGTGGTGTAAGCCTCCATTTGCAGAGGAAGCATCATTTCCCACGAGCTTTAAAGCAAATGCAGGCAGTTAAACAGCCACGGGGTCAGTTCTTCTGTGGTGGAAAGGAGCTCCAACAGGAAGCCACGAGGTCTCCACCAGGTGCAACTTGTCCCCAAAAAGTCACCTGCACAGCTTGGAAAGCCAGAAAAACATCTTCAAGGCCAGTGGCGCTGGAGAGGCAGCTCTACCCCAGATTGGCTTTGTATCCATTCTGGTTAATCACAAAAAATATACTGCTTCTATTGTATGGAATTGCATATGTATGTCGCAGGGGAGGGCGGGGGGGCCACGGGTTGGGGTAGATTTGATAGAACAGCTTTGTGTCAAATGAATAGGTGGGTTTATTATAGACTTCCCTTGCTCCAAGCTTCAGATGAGAGAAATCCTATAATCCCGCCCTACTTTAATACTGGATTAATGTGGATTTGTTAATAAAATGCTGGTGAAATCGAGAATAATTTGTAATTAACTCAAACTTCTTCTGCTCCCCGCATCATTTGGAATATTTTTTCCATAGAGATGAAGGATGGTTCCTGCAGCCACACGTGCTCCAGCTGAGCACGGGGAGGGGGAGACCTGCTGAAAAAAAGCCCCCGAAACCACTGCCATGGAGCAGCTGGACTTCAGGGCAGGAGAAACTCCACCCAACCAAGGCTAAATGTCAACCACAGCTCTGCACTCCTGGGGAACCAACTCTGGTCAACAAACCCTGCTCAGATCCAGGGTGTCGACACTCGTGAGGGTGAAACCCAAGCTATTAACCCCCAAAACGAGGAGAGCACAAGCAGGTGAGTCTGGCAACAGGCAAGGTCCATACAGACAGTCCAGAAACTGCTTAGTAGACGTGGCAGATCCAGAACTGCAGTGTTAATACTGCCTGGTGTAACCCCATCAAGCTTTTGTACTGTGAAGGTGGATTTCAGACAAGACCCTTTTCCCATCTAAAGTCTCTCCAGGCACACAGAAATAGAGGATTTGTCCCCTCAGGTTGGAATGATAGGTCTTCCATCTCCAAATCCTGGCTCTTGTGATGGCTAAAAATGAAGTAAAATGACTAATTTGTTCAAAGATAGCCATGCTACGTGGTAGAAGAAAGGAGGAGGAGAGAGACATGGAAAGGGCAATCTGGGTAATTTTGGTGAAGGTTTGCATCGCCTCTAGTTCATCATAGCAATATCCTGGTCTATTGTATAGGATTACATAGGCCTGCCTTCTCATGGAGCAGTGGGTCAGGAGAGGGGCCAGAAGTGGAGATGGGATTGTCTTCAAGGAACCACTTGGAGTGTTTTCCTTCACTAGACAGAGACCAGACGTTTCCCTGTACGGGGAACGTATCCCTGGTGAGGCCAATGGTACAAGGTTCAACAAGGCCAAGTGCCAGGTCGTGCATTTGGGCCACAACAAACCCGTGGAATGCTCTGGGCTGGGGCAGAGCAGCTGGAAAGCTGGGAATGGCCCTGGGGGTGCAGGTGACAGCAGCTGGACATGAGCCCAGGTGTGCCAGGTGTGCTCAGTTGTTCCAGGTGTGTTCATGTGTGCCACATGTGCCAGGTGTGCCCAGGTATGCCCAGGTGTGTCCAAGTGTGCCCAGGTGAGACCAGGTGTGCTTTGTTGTGCCAGGTGTGTCCAGGTGTGCCCACTATTGTCCAAGTGTGCCCAGGTGAGACCAGGTGTGCTTTGTTGTGCCAGGTGTGTCCAGGTGTGCCCAGGTGTGCCAGG
>VWZG01001792.1:144510-161203 GCA_013396735.1 Grallaria varia
CCCCGGTGTGCCCAGGTGTGCCCAGGTGTGCCAGGTGTGTCCGGGTGTGCCCAGGTGTGCCAGGTGTGTCAGGTGTGCCCAGGTGAGCCCAGGTGTGCCCAGGGGGGCAGGAGGCCGATGGCCCCTGGGCTGTGCCAGCCATGGGGTGTCCCAGCCCCAGGGCAGTGCCAGTCCCTGTGCTGGGCACGGCGGAGGCCTCTGGAGTGCTGGGCCCAGTTCTGGGCCCCTCAGCTCAGGCAGGACATGGAGGGGCTGGAGCGTGTGCAGGGAAGGGAAGGGAGCTGGGAAGGGGCTGGAGCAGCAGGAGGGGCTGAGGGAGCTGGGGGGGCTCAGCCTGGAGAAAAGGAGGCTCAGGGGGCACCTTCTGGCTCTGCAAGTGGATGGATCCAGGGCAGGGTTGGGATCTTCTGCCAGGGAACAGGGACACAAGGAGAGGGAACACATGATGCAGCCCAGCGGGGATATTTTAATGGGAATTCTGTGAAGAGCAAAGCTCAGTAACACACAGCAGCCCAGTATCCACTCGGTTTATAAACCTCCTGGCCAGCTGGCCTGACGTGTTGGGCACCACCTCGCTCACAGTTACACCTTTAACCTGCCCCAGCTGCTGTTCCAGCAAGTTTGCTTCTCATTTAGGGGAGAATCATCTCAACTGATGTCAGTGATGGGTCTGCCCTGGCATTCCTTGGCACCCTCCCAAACCACTTGGACCTCGGATTGGGAAGGGAATAGCAGCCGATCCTCCAAGACTGTGTCTGCTCCAACTTGTCCACAGGGTCTGGCTGAGATCCTGTCCCCCTGCCCCAGGCTTTGCTGCAAAGTGCCCCTGGGGAGCCCAGAGGACACGGTTGGACACCACACACAAGTCTATTCAGCTGCCTCCATCACTCAAAGACCACTCATGATTTCCCTGCCATTAATTGGTGACATTGAAAGTTGAATTTTTTCATGTATGGGAACAAATTGCCTTGAGAAACTCTACCCTTTTTCAGACTTGAAAAAACCCATCAACTATTCAGAAAGGTCAAAAACTTCTGGAGTTTTTAATTCTAGACCTTGGCAGGACGTGAAGAGGATGGAAACCATTCTGTTAAGTGCTGCAGAGCTCTCTCCTCCTCGGGGGAACTCGAGAACAAACCACTCGGCCCTCAGCTGATCTCTGCTTTCATTTCTGTCCCTCATTGTGCGTGGAGGTTACACGAGGTATTTGTGTCTCTCGAGTCCGTCTGGAATCTCACCATTTAATTTGGATCATTCTTACATGCACCTTTGTTGTCTGTATTCTTCATACCTTTGTTGTGTGCTGGGTTGGGGTTTTTTTCTCCCTTTCCCTTCTGGCCCACGGATGGAAAGTCTTTGTCTAAGAGTACAGCTTGAAAGGCTGGGAGTTTGGATGGTGCCGGGAGTGTCAGAAGTGCTTCCTCTTGAATAGAGAGGCTTTTTAGTGTCTTGAATAGAGAGACCCAATAACCTTTTATTAGACCAACAGTTGGGAGCAATGGACAAGTATTCATGTGTAGGAGCCCTTTTGTATCTCTCCAAAATTCACATTCTCTTTAAAGCACTTTGTTTGAAACAGAATTTCCACCAAACACCCTCTGAGAAGGGAGAACAGACCCTCATTTTGCTGAGAGACAACTTCAGAAAATCAGAGAATTATTTAGATCGTAAAAGCCCCCCAAGGTCATTGAGTCAAACCATTCCCCCAGCCCTGCCAAGCCCACTAAGGAACCATATCCCCAAGTGCCACATCCACACTCAGTTTGAACATTTGCAGGGATGGGGACACCACCGCTGCCCTGGACATCCTATTCTAATGCTTGACAACCTTTTGGGAGAAGAAATATTCCCCAATATCCCACCTGGCCCTGCCCTGGCCCAGCCTGAGGCCGTTCCCTCTCCTCCTGTCCCTGTTCCCTGGGAGAAGATCCCAACCCTGCCCTGGATCCATCAGGGACTTGCAGAGCCAGAAGGTGCCCCCTGAGCCTCCTTTTCTCCAGGCTGAGCCCCCCCAGCTCCCTCAGCCCCTCCTGCTGCTCCAGCCCCTTCCCAGCTCCCTTCCCTTCCCTGCAGACGCTCCAGCCCCTCCATGTCCTTCTTGAAGTGCTCCAACAGGTTCTAGAATGGGACCTTCTGGGCACAGAACTGGTCCGAGGGGAGGAGCCTGGCTTCTCCCTTTGCTGAGATGTTCATGGATGAGCAGTATTGCCAGGCCAAAGGTCCCCGGGGAAGGGGGCATGAAGGAAAACAAGTGTAACACAGAGGTGATGAAAATATTGTGTTATTGACATCTAGATACACAAGGAGACTTCCTCTGAGCCAAGATTCCCAAAGGAAGTCAAAGAGTGGGATATCCTTGATAGAACAGGGTCCCCAGGGAAGTGGTGGAGTCACCATGCCTGGAAGTGCTCAAAAACTGAGTAGACGTGGCACTTTTGTGATGTGGTTTATTTGGCATGATGGGATTCCATCAAAGGTTGGGCCCGGTGATCTTGGAGGTCTTTTCCAAAATTAAAGTTTCTGTGATTCTGTTCCTGAGAGATTCCTCCTTTACACAAAGATTGCTGCATCCAGGACCAGAAGAAGGAAAGCATTCTACAAAATGGCTCATTTGGAATCTCAGGTAACACTCAATGCTCCAGGCTCTTGGAATGTGCCTTCCTACTCCACGATGCTTGTTTTCCTGTTTGCCAAGCACATCTGAGTCCTGCATGGATGAGAAGGAAAACCACTGCAGGCTGAGTTCACAAAAGCTCTGCAAACCAGAAAAAAAAGGCAAATTATTTTCCCTATCTCTATCATGGCTTCTCTCATTCATGTCGTCTCTAAATTATACAGCCATGATCTTTCTAATCTCTCTTTGCATGGAAGTCTTTCCATGCCCTTAATAATTTCCTTTGCCCCCGCCTGGACCTTTCCCGTGTCTGCATTTCGAGGCAGGGAGGTTGGAATGGGAAACGTGATTCTGAGTGAATGTGGATCATACAGTTCTGTAATTTCATTATTCCATTACAGTGTTCTCAGTATTATTCCCTCTTTTTTTTCAACACAGCCTGGCATTTCCTTGGTTTTCTGGATCATCCATGCATTTCAAGATTGGGCTGAGCTCTTGGCAAAGAGGAGCAGGATTTGTAGCAACAACTTGCAATTTTTGTAGTTTTGTTTGTTAGTGGTTTGGTTTGTTTTGATTTGTTTGGGGGGTTTTTCCCCGCCAAGATACCCAATTTCCAAAAAACTAATTCTCAGTGCCAGGAAGGGCAGGTCCTTTCCCAGGGGTTCATGCTGAGCTCTCTGCCACGGGATGGGAGAAGAACAAACACTTCTTGGCAGTTTTGTTTCTCCCACTCTCTGAAAAAGTTGGTTTCCTCCAAGATTTTCCTAAGGTGGAACCACCCTATTTTTTGGCATTCCTTTAACTGCCTGGGGCTTACCTCCAAAGCTCTTTGGAGGAGGTTTCTGTGGGTCATGAAACAGGCACAGAAAAAGCCAAATGACGTTAAAAAAAACCACTATCCTAAAACTAAAATTCTCTCCTCTAATTATTCTCAGCATAAACTGAGTCATTCCTATTTTATAGCAGCCTAAGGAAAAACTCTTTCCTGAAGGAAATGTGCAGGGAAACAGTCATATATTGAGTGGGAGTGTTGCTCTGCTTAACTTTTATAGTTGTCTTTTCTTCTCCAGAGCAGAAGAGGAAAGATCCAACTGGCACCTCCAGGTCCTCTTCCTGGTTAAGTGCTGAGAATAAAGTGTCTGGGGGTGAGAGAGAACTTAGGGAAAAGGCAATCTGAGCTTCCCTGGGCTGCCAGGAAGACCTTCTGCCCTCCTCACCACCATGCCCTGTGGCTCCGAGGAGGCACTGGATGTTCAGTAGGCTCTCAGTGAGGTTTGAATGCCCTTAGATGCATGGATGGACAGGAATCACAGGATTACAAAATCATTTGGGTTGGAAATCCAAGACTATCAGGTCCAACCTGTGCCCTATGCCCCCCTTGCCCTCCAGCCCAGAGCACTGAGTGCCACGTCCCTTCATTCCTTGGACACCTCCAGGGCTGGGGATTCCAAACCTCTCTGGGCCTGTTCCAATCCCTGACCACTCTTTCAGTGAAGAAATTCCTCCTGTTGTCCAACCTGCCCCTCCCCTGGCGCAGCCTGAGGCCATTCCCTCTCCTGTCCAATGAAGCTCAATGCCTTTGGGGCTCAAACTGGAGGACCAGCCCTGCAGGCACAGGGCTGAGAGCTTTCCTTTGCTCGGATCCAGGATTCATCCAGAGTTTGGAGAACTCCCGACCTTCATTTCGCCGCAGCCAAGAAGGCAGACACCCACAGCAGGGCTTTGGGGAGCTGCAAGAAAACCAAGCTGAAACAAAGTTCTCCAGCATAAAAGGTTCCCCGTGGTTTGAGGTGGGGAGCTGATAAGAACTCTTGGCACCAGCCTCAGTTCAAGGGGATTCCCAGTGGTGGCTGGGAAGGTTTCAAGGACATGAGTCAAATCACACAAGTGTTCTGGAAACAATAATAGCCATGCAAGAAATGAACTCCTTAGAACTTGACACCTCTGAGCTCAGGTTCCACGTGTTGGAGCCAAAGAGCTTGAAGATTTTGGTGCATAGGAGACCTCTAGTTTGGTGATATGGGCAGGATGGCATCCCAGTGGAGTTGGCTGCCTCGTGACATCCCTTCCCAAGTTTTTCAGGGGAGGCTGGGGAGTCTTCCCTTCATTCCAAGCCCTTCTGCTTCAAAGGCTGAGCCTGTGAGCAGGGAATGGCTTTGTCTCCTGGGTCTAACGATCAAGAGACTCAACATTCAATTAGGCAGAGTTCCCAGGGGTGTCTGACCACAGTCAGCAGCTGTAGGAGGACTCCTTAGGACCTTAGATCATGCCATCAGCCCGACCAATTAATGCTAACTCTACTGGCCTTGTTAATTGTGATGAAGCTCCCCAAGGGGAACAGGACTAAATGAGCAATACATATCAAAGAGGAACTGAAAAGCCATTCTGTATTATTGTCTCTTTGTTGATTTGAGGAGGACGTGATGAACTAGGTACTAATTACATTAAAAAACACTGCATTCTAAACCAATCTCTCCTCTAATTAATGGCGACATAAACCGAGTCATTCCCACTTTATAGCAGCCTGAGCAATGGAGTTTCCAAGGGGAACACAGGCAGGACCCCTCTGGGATGTGGAATATTCCCATGTTTTGAGCAGGGAGACAGAAATTTCCAGTCCCGGAGCACAGAAGGGGACACAGGTGCCCTCAGGGTCCCTCAGCAGCATCTCATGGAGTCCCATGTGTTTCCACTGACACGGTCAGGTGTGTGCACATCACACAAAGCAATTTTTCCTCAGCACCAGGAAAGTTCCCCTTTCCACTTAAATGGATTTTTCTTTTTCTGATTCATTTTTACTTTATTTTATTTTATTTTTTTATTTATTTCCCTTCTGTATCCTTTTCAATCTGGAAAGTGACTTGGCCTCTCTTCCCCCCATCTATTTTCCTCCTGCCACTATTCAGTTTAGGCATGAAACACAGAACTAGATTGAAAGCATTCAATGGCCATTCAATCGGAGAAGAAAAGAGCCCCTCAGAGCTTTATTAGATATGAAGATCCACAATAAAAATCAATTTCTGCCTCTTTATGCAGTTTAAATGACAAAGCACCCACCCATTCTGCAGCCATTGTGCCCGGGAAATGTAATTCAGCGCCGGAGCCGGGACCAGAACACCACGGACTCGCTGACCTGCGCCGGCAGATTCCGATATGATACAGACCTGCCCAGATAATGGGAGCCACTTCATCTCACCGCAGGAGAGAACAAGTTATCTGATATCTTGGAGGGTTAAAAGGCTATGCGGGCAGCATTTTTAAATAGCGCTCTAAATCAGCATCTTTTAAAAAAAACACCTCTGCTTTCTTTTCCCGGACGCCCCGCTCCTCACTTTTCCCGTTGGCAACTCCCAGCCGTGTTCTTGGCTTTTCCTCTTTTGGGGAAGAGCCTTTCCCAGGTGCTTGGCTGAAAGTGAGCACGTTAAAGGGCAAACATGACTGCAGACATTGGCGCGACGCGCGGGGATTCCTGCCAGGGGGTGTCCCTGGGATGAGCTGGGGGCAAAGCTGTCACATCCCACGGCTGAGGGCTCCGGGCAGGGAAGGAGCAGCACCTCGAATGTCAGGATGTGCCAGGGGAGGGTTAGTCTGGATATTGGGAAGAGATTTTTCACCCAACAGGCTCCCCAGTGATGCCTTAAGACTTTCTGTGTTTGTATATATTTGTATATATGTATATATTTCTCTAAATTTGTAAATTTTATGTAGCTGTGCAGCTTCTTATAGTTGAAGTAGCAACCAGCAGTTTCTACCCCTGTACTGCATTTCTGAAGGCCTGAGCTAAGGATAAGATAGTGACTAGAACATTTTATTTAGGACTCATGCACCAGGACTAGAAGAACAATACATATTGTAGTCAAAACTAGATAGAAGACCCATGAAGTCTGGAAAACCTCCAACCAGGGGAATGTGACGTGAAGAAGATGATGGTGAAGAAGCAAAGGGGTCCTGAGACCCCCGACTCAATTCTAGGAAGGTGTGCCCAGGGGCAGACCCGAGAGAGGTTCTAAGGGTGGCATCAAGTTGGTACGAGGGTGGATGGTCCCTGGGTTGGATGTAACCTGTAGTTATGAAAATTAAGTAGTGTTATAAAAATAGGAATCACCTCCATGCTGTGCGCGTGTCATTATACTTTTGAAACTTGAAAAGCTTTTCAGTAAAGGACCTCAATTAAAATGCCTCGAAAGTTTTTGTCCACATTTTAGGCAACACCAGGGCAGTGGGCACAGCCCCAAGGCTGACAGGGCTCCAGGAACATTCAGACAACGCTCCCAGGGACAGGGTGGGATTTCTGGGGTGTCCTGGGCAGGACCAGGAGTCCTTGTGGGTCCCTTCCAGCTCAGGATATTCCATGGTTCTCTTATCATCCCCTGTGCTGGTTTAAAAGTAAACCAGCAGGAGAAATGAACCCAACTCAAAAGAGTTTAGAAGTCAGAACTACAATTTAATAAAAAGATTACAATAAATACACTGATACAAAGGAAAATTGGTTTCAGCCCTCAAAACCCAGTTGTACAACCCAGTCCCCTGGGGCACAAACAGAATGGTGCTCACCAGCCCCTGTGCTGAGCACCACGTGGTCGCCTGAGTCCAAAGCAAAAAGAAAAGGAAAACCTGTTTTCCTTCCAGAAGGTTGGTGGTCGCAGTCTGGTTGAGAGTGGCAGTTGCAGTCCTGTTGAGGTTCTGGTCTACCTCTCAATGTGATGAGTGAGTGCCCCAAGCCCCCAAATCCCAAGCTTATCTATGCTTGGGTTCAGATAGGAACACCCAGTACCTCCCTCAGGGTGAGGGGTTTCACAATGGGCAATTTACTCAGTGAGTCACAGGATATTTTGGTCTACTTGATGGCCCATTAGCAGACATGACTCCTCAGGTTGGGTGTGAAGGTGCCAGTGACTCCCAGAGGGGAGTTATCACACCTGAATCATTGGTGTGAAGACAGGGAACCCTCTTATCTCTTTTTTCTCATGCACCCAGTTCATAGCCTGAGGTGTCAGGTGTGTCCTGGGCAGCTGTTGCAAACAATGCATCATTAACAGCTCATGATCAATGGCAGAGAGGGTATGGAATATGCAGTTCCAGTTACACCCACACCGTGATAAACTGGTCCCAGCCACTATAACTAGGGCATCCCCTTAATTCACTATTGCAAGTGGGTCACTTCCCCATCAAAAACATTACTTTTTGTTTTAATTCCACTCAAATCTTGGCCCAAATTGTGTCTAACAGCAGTAAGTTCCTCGAGATAAAAAGGATTCTGGGTGCAAATGCTTTTTGCACGATTTTTCAGCTTTTTTTTTTTGTCCTTATATCACAGAAAAAGGGAATCAAGCTTCACTGCTGTGCATATTGTAGGGTATCGATTATATCTGATACATATTCTATACCATGGGTATAAAATCTGTGGTATAGATTTAATTACATTGAATTTTTAGACCGGTGACTCTAACACTCACAGGCTTGGCAAGCCACACTCCTTTTATTTAAAAAAAACCCCAAAACCATTAGGAGAGGAAAACACAGAAGGAAAATGAAGTTATGACAATCCCAAGAGTCCCGTTTTTCCATTTGAAGAAGGAAACCCTTCCACTTCATGTCCCAAACCCACTTAATTTTTTTGAACAATTCCCTTGTAAATGACAGCACTGAGTGACATCACCGTGGAAATGAAAGACTTTGATCTGTCTCCGATGAGCCTGAACCCTTCAGTGACTGACTTCAAAACTTCTCGGGGCCTCTGTTTGTTGGGAGCAGGAGGAGCTCTGGATGCCGGAGTGGGATCCGTGCCCTCCGTCGCACACAGCTCTCGGCATCTCTGGCCAAAACTCCTCCCCGTGCAGCACGGAGCGTTTTCAAGGCATTCCTGCTGTTCCCCCTCGGCCTCGTGGCAGCTTTATCTTCATGAAGATGTGTGGGGAGCCTCTGGCAAAGCTTTTGGGCTACCCAGGATGAAACAGGAGGAATGAGTTCAGGGGAATCGGAGTGTTTTACAATTGTAATTTTATTTTTAAAGTGTTTTTGGTGTGTTTACGATATAGCTCTGAGGCTTCCTCTCCTTGGGAGGACATCTGTGTGGTTTTCTGGGGAACAATCCTGGCTGTGGATGGACCCAAAATCTGCCAGGAGACTTTGCTTGGTCCTGTGTCCTGGAGCACCCGGAGCCTCCTACCACTGAGCAGGTGTTTTATGGGGAAGGGAAGCCTGTGGACTCCCTCTGTCCCCAAAAGCAGATTCCTCACTTAAATCCAGACACAAACGGATGCCAGACAGATGCAATTTCCCACATAAAGGCTGGGAGCATCCCAGAGGGTGGGGAACATCCCCTGGCTCAGCACAGGGAGGTACCACCACATCCTCTTCCTTCTTGAGGATGTCCTGAGACCTTCTCAGATCCCTCCCACAAAGGGACCACATATCTTGATGTGACAATGGCTGGAGGTCGTCCCAGCCAGTGGGATTCTTCTGGAAGTGGAGCTGCTGGGTGTGCCGTGTGCTCTGCAGTCCTTGCCCAGCTATCCAGGGATGCCAGGAAGAAACACATTGACATGTCCTGGGAACAACATGGAAGAGAGACACGTTATCAGGAGTTTTCCATTTGGAAGAGGACCTGGAAATTATTCCAGTGCAGTGATAGAGTCATTTAGTGATTCCTGTCTTCTGAGTTACCTGCTGGAGCTCTCACTGGGGCACTGGGCAACCCAAGTGTCTGTGCCATGAAACCCTGTGAATGGCCCTTCCAGAGGAAACGAGGAGGGAAGAAACAGCATTGTCTGGGAGCAAAGGGCAGGAGCGTCACCTCAGATTCCCGGGGGACATGCCAGAGGCTGCATGTGAGGAAGGCCAGAACCCATCAGTGCTGGGTTCTTCATCCACTTGTACGGAGGTGGGGAAAAGAACGTCTGAGATTCACAGGAACTCAGTGAAGCTCCAGCACAGCTGAGTTAGGACAACCCTGTGATGGACATGAGCAAGGCCAGAGTCAGGATGGGATGGTCCGGTCAGGACCCGGAGGAGGATGATGCAGCATGTCCAAGGAACTCAGAAGTACAGGACACTCAGACCTGGGTGTGGGGATCTGTGGCCAGGAAAGGAGGCAAAGCCAAGGATGGCGAGGTGGTGACGGGCTTTGTGGTGGGAGAAGAATCTCAGTGTGGTGCCTGAGGGCAAGAAGAACCTGGTGCTGCTGGTGAAAGGAAATGCAGTGCTGGGATGTCCCAGGAAAGGTGTTCCCAGTGGAGAGAGGAGAGTGTTGGCATTGCTATGCTTTGCTCTGCTGAGTCTTTGTTGGGAACAGCCAGTTCTCCCAGTCACCCACTGCTGGGGAAAGAGGGACTCCTCAGGAACCATGGCTTGGTACAAGCAGGGGGATGGAAATGTCCCACACGTGAGGCAGGAAGAGCTTGGCTTGGTTGCTCCTATAAAAGGGACACTGGGGAAATATGCAGGGAATATATCAGGGGATTAAAGGTGAGGGAGAGGAAAGGGTTGTTCCCATCAAAGGCATTGGCACAAGAGCAGAGTGAGATAAAACAGCCATGAATAAATTTAGGCAGGAAATCAGTGACCATGAGAAGATCCACACTCTGGAAAAGCCTCCCAAAAAGGCTGGAAACTCATGGGAGACCAAAATTAAAAAAAAAAAAAAAAAGGAAATAAAGGAAATAGAGATTACAAAAGGGTTAAAATGAATTTGTGGACAGAAATGGTCCCTTTCACCCCCATAGTCCTGTGACACAAAAAGTCCATGTAATGAAAAAAGGGGTTAATATTTTTGGATATTTATACATATATATATGTATATGTGCATATATATACACACACGCAAATATATATATATTTATATATTTATATACACTCATAGTGTTTTTGCAGATGGATTATCCTCAATACAATCAAAGTAAAAGCCATCACACACTCCCAGCCCTGGAATGCTCCAGTGACAGAAAGCTGGCGATGGGATTGAAGATGGTCCCGGTTTTTTTTTAAAGCAGACTTTTCTCACATTTTTCGTCTGTCACCAGTTCAAAACCTGCTGGGAACCTGCAGCAACAGACAAAACCAGACCTCTGGGTAAATGGTGTGGCTGGGAACAGCAATGAGAGCGGGTGCAGCTGGGTTTGGCAGAGCTGGGGATCTGGTGCAGAGAGGCTGGAAAGCTCCGCCAGCCATGGCTTGCTCTCAAAAACCTCGGGACAGGGATACAGGAGGACTGCAAGGAAATGCTGGGAGCAGTCTGCCTGCCCTCCTCCGTGGGGTGAGCAGGCTGCAAACCCTCCTGGCTCCTGCTGAAGAGGAATCCCAGAGAAAGCCGTGCCTCGGCATTCCCGACCTGCGGAGCGATGGGCAAGGCTGGATGCCAAGAGCAGAGACACCAGGGAAAGGTTTGAGGAGCAACAACACCCCTGTGCAGGCAGTTTTCTGTGCCCAGCAGAAAAGCATCACAAAACACCCAAAGAGGTGAGGTTGCTTGAGGCGTTGGTAGATAAATCAGCATCAAGTGGGAATGGCCTGAGGTTGTGTCAGGGCAGGGGTAGGTGGCATCTCAGCAAAAGGTCCTTCCCCCAGAGGGTGGTGGGCACTGCCCAGGCTGCCCAGGGCAGTGGGCACAGCCCCAAGGCTGCCAGAGCTCCAGGAGCGTTGGGATGATGCTCTGGGGCACAGGGGGTGACTCTTGGGGCTGGTCTAAGGGGGATCCTTGTGGGTTCCTGCCAGCTCAGCTCATTCTGTGATTCCAAACCCACCTGGATGCATTCCTGTGTCACCTGCTCCAGGTGACCCTGCCTTGGCTGGGTGGTGGGACTGGCAGGCACAGCTGATGGGGCTGGAGTTGTGTCAGGGCAGGCTCAGGTGGGATCTCAGCCAAAGGTCCTTCCCCCAGAGGGTGGTGGGCACTGCCCAGGCTGCCCAGGGCAGTGGGCACAGCCCCAAGGCTGCCAGAGCTCCAGGAGCGTTGGGATGATGCTCTGGGGCACAGGGGGGGACTCTTGGGGCTGGTCCTGTGCAGGGCTGAGGGTTGGACTGGCTGATCCTTGTGGGTCCCTCCCAGCTCAGCATATCCTGGGATTCTGTGATTCTGTAATAAAGCAAATAACAAAGGATGGCCACAGTCTGTGCATGGTGTTCAAGTGAACTGTCAGAGACAGTGAAAATAAATTCACCTAAAAGAGTAAAAGGGTTCCCAAAAGAGTAAGGGCACACTGGCAAAGGTGAAAGGGAGGGAATATTCACTTGATGAAGAAGAGGGCAACCCGCTTCACCTGCCTGACCTACAGGTCACCAAGGGCTAATAAGTCACAGTGTAAACCTGTGACATGTGCAGGGAAGGTGCAGTTTATTGACCATGTCATTAACAACATATAAATGTTTAGTCTTCTGTGGGTCACTGGCTGACCCTGTGCTCAGACATGTGATGCAATGACTGTCAGGCACATCCCTCTGCTGTCTGTGACCAGGGACAGGGCCTGAGGGAGCTGCTGGAGTTGTGCCAGGGCAGGGTTAGGCTGCATATTGGGAAAAGGTCCTTCCCCCAGAGGGTGGTGGGCCCTGCCCAGGCTGCCCAGGGCAGTGGGCACAGCCCCAAGGCTGCCAGAGCTCCAGGAGCATTTGGAAAATGCTCTTGGTGACAGGGTGGGATGGTTGGGGTGTTTGTGCAGGGCCAGGAGTTGGACTCAGTGATCCTTGTGAGACCTTTCCAGCACAGGATGTTCTGTGATTGCTCCATCCAGGCATCCTCCATCTGTCTTTGCCTCAACCTTCCCCACTGGAGCACCACGACCACGTGCACGTCTGATCCCCAGGAGAGGAGGGACCTCTGGTATTTTCAGCCAGAGGGATCTGGACAAATCACTTCTGCTCTTCTGTGTGGTCTGCAAGGAACAGACCCCTCCAAATGCAAGAACAATCAGCACAGATGGATGGTGGCACCACAAAAGCTGCTTCAGCTCCAGCTGCTTCTTAATGAGCAAAAGGGAAACTGCAGGAAGGTGTTTCCATGAGGAAGGGCAGATCTTTTTTTTCCCAGCTGTGGCACCAAGGAGTTGTTTGGCGAAGAGACATGCTGGAAGGCAGTCTAGTCTGGTTCAACCAACCCCACTGTTAGGAAACACCCACAGCAAATTCCGCTCCCTGCGCTTGCCACCTCAGGTCCTGGGAGCTGCCTTGTCTCTGTTTGGCTCCTGGTCCTGCTCCTCCTCCCAAACCCTCTGGGCCTGGGCCCAGAAATCCCACCCATCGTGTGGCAGGCTCCATCCAGCCTGGCCCTTTGCCTCTGGCACCAGCCCGGCACCAGTCACCTGGCAGAGAACCCCAGTGGACGACAGTGATTCAGCCTCACATGAACCAAAAAAAGGCAGGGGAAGTGAGTGACAGAGCATTGGTGGCCCAGGAGAACATCAACGTGGGCTCCAAGGCCAAAACTGGGGGTCCTAAGACACGTCACGTTCATGAATTTAACTGTGTGTGGTGTTTATCCAAGAGGCAGAAGTGCTGGTTGGTGCCATAAGACCATGGAAGGGGTTGCAGAATGTCCCTGGACCAACGGGAAATCAAGGAATAATAGAATGGTTTGGGTGGGAAGGCAACTTAAAGATCATCTCATTCCACCCCCTGCCATGGGCAGGGACACCTTCCCACCAGCCCAGGTCACTCCAAGCCCTGTCCAACCTGGCCTTGGACACTTCCAGGGATCCAGGGGCAGCCACAGCTTCTCTGGGATCCAACCTGTGCCAGGGCCTGCCCACCCTCACAGGGGAAGGATTCCCAATATCCCATCCAACCCTGCCCTCTGGCACTGGGAAGCCATTCCCCCTTGTCCTGTCCCTCCAGGCCCCTGGAAATGGTCTCTCTCCATCTTTCTTGCAGCTCCTTCAAGTGCTGGAAGGCCACAGTGAGGTCCCCCCCAAAGCTTCCCTTCTCCAGGCTGGACAATCCCAGCTCTCCCAGCCTTCCCTCCCAGCAGAGCTGCTCCATCCTCTGCCCATCCTGGGGCCTCCTCTGGCCTCTGCAGCAGCTCCATGTCCTTGCCGTGCTGTCCCCCAGGGCTGGGGCAGCTCTGCAGGTGGGGTCTCACCTGAGCTGGGGGGCAGAGGGGCAGAATTCCCCCATCCCTGTCCTGCTGCCCACGCTGGGGGACCAGCCCAGGGCACGGGGGGGTTCTGGGCTGGGCCATGTCCAGCCTCTCCCCCACCAGCCCCTCCAGGTTCCTCTCCCAGGGCTGCTCTCGATCAATCCACCACCATCTTCTCCTTTAATTTACTTCAACTTGATGAGCAAATTTTTCCTCAACTTTTGCAGCTCATCCACAGCCAGGCAGGTATTTTTGTACAGATGTTTCAAAGAACATTTGATTAAAATGAGCAAGATGCTTGTGCATTGTATTGAAAATTGGTTGAGCCTGGTCCTCACCAGGTGTCCTTGCTGTGCCAACCAGGAGCAGGTCAAGAGATGGTCCATGATTACTTGTGACGTCTGTTGCTGATCCTGATCCCTCGAATACAGTACAATGGTCTTGACCATTTGTCTTTTTTTTTTTTTTTTTTCCCAATGTGAGCAATATTGGAGATTTTATTTCCTTTGAGAAGATTTATAAAAACCACTGCTCAAACAAATCCTGTATTCTTCTTCCTGGGGCTTTAGCTCAAACATGGAGGGGTTTAAAAATGATAAGACTTGTTTAATAAAATAAAATAATAAAAAAAAAATAAAAAGAAAGAAGCAATGAATCACTTCCAAACAGTAATATCTGCCCACCTAGAACAGAAGAAATTTAAAGATTAATGGATCTTAAGAGCAGATCACCCGGCAGGCTGGCTACAGAGCTGGGCAACCCAAAACATATACAGAGGGATTAAATAAAATGCAGAGAAAACTTCGTTGACTTAAGTATTCTAAAACTGATGTTCAAGTGGAAAAAACCCATGGAACTGGACAGGAGCAGAATTTGGCTGGGCGAGGTATGTGAAGGGAGCAGCTTCTCACGCTGTTAGTCCATCTAGCTCCAAAAATTCCAGCCCTTTCTGCTCTTCCCCCATCCTGTGGAAGCAAAATCAGGGACCCACTGGGTTTTTCATTTCGGTTTTCTGGTTTGGGCTGGAAGAGATTTAGTTCTCTTTGGATCAGCTGAGATGGGGCTGCATTTGTTGTTCTCGGTGGGTAAAGCTGGGAGAGAAAGGAAGAAGGAGAGACCACTGGGCGTGATGATGTTTGTCAGTGGTCGATGTTGGCCAAAAGGCAAGAGCCTTTATTTGACAGAAACGTGTGTGTCAGTTTTTCTTTTCCAAAAGCCACACCAGGCACCACCTTCTTGATGCCCCTGAGATCAGCTCAGCTGGTTACAACTCGGTGCTAATAATCCCAGTTTGGGGGGTCCCATCCCCATAAGGGCCGTTCATGGAAGAGTTGGACTTGGTGGTCCTTGTGGGTCCCTTCCAACTCAGAATAATCTGTGATTCTTAGACTGGTCAGCATTCAAAAAGGACCAGTACGAGAAAGGATTAATTCAGATAATTAATGATGCTGGTGTTGGGTCATTGATGCTGTTCAATCATACAAGCCAGCCCTGAGGGTGCTCCAGTGGGACTGCTGGGTGGAGGAGGCTCCTACCCTGTCCCAGAGCCCGTGGGGTACTGACCTCAGGAAAGAGGGAAGGCAGAGCTCACCAAACCTGGCTCATGTGTGGATTCCAGCAGCGATGGGGACAATGTCACCCAGATTTTTGGCTGGTGCTGGCCCTGGGTAACAGCTGAGTGGCTTTGCTTGTGCTTTCAAACCCCTGCCAGATGGAAATGGGAGTTAAGGACACGGCTCTGCACGCTGGAAGCATTTTGTCCCCAGGTTTGGGTTAGCCCTGTCTCTTCCAAGTCTCAAGGGTCAGGTCTATGAGGAGCAGCTGAGGGAGCTGGAGGGGCTCAGCCTGGAGAAAAGGATGCTCAGGGGGACCTTCTGGCTCTGCAAGTCCCTGACAGGAGGGGGGAACCAGGCGGGATTGAGCTCTGTTCCCGAGGAACAAGGGGCAGGAGGAGAGGACAAAGCTTCAGGCTGTGCCAGGAGAGGTTCAGGTTGGAAACCAGGAGGATTTTCTGCATGGAGGGGGTGGTCAGGCTTTGGAAGGGGCTGCCCAAGGGGATGGTGGAGTCCCCATCCCTGGAGGTGCTCAAGGAATGGATGGATGTGGCACTGAGTGCTCCAAGTTGGGTGACAAGGTGGTGTTGGGTGACAAGTTGGACGTGACGGTCTGGGATGTCCTTCCCAACCTGAATGATTCAGTGATTCAGTGAATCTGTAAGCACCGGCTGAAACATCCCCAAACTGGACTTCTTGGCCACCACACCCACAGACAGATTCAGTCCTAGTCCTGGGAGCCACCAGGCAGGACAGACCCACCCGGCCCTCTCCACCCGCTGCTGCCACATGCAGATCTTCCACATGCTCTTCCTCCTGTAAATGAGCTTTCTAATACCCTCGTGCCCCCTCCCCAGGGAAGGGAAGTGGGGAATGGTTGATTTCTTTAGACCACTTTGCTGCCTGATCAGAATTACCCGTCTGAGAGGGGGATTTGGATGGCACCTTATCTGAGGTCTTTCTCCCTCTCTTTAATGCTTGAAATCAGAGGCTTTGCTGCATTTCTTTATTTTTCTTTTCTAATTACAAGGAAGAGAGAAAAGGATTGAACAGGAAAGTTGAAATAAAATTAGAAAAACCCGACAACTTTAAAAGTACAATGCGAATGAAAAATGATGGTTTTACTCTTTGCCTTAAAGTAAAATAGCTTTTATCTTTTTTTCCCCCTTACAACAGCCTCCTCTACCTAGATAATGCATTTGGTTAGATTTATTTGCTCAGCCCAGAAAACTTGACACTAAGGGGATTATTTAGTTTTAGATTCGCTGTAGTCCATAGTAATAGCCAACAGGGAAAGGAATGAAGCAGCGATATTAGCAGGGAGATGGGAGGGGAGGGTGGCCGGGGGAGGGGGTGGCAGGGACTGCAGCTAAGCAAAACTGCTTGCATAAACACCATTAAGAAGATTTAGACATTGCTTTTCTTATCATCAGCACTCCTGGAAGAAATAAAAAAAAAAAA
>VWZG01001792.1:161242-173646 GCA_013396735.1 Grallaria varia
AGAGAGAGAGAGAGAGAAAAAGGAGAAAGGAAAAGGGACAGGCCCTGACTTGCTGTGCCTGCGTTTCCATCAAGGCTCAATAGAAAAATAAACCCAGCCCAGGGTCTGTCGGCAGCAATTCTGCCGAGCTCTCCAAGTTCCCCCATCACGGTCCAAAGGAGGCATTTGTTCCACGTGTTAAGAAGAGGAAGGAGCAAGTCCAAAGAGGAGGAAACACTCAGACTTGGCCAATTTTATACATATCCATGAGAGCACATTTAGTTTTCAGAAAAAGTGCTTGGATTTTCTTTGTGCGCTTCCAAGTAGTCGAGCGCACACGGCAGAACTGGAGGGAGAGGTTCTTGTGAGGTTGATGTCAAACTGGAACAGGCAGAGCACTCACCAGCCCAGCTCTGGGAAAACGTGTCCCAGATCCAGAGGGCAGGGACTCTGTGGAAGGACAGAGCAAGGAGCACCAGCTGGGGACAGGCAGGAGAAGGCTCCGGGTAGTCTGTTGTGCAGCAGAATCATGGAATGGTTTGGGTTGAAATGGAACTTAGAGATCATCCAGTTCCCAACCCTGCCATGGGCAGGGACACCTTCCACCAGCCCAGGTTGCTCCAAGCCCCCTCCAGCCTGGCCTAGGACCCTTCCAGGGATCCAGGGGCAGCCACAGCTTCTCTGGACACCCTGTGCCAGGGCCTGCCCACCCTCCCAGGGAAGGATTCCCAATATCCCATCCAACCCTGCCCTCTGGCAGTGGAAGCCATTCCCCCTTGTCCTGTCCCTCCAGGCCCTTGGAAATTGTCTCTCTCCATCTTTCATTCAGGTTCCTTCAGGTCCTGGAAGGCCATAATTATGTCACCCCAAAGCTTCTCTTCTCCCAGCCTTCCCTCCCAGCAGAGCTGCTCCATCCTCTGCCCATCCTGGGGCCTCCTCTGGACTCTCCAGCAGCTCCATGTCCTTCCTGTCCTACCAGAGCTGGAGGCAGCACTGCAGGTCTCAGGAGGAAATCCC
The DNA here is from genome assembly GCA_013396735.1 of Grallaria varia. Taxonomy (NCBI): domain Eukaryota; kingdom Metazoa; phylum Chordata; class Aves; order Passeriformes; family Formicariidae; genus Grallaria; species Grallaria varia. The sequence goes on from VWZG01001792.1 coordinate 162,239, forward strand.
AAGTGCTAGAAAGCCTTTCCAAGAGTCTGATCAGGCCATGGAGCAGCAGTTGTACCTCCAGGATACAGGTGACCCCGACAAGGATGTGCTGGTGCTGCTCTCCCACCAGGCAACACATCCAGCCAGGGAAGGAGGGACATCCATCTGCTGGTCTTGCCCAGGAACAGGAGGTCAAACTGCTTTTCCCTGTTCCCACCATGACTGGGTGTCACAACCTCTACGCCTGGCAGAGGTGTCAACATAGAATTATAGACTCATTAAGGCTGGAAAAGACTTCAAAAATCAGCAAGTCCAACCATGACACAGCCCAACACATCTCAGGAGACAAGATAATGAATGAAGAGGTTATTCATTGAACATAACGAGTGAGCAGATGTTCAGCCATCTGATCTGCTGCTGAGGTCACCATGAGCAGCTCTGAGTGTTTCCCTGTGTGAACATGGCATGTCTTATGGAAGGGATGGGACAATCTGACTGCCCAAGTGCTCAGGTGAGGTAAGAAAGATATTAAGCTCTCAGAGAGCATCCAAAGGAGACAGTGAAGATGGTGCCTTGAGGGGAATCACATGAGGAGTGGCTGAGGGCACCTGGGGGGTTCAGCTGGAGAAAAGGAGACCGAGGGGACACCTCAGGGCAGGTCCAGCTCCCTCGGGAGGGGCAGAGGAGGGGCAGGCACTGANGGACTCTCCAGCAGCTCCATGTCCTTCCTGTCCTACCAGAGCTGGAGGCAGCACTGCAGGTCTCAGGAGGAAATCCCAAGTGCTAGAAAGCCTTTCCAAGAGTCTGATCAGGCCATGGAGCAGCAGTTGTACCTCCAGGATACAGGTGACCCCGACAAGGATGGTGCTGCTCTCCCACCAGGACACACATCCAGCCAGGGAAGGAGGGACATCCATCTGCTGGTCTTGCCCAGGAACAGGAGGTCAAACTGCTTTTCCCTGTTCCCACCATGACTGGGTGTCACAACCTCTACGCCTGGCAGAGGTGTCAACATAGAATTATAGACTCATTAAGGCTGGAAAAGACTTCAAAAATCAGCAAGTCCAACCATGACACAGCCCAACACATCTCAGGAGACAAGATAATGAATGAAGAGGTTATTCATTGAACATAACGAGTGAGCAGATGTTCAGCCATCTGATCTGCTGCTGAGGTCACCATGAGCAGCTCTGAGTGTTTCCCTGTGTGAACATGGCATGTCTTATGGAAGGGATGGGACAATCTGACTGCCCAAGTGCTCAGGTGAGGTAAGAAAGATATTAAGCTCTCAGAGAGCATCCAAAGGAGACAGTGAAGATGGTGCCTTGAGGGGAATCACATGAGGAGTGGCTGAGGGCACCTGGGGGGTTCAGCTGGAGAAAAGGAGACCGAGGGGACACCTCAGGGCAGGTCCAGCTCCCTCGGGAGGGGCAGAGGAGGGGCAGGCACTGATCTCTGCTCTGGGGGGACCAGGGACAGCACCCAGGCAATGGCTGGAGTTGTGTCAGGGCAGGCTCAGGTGGGATCTCAGCCAAAGGTTCTTCCCCCAGAGGGTGGTGGGCACTGCCCAGGCTGCCCAGGGCAGTGGGCACAGCCCCAAGGCTGCCAGAGCTCCAGGAGCATTGGGATGATGCTCTGGGGCACAGGGGGTGACTCTTGGGGCTGGTCCTGTGCAGGGCTGAGGGTTGGACTGGCTGATCTTTGTGGGTCCCTTCCAACTCAACATATTCTGTGATTCTGTGACCCAGTCACTCAACCCTTTTCCCCCCTTCTCCCAACTGGAACAAGACCCCAACGCTGAGCTGCTGCTCCAGGAGCTCTTCCACCCTGGTGTGTTTCTCTGCACTGCTGTGTGAGGTGTCACTGCCAAAGGACCTGAGTCAGCTCATCCCAACTGCCACGGCCTCCCCGGAAAGGGAACACAGAGGCTATTTTAGAAGTTACAGTGCTCTGAATTTGAAACAAAGCATCCCATGCTGAGGAAAAGATATAAACCTTCATGCTTCAGGGCACAAAACCTTCCTGTTACCAGCATCAGGAGAAAAAGTGTCCTTGGAGGCAGATATTGTGGAGCTCACAGAGGGGAGACTTCATATCATACAATCATGGAGTCACAGAGTGGTTTGAATAGGAGGGGACTTTAAAGGTCATCCAGTGCCACCCCCTGCCATGGGCAGGGACACCTTCCAAAGACCAAGTTGCTCCAAGCCCCGTCCAACCTGGCCTTGGGCACTTCCAGGGATCTTCTTGCCTTTCCTTCTATGCAATCTGAATAGAACCCCCAAATTCAGTTTCATGAGGAATTCTGTGGCTTTGGCTTTTATTCCACATTGCTGAGACAGTGACCTTGCAAATTCTCCATCAGAAGAGAACCTACATATGTCTCTGAAAAGGCACATCGTAAGAGGCCGTGTAGGAGAGAGGAAATTCAAGTTCAACTGACTAATCCCTCCCACACAGGAATTGTTGTATTCCAAGTGACTGCTTTAATCATTGGTTGACAGGTCAACTGAATTAACTCTGGATGTAAAAGTTAACTCAAGAGATGCCTTCTCCACCATTTATCCATCTGTACATCACTCTGGCAAGTAGATTATTTGATAGGCAGCTTGTGCCTCTTTGTTTTTATTTGGTTTCCAAAGAAAAGGTGTGCAGCAGGGAGAAGAAAACTGGGGAGTAGAGTGGGAAGTTGTTTTGGGACCTGTGGTCATTGTGGAAGGGATGGACCAGTTTAAGCCCAGTGGAAAATGCAGTTCATTAATTCTTGCATTTCCAGAAATAACACCTTCCCCTGTGGATAAGGCTCATAAGGACTTAATGGCACTTGGATCAAAGTGAAGGGAACATCTTCCTTGAATTTCCAAATATTCCTGCTATTCCACCCATCACCCTCAGTCTCCTTGGCCCTTCTATATATATAGAAAATTGGGTGCCCCAAAGCAGGTTCCTGACTGGGTAAGGAGAGAAAATCTGCTCCAACTCCTTGGCATCCTCTGCTCTTTGCAACTCACCTTGATCTGGTGATGTCAATTTTATTGTGGAGCAGGGGCTGCCTTGAGGGTGTCCTGTGCATGGCCAGGGGTCACAGAAAGAAAGGGAAAAGCAGGGGAGGATCCCAGGTGCCCAGAGACTGCTCATGAGTAGCACAGGGTGAGCCTAAAGGGAGAAGTGGTCCCCTGGTGTTCTCCCTGTGCACGGGGGATGAGCCCACCAGCTTTGTCTCAGAAAAATGCCTGAATCACTTCTTTTATTTTTTTTTTTTTCCTAGAAGCATCACTTCCATCTTGCCTGGCTTGAGCTCCAGCCAGCTGTTTTCCATCCAGGAGCTTATCTCTGGCAGGCACAGGGACATTGTGGGACAGGGCCTGTTGTGTCTGCCCAGAAGATGTAAAGCTGGGGCTCAGGAGCTGCCCCAGAACACGAGAGCCCCCGGCCTTTGTTATCTCCTTCCAGCACCAAGGTCTGTGCCCGCGCTGCACGATTAGCTCTTCTCCCACCACGGGCTCTTGTGGGGAAGGGGTTATTTCTTTTTTCTGGAGCAGCTGTTTTCTGCCCCCCCTGTTTCAAGGGCCTTTCCTCTTGTCTCTCAGCACAACTGCCTTCTGCAGAGCCTTCAGAAAAACCCATCCTGGAGCAGGTGATGTATTCAGCTCCTTTCCACCACAACTGAAGCCTTCTGCACCTGCAGTCTGGACTTCTCTCACTTGCTGTCAAGAGCTGTGTCTGTTCACAACACGTGGTGGCAAACTTGTCATCTCCTGCCACAGAAGAGAATATATAAACCACAAACGCCTTCTTGTCCTGCTCAATCAGAGCCACCACCCACCTTGCACAGTCTTTGGAGGGCAGCCCTGGGATGGGTGAGGGATCCACTGGATCCCAGTGCAGCAGTTCCCAGCAGGGACATGTGAGAACACTTGTAATTTAAGATGATTTTTGAGTGTAGTATGAAAATCCTGGTGAAAAGGTAGAAATAAGGCATGTCCTCGTGGTTACCAAGAGTAGAAAACACCAGGGGAATAAAATCTGGGAATCTAAGGATACAGCATGGCAGCAAGGTGGATTAACTGCAGCCACAGCCACATCCCTGCTCAGATGACAAGGCCAGACCTGGACTGTAGCAAAATGATGGGGCATCCTGCTGGAATGTGAGAAATACCATGGGAGAAGCAAAGCAAATCTGCCCCAATCCACACCTCACGTAGCATATGGCTCAAAGAGTCTGGTGGACCTTCTTTTGCTGCACCTGTGTCTTCTGGGTGAGTGGGACACTTTGTCAGCTCTGTCTACTCTCCAAACATGGGATGCAGAGACCTAAAACAGGCTTGGTGGGGGCAGCCAAGTGCACCCGACTGTGGCAAGCTGGTTGTCTCTCCAGGACGAGGAGCACCTCCTCAGAACATGGACACGCAGCTGAACGTTCACAGAGCTGTTGGTCAAACCCAACGCGGTGCTCCACAAGGGCTGTGGAGTTCAGCCATCGTTGCCTGTGCTCTGGATGGGGCATCTCCAGGTGGGATTGCAGTCCCTCTGCTCCTTGGGCTCCCTCTGTGGCTGCGCTTGTCAGTTTAACAGGTTTGTTGGGTTTTTTGCATCAGGGCAGAACTTGCAGTGAGGGCCATCCTGGAGTTCACGCTGGTGTCTCACTCCCTGATTTCCTCTTGGCCACAGAGCAGCAGCTGGTGGGAAATTAATTGTGTTGCATACATTTACAAGTTAATTGCAGTTTCACTGGAAGGTGGGAAACCTGAGTTTGATAAATAAGAGAAGGAGGCACCAGGACATGCTTTCCCTGCCTGGCCTTGGCTCTGGGGTTCTGGGCTCCCTGCAGTTATCCCTGGCTCCTACAAAGCGGGTCAGGGCCCCGCTGTGCTGAGTGAACACAGGAGGGGCAGGCACTGCCTCAGGAACTGCACGGTCTCCAGCTCTCCTGGAGAGGACACAGCAGATTCCCTTCTTCCTGGGTGATTCCAGTCCTGACTTTTATTTCTGGGGCTTTCTTGATAAGAAGCCATAAGCAGATGTTTCAGCCGGGCTGGAAGCATCCTTGGTAGTGAGTGAGGGAATCCTCAGATGGTCTGATTTTCCTCTGGGAAATGCCTTTCCTTCCAAGGAAACTGTTTGCTATTTCACAGTTTCCCACCTCTTTTTTTTCCTTATGGAGTTGCCTCAGTTATGGTTTTTCTGGATGGACTTCACCACGAGGGCTCACAGGTACGACGAGGAATGACTGCGTTGAAAGCAGAGGATGTCAAGCAATGGGTGAACGACGAGGGGAAGGAATTTAATACTCAGAATCCCAGGAAATGAAAGCCAGCTCCATTCACCCGCAAACAACAAATAATCAGCACCCCTGTAAGCAGTTTGTCTTGTATTCCAGGTCCCACCTGCAGCAGGGGCAAGAAGGGAAAGTACAAACCCCATTATCCTCAGAGGAAGAGATCAGAGGAAGGCAGAAATTAGACAATTTCCATATAGACGAAGTGGCTGAACACAATTTTGGCTTCTTTCCACCATCTGCAAAAGACCTCAGAGCTCTGAGAGAGGCTGTGGAAGGGGTCAGCTGGGCTATTAAACACAGAGTCGAGCTGGCCAAGAAAGGGCGTGAACGAAGTGACAGGGAGAAGCATCAAAGGGGGAAGAAACACCCTTTGCTGGATGGGCAGTGCCTTCAAAGACTCTGTGCTCCCCGTGTCCCAGGGATGAGACGGAATTCAGGATCCCCGTGGAAGGGGCAGGAGCCAGCACAGGAGCCAGAGGTGGGTCCTGGCTCTGGAAGGGCTCCAGACCACCAGTAAGACGTGGCCCAGACACGTGACTTCATTCCGATAGCCTGAGTTGGCTCAATCTGGGCAAGCTCTGCCCTGGTCCTGGTCCTGGTCCAGTCATCCTTTTTTTTCCTGGGCTTCAGTTTACACCTGTCTTGGCTTTCTGAGAGTGAGTTTGACCTCACACAACCTCCCTGGGCTGGAGAAGGTTATGAACACGTGAAGCTGAGCTTCTGCCACCCATCCAAGACCATTCCCTGGTGGGGTCAGGGCTGCTTTCCCCCATGTGCTCCATGTGTTTTCAAGGGCAGGTTGGACAGGGCTTGGAGCAACCTGGTGTGGTGGAAGGTGCCCCTGCCCGTGGCAGGGAGTGGAATAAGATGAGCTTCAAGGTCCATTTCAACCCAAAGCATTCCACAATTCCATGTTTCAGAGCTGATAGGTTGGTAACAACAGGAAGAGACGTGTCACAAAAATCCTACTGACTTTTATATGTTGTTTTGCTCAAATATGATTTTATTTATGTACTTGTGGGGGACAGAAGCACATGGAGAAGTACAAATGTGTGCTTCAGCTTTTTATCTGTCCTGTCATGGATTTTGTGGGCTTTGACTGAACAATTGGCCTTTCCAGAGCCCCTGAGTTACCCACACGAGACCATCACTGTCTGTAAATGGTTACGTACTCAAGGTAGTGGTTGGCATTAAATGGCATTTCTTTCCGCATGTAAAACTGGAAGGTGAAGAGGAAAAAACTCTCTTAAGGATACTCCTCTTGGGATGAAGAGGTATTTCAACTGTCTCTTCAGCTGAAGAGGTGTTTCAGCTGCCAACACTTCCACCATCAGATGGTGCCAAGAATTCCTATGGGCTGGTCTCCCTGGTGGCCTGGGTATTGTCCCAGGGGACACAGACATGGCAGAGCAGAAGACAACAGCGAGGTGTGCTGGTCAGCATGAAGGACAGCACCTCCACAGCCTCCACGAGCAGAGGAGCAGACCAGAATTCCACCCTCTCTGTGCTTCTCTTCAAGCTTTTTAAAAGGAATTTTTCTTCCCCAGCCCCGAACCCATAAACCTGCAGCACAAACCAGGCATTTCCCAGCTCTGCGGTGGGAGGAACCACCTATTTTTTCCCCCAGTTTCCAGCGTGCCACCTCCCAAACTCCTTTGGTGCACCTGACTTTGTGGTGTTGAGTGGAACCCCTCTTCCAGCCTGAGAACCACCCCCGTGTGCTGACAGGCTACCAGAAAAGCTGGAGTTAAAGAAGGCGCACTAGATAATTTTTTTCAAATCTATTTTTAATGATAAGGAGCAGTGGCTGCCACATTCTCTGTCTGTTACCTTGGGCAAACCATTTAAACCTTCCGCACCCCAGCTCTTCTTCTGAGCGGTGGGGTAATAACTCTGCTCTCATCATGGCTCTTGGATGCCTCGGGGCACAATCGTCTCTCGCTATTTCTATGCAGAGTGCCTTCTGCCCCAATTATTGGCGTGTACACAACCGAGGAGGGCAGCGCTGGGCTCTCTGGGCATTGCGGTATTTCCCCTTGGGGGTCCTGCCTTTGGAGTAGCCCCTTTTAATCCACCTGAGTCAGGTAAGGGCTCTCTGCCGTGCAAGGCAGGGTTTCCTAAAATTGCCTTAGCAATGGTGAAGCAAAAGAGGGGGAAAAAATCTGCAACAAAGCCCCTTTGCCATTTATTTTTTATTTTTTTTTTTGCAGCAGTGGCGTTAATATTCTTAGCTATTGTTCCAGATCTGACAATAATATAAAGTTTAAAGGCGAAAGGGGTGGGCAGAGGGGGCAGAGAAATCAAAGCAGACCATTAGGCTGAATGGTTATCAGGACGGTTTGCTCTGGGCAAACAGTTAATCCAGACCTGGGAGAGAGCCCTGGTAGTTAAAGCCCTTTAATGGCCTAAGTCCTATGATAATTAGTCCTGCCCTGGAGGTAGCTAAGTGAGCTACTCCAGCCTGAAATGGAGCTCATCCACTGCTGAGGCCATAATCCTCTGTGCACAATGAGAGCTGAACTAATTCACTGAGTAAACACTTTCTCAGTTACTTACACGCTGTCTTCTTTCAGCCTGACACCAAATAGATTCCCTTCCAAGAGCTGCAAAGAAAATCAACTTCTTTTTTTTTTTCCCTTCTCCTTGTTTGGTTTTTTTTTTTTTTTTTCCTTAAAGCAACTGATCTCAGTTGAAATGCGTTTGGATTGGGTATCCAGAGGATAACCTGGCCAGATATCATCTCCCTTCTCCTGGCATCACACAGCAGCTCCTTTATTTTAGTCCATTACAGTGGCAGGGAGCAGAAAAGCATTTCCCCATCCATTACCTGCCCTTTCCTCCTCCCTGTTTCCCTGCAAAGGCACTCGCTGGAGAAGAGCAGGAGGGTGTGTGAAGGTGGAGAAGAGCAGGAGGGTGTGTGAAGGTGGAGAAGGAGGGTGTGTGAAGGTGGAGAAGAGCAGGAGGGTGTGTGAAGGTGGAGAAGAGCAGGAGGGGGTGTGAAGGTGGAGAAGAGCAGGAGGGTGTGTGAAGGGGGAGAAGGAGGGTGTGTGAAGGTGGAGAAGAGCAGGAGGGTGTGTGAAGCTCGTACCCAAATTCCTGGCTCTTTCAACCCTGGAGTTCTGAGCTCTTAGCTCACCCAAAGGCTCAAGGTGGGGAACGTGGCCTGGAGGAAGAGTAGTTTGAAGTCGCAAGGATGGAAGCACCAAATGTCTTCAACCCCTGCAGATCATGCCCATTTTTCCTACTTTTCCTTCTTTCTGTTGTCCTTAAGAAGTGGAATTGTACATCCTTCAGGACTTTGCCCTCTTTAAAGACATGCCATGAGTGCCTGGTGTCCTCTGGGTGCATTTCACCTGGAGAATTGGCCATGACTATTTCATGGTCTTCTTTCAGGTCCCCCCAGCACCATCCTGTTCCCAGACTCACCTGCAAGACCCAGCTCCCAGTGAGCTCTGTGTCCCACTAAAACCCAGGAAAGGGAACCAAGCAGGTAGCAGAGGTGGTGATGGCTCTTCATGCAGGAAACCTGGTCCATTAACCCCTGGAATCATCCTGTTTGATGGCCAAAGGCATGGAATCACAGGATGGTTTGGGTTGGAAGGGACCTTAAAGACCACTTGGTTCTACCCCCTGCCATGGGCAGGGACACCTTCCACCAGCCCAGGTGGCTTCAAGCCCTGTCCAACCTAGCCTTGGACACTTCCAGGGATCCAGAGGCAGCCACAGCTTCTCTGGGATTCAACCTGTGCCAGGGTCTGCCCACCCTCCCAGGGAAGAATTCCTTCCCAATATCCCATCTAAAGTTCTCTGCCTTTTCAGAGATGAACAGATTTCCCTTGTTTACGCCTGAACTATTTGTTTGGGCTCATGTTGGTGTCTCCAGAGAGAAATGGGCATTCCTGGACCACGTTCCATCCCACCTCGAGGTGGTTGGATGACTCAAACTCCGGGAAGGCACCTTCATCTCCCTGGGCTGGAAAAGGAGTTTGGAGCCCCCCTTGTTGACACTCTCAGCGTCCAAAGGCAGGTCAGAGAAATCCCACCCCAAAAGTGGTGCTAGAGTTGCTTTAAAGCAAATTCCATGGTCTGGGGGGGTTGACGTGTCTGGCACTGCCTCTCTGCAAGTTCAGGTCGACACACAGCTGCAGATGACGGGGAGTTTTTGGGATTCACTCCTCACCCCCCAAAAGGCTCCTTCGGAAGATGCCAGCCCCTTTTCCTGGGCCAGGCAAAAATCCATCACGTGTCAGTGTTCCCTTCACACAAGGACCTCCAGAGTGCTGTAGGTCAGGGGGAGTTTTAGACCTTTAAGGTAGGGAAGATTTAATTCGGTTTTCTTTCCAAAATCTTAGCCAAAGGAGGATTTTTGATGGTGTTTGCTGGCTGCCTGTAACAGAGGAAAACAGAGACAACTGTCTTGCCTTGATAGAAGAAAAGTAAAATCCTGATCTAATTTTATATCTCCAGAAGAGAAAGACAGACATAAAAGGATCTGCCAAAGAGAAGAGTCTCACAATCAAAGGCAAAAAACAATAGACTTTGTTTCTTTATTGGGTATTTAAATGTACCAAATTCATTATCAGCTGGAATCTGGCCCAGGAAAAGAAATCTCAGGAAAAAACAATATAATTAAAGCTCCATCAGTGCTCTCTGTGGTCTGCCAGCAGTTCCAGTTTTATGAAGACCAAGTCATGGACCACAAGCTGGTGAGGACGGGCCAGGAAAGGAGTGGAAGGGAGGGCTCAGGCAGGGTCCAGCCCATTCTTTGGGGTGTGTGGGGTGGCCCAGTGATGGGGTTCATCCCCTACTCATGGCTGGGGTTGCTGGTCCCTCTCCGTGTGAACGATGGAGTACAGCAAGCCCGACGCTTTTCCTTACCCAGGCCACCAGGGAAGCACTTCAGGATCCAAGACAACACGGAGAGCCAGTGCCAGCTGTGGGAGTTTGGGACCTCTCTCTCATCTACACCGGGGTGGACACCCCTGGCTTAGCTCACCCTTTGAGGCTGTTGAGGTGCTCAGTCCTTGGGTGCTCTGAGAGCATCCCCGGGGTCCAGCCTGGTCCTCGATAAAGCAGCGATGGGCAGAAAACACCAGCAATGGTCCCTGGGCTGTTTGAAGCGAGTGAGGAGGGAGCCAGGGCACACCAGCCCGTGTTGTGATTGCTCTTATGGCATCAAACGTGTCGCTGAGTGGTGTTACCAGTGTTGCTTGGAACTAGGAGGGGGAAAAAAATCATTCTGAAGTGGATGTTCAGAGATATTCTCCTCTTACGCAGGGAAAATAGAAACAAAATGATGGGGGGAGAAAGGAAAAAAAACCCACTCCCTGCGCATCAGCAGCAGCTTCTGTCTCCAGGCTCTATGGCAATGATACCTCAACCCACCCATTCAGCAGCCCCATTATCACTTCCCTCCTTCCATTATTCCCCTTCAGCCTTATCAGATGGAAGCAGCGCCTCAGACGCTCCAACTGGAGCCTTGTAATTGTCCCTGGTTGGAGCTCGATAGCACCTTGAACCGCCGGAGTAATCTCTGCTTGGGAAAGGGAAAAAAAAAGGTCTCTGCAAGGAGATGATGCAGAATTTGCCTGTGGCTATGCAGGATCTTTAATAGCTAACACTTTTCCCTCTCCCTCTCCCGAGCTCACAGTTTAATGGGAAAATTCCGTTTTATTTATTATTTATTTCTCCTCAGCCTTTTTAGGGCTGCCTGTTGGGCGGCGAGCGCAATATTTATTACGGGGTTTGCAATATTACTATTATTGTTATTATTATTATTATTAGCAGCTCCTGAGGGCACGTGGTGGGGGAAAGGGAAGAGGTGGGTGGGGGAAGTTGAATGGTATCAGACAGGGGGTGTCTCTGGGGGAGGGAAATGGAAATGGAAATGGAAATGGTGTTTTCTTGGACGTCTCTGCGTGAGGAAGGAAGCCCAACTGCCCGGGATTGATCCTTTCTCCTTCCATCTAGGCAAGGTTTAGGCCTGGGAACCAGGATGCCCAATGGTGGTGTTTGTTGGTTTGGTGTGATAAACGAAACTAATGATTCGTGCCAAAATGAGGATGAAGGAGGTCAGTGTGACCTCGGGAAGGGAGAAAAAGATTCTAAAACTTAATTGCCCCTTACAGAACTTAAAACAAACAGAGTG
>VWZG01001792.1:173719-186075 GCA_013396735.1 Grallaria varia
TTTTTTTTTTTTTAATTATGAAAGGAGCCTTTTTATTGAATTTTATGCAGGGAAGGCAAAGAGCAAAAGATGCCAAGTCCTCTTCAAAAAGCAGGTGAGGGGGATGTCGGCGTTGCTTTGCAGCCCAAGTGCCACCAGCACCTGCCGGTGGCCCAGCTCACCACCCAGGCAGCACCAAACCCGGGAGCAGAGGTGCAAATGGGGACCAAACTCTTCCCTAAGTGAAGATCCACCTCAGGCTGCTGGTGGTGTGTCCTCCCTCCCTTTGGTTGTTCCCTCCTGATAAACTTGCTGGTGATGTTGGTCTCCTTCCCACTGACCTCTGGATTCTCGTGTTCCTGCCCCAAAATTGACTCTCGGGGCCGCCGTTTTTTCAGCTTTCCGTCGACCAAATGTCAGCTGGAAATTGCTGCCCACCATTTAATTGCAGCCCTCACGCTTGGGTGGCCCTATCTGTGCCGGTCCCCTGAAATCTTCATTGTTATCTGGCCTTTTATTCCTCCCGTTGACACCTGGTGGGAAACCCTCGCCCGCTTCTCCCGCGAAAGGTGATTGCAAAGGGGGAAAATGAATTAGTGCCAGTTGTTGCTTTATGATGTGTATCTGGGAGACCTGAGCAGGGTGGGGGGGGAAGAGAAATCACTGAATTCTGAAGGTGTTTTTGCACATTTTATCATCGGGAGTTGTGGACAAGTTATTCTTTGATTTTTTTATTCTTCTTTTTTTTTTTTTTTAAACAAGATATTCTGTCTTTCCAAGACGTTGTGACAGATGGGAGTTTCATCAGCAACAGCTTGCAAGGGAAACTTCTGAACTACAGAGAGTTTCTTGGTGGGTTTGGGTGCAGAGGGCGCAGAGAAACTGAAAATGCTGCGTAACGAATTACCCACTGGCAGAGAGAAAAGTCCTTTTCTTTCCCCTTCAAGCCACAGCGGAGGCCCCGCTGAAATCCATCAGCTGGACTCCTTCCAGTGCCTCTCCAGGAGCACAAGACCACGAGCTGTGATTATTTTGGGGCTAAGCCCGTCCCAGGAGATGGGATCGGGGGGCACTGCGGCGTGGAGAGGAAGGAGGGAACCGCAGCACTTCTGAGGACGTGTCCCAGCCACGTGTCCCCAGATCCATCCCCAGCTCGGGGAAGAGCCTTCCTCTTGCCAAGGAAACCTCAAGTGTCAAAGTATTCCCACCACTGTCACCTTCGTCGTGTCCCTCCCCGTGGTGTGGGGGGTGGTGGTGGCGTGTCCTCCTGGGTGGCAGCAGTCATCAACCTTTGGTCATCTGAGCTGGTGGACCAGAGGAATTTGTGGTGGATGAGAAGCTCACCATGTGTGGGCAGGGCAGTCCTGCAGCTCAGGAAGCCCCCCATGCCCTGGGCTGGTCCCCCAGCGTGGGCAGCAGGACAGGGATGGGGGGATTCTGCCCCTCTGCCCCCCAGCTCAGGTGAGACCCGACCTGCAGAGCTGCCCCAGCCCTGGGGGACAGCAAGGCAAGGACATGGAGCTGCTGCAGAGGCCAGAGGAGGCCCCAGGATGGGCAGAGGATGGAGCAGCTCTGCTGGGAGGGAAGGCTGGGAGAGCTGGGATTGTCCAGCCTGGAGAAGGTTCCTGGAGGGACCTTAAAGCCCATTCCAGTGACAAAAGGGGCTCCATGAGAGCTGGGGAGGGACTTTGGACAAGGGGCTGGAGTAACAGGACAAGGGAGAATGACTTTAAGTTGAAGTATGGTAGATTTAGACGGGATATTAGGGAGAAATCCTTCTGTGTGAGGGTGGGCAGGCCCTGGCACAGGGTGCCCAGAGAAGCTGTGGCTGCCCCTGGATCCCTGGGAGTGTCCAAGGCCAGGTTGGACGAGGCTTGGAGCAACCTGGCCTGGTGGGAGGTGTCCCTGCCCATGGCAGGGGTGGGATGAGCTTTAAGGTCCCTTCCAACCCAAACCATCCTGTGATTCCCTGATTCAATATTGAACAATGGTGGGCATGGTGGGACCCCACAGATCCCTGTTGGATCCTACAGCTCAAGGTCAGGCTTAGTCAGAGCCACCTGAGATTTACAGCCCAGAGTTTTGCCTTCCAAGGAAAAGCTGGATCTATGCAGCTGATCATAACGGTGACAGGACCGTCTGTAAATCAGTCTCTTGTGTTCTTCATGCAAAGAGAAGATTTGTAAACAAACAACTTTTTCCCCCCCCTTCTTGGTTTGTTTTTTATGTTTGTTTGGTTGGTTTTTTTCCTAGAAGTTACTGGCATGACTTGTGATTACGTTTTAGGATTTGTAAATCTGTTTTAGGATTTGTAAATCTATTGCCTGACTTCTAAGCCAATCGACTGTTTCAGAAGTCAGTCAGGGAGTTAAATCTGATGTGAAAAGTCATGGTTTGTAAATCAAACTGCAGTTCTTAGGTTAGCTGAGAGGATTTATGAACCTGGATGGAGATATCTAAATCTGGTTTATAAAAGCACTGATTTATAACTGAAACCCCAAAGCACGGCCTGGCTCCTGGCAGGTGATGAGTCAGGAGGTGCAAAATGACCATGACATGGACACCCGGCCCCGTCTGCCGCAGGGATCCCACAACATCCATCACCACTCCTGGATTTACCCTGCACTGGAAAATACAAGCTCAGTGCCTCTGGATCACACCCAGGGTCATGGAGGCTTTGGGTGTTGGCCACCAAAGAGAGGAGATGTTTTCCAGCCATTCTCCAGCCCTAGGTGAGCCTATCAGGACCCCACGGAGCCCCAAAACCCCACAACCTCCTTCCTCACCCCTCAAAACCCCACAACCTCCTTTCTTACCCCTCAAACCCCACAACCTCCTTCCTCACCCCTCAAAACCCCACAACCTCCTTCCTCACCCCTCAAAACCCCACAACCTCCTTCCTCACCCCTCAAAACCCCACAACCTCCTTCCTCACCCCTTGGCACCCCAATTTCCACCCAGGCCAGCAGTGCCTGCTCCTGATTCTCTGAGAGGCTTCAAAAGTTTTCTGGTGTAAAAGTGTCTCTTATGTAAAAAAAAAGGGGGGAAAAAAAAAAAAAAGAAGAAAAAGGAAGGGGGAGAAATCAAATTTCTACAGTTCTCAAACTTTTTTTTAAGCATTTAAATTTTAAGCTGGGGATTTATAAATGGGCTATTAAAGTTTAAGAGTTTCATTATAGTTTTTTTTAAATCATAATTACTTTAGGTAGGGGAGGAGGGATAGATCTACTTTATTCCTAGTGGAAACTATACATATATATGAAGTATCTATATAAAAGCTGGAACTGAGCTTATATTAATACAGTTTAACTGATATTCAATAACTTCACCCTCCCTTTTTCCTATTGTCCATATTTAAATACTTCAAAAAGAATTCTAATCAAGTGGAAATTAATAGGGGAGGAAAGACTGGGGTAGCAGGAGAGGGCTCTAATCCCACTCTCTCTTAATATTTCAAAGTCTCTTTTATTTTCCTAATAAAAAAAAAGAGAGAGCGAGAGGGAGAAAGTGGAATTAATCCAGGGCTCTGAACTGTCCTCTCGTCTTCCTGATTTAAATGAAGCCCAAGAGCACATCACAGCAGCAGAGCCACGTGCCACGGTGGGCTCTCCCTCCCACCTCGCCCTGCCCTGCTCCCATGGGCAGAGGGGGCTTTTCCTCTGCCCCACGGGCAGGTTGGACACGGCCCCCCAAACCAGGGCACGAGGGCAGAGCTTTGGGGTCCTGGTGGGATTTGGTGCCCCCAGAGCCCCGAGGAACCGGCTCATCCCTGCACCCCGGGGTGTTGCCCCTTCCCTGGAAGGGTCTGGTGGCAGTGCCGGGGTTGGGTCAGGACACGGCTGAGCAGGAGCTGCAGGAGAAGGGAAACCCCTGATGGAGGAAACCAAATATTCTGCATTTTTGGCCTCCATTTCTCTGCTGCTGCTGCTGCTGCTGCATCCTGCTGCTCACTGAGGATGGAGGAGCAACCCCCCCGCCAACCCCATGCCTGATTCCTCCCCAACCCCATACCTGATTCCTCCCCAACCCCATGCCTGATTCCTCCCCAACCCCAGCCTGCCTGATTCCTCCCCAACCCCATACCTGATTCCTCCCCAACCCCATGCCTGATTCCTCCCCAACCCCAGCCTGCCTGATTCCTCCCCAACCCCATACCTGATTCCTCCCCAACCCCATGCCTGATTCCTCCCCANAACCCCATGCCTGATTCCTCACCAACCCCATACCTGATTCCTCAGGGACACCCCAAGTCAAAGTGTCCCAGCCTGGATTCTCATCCATAGAGGGTCTTCTCCTTCTTCCCAGGTTGGCTCAGAGGCACAGTTGGGAAGTTCCTCCTTTGAGAAGATCCCTTGGTAAAGCTTTAATTTGAGCTGACCACTCTGCTTAACTGACAGGCATTTAAACGAGGCATTTCCCTAAACACTTAGTTGTGGCGGGTTATTTTTTTTTTTTATTATTATTTTTTTTTCATTTTGGAAGCCTTCTGTTTAAAATAAAGCTCTCTGCTACATTTCCCAATCTCATTATGCAGAAAGAAACATTCATTATGTACGATATTAAGCTCCAAGGCTTAATGTACTACATACCATGATGACCATGCAGTGTTGTTTTACCTTTTAAATTCCTGAACAATGAATAACTTGTGTAAGAAATACACAGGTCTGAAGTGGCTTCATTCAACTACCTTACAATTTAACAGAAAAAAACAAACAAATGAGAAAAAGAAAAAGCTGCGGTTTTCAAGCTTTTCAAGACAAATGATGGCACCAAGGAACAGTCATTTGAGAGAAAATGTGAATTAAGATGACAAGGATAAAGAATTTCCAGTGGTTTCTAAGCCTTGAGTTTCTTAGAAATTCAACCAGCAAAACAAAGAAGGAAATGATACCTGCTCCAAACCCACCGAGGACAAGAAGCTGGAAATAATATTCTATTTCTGCCTGTAATATCTTCTCGTGCCTGGTTGGAAATGCTTGCACTGCCCAGAGCTAATAACCAGTTATTAGTGCCCGTGACCCGGCTGGGCACTCTGGGGAGGCAAAAATCACACCCAGGGTGTCGGAAGGAAATACAAGCACAGGGCTGGAAATAATGAGGAGAGATTCAAATTCGTCAGGATCTGGCGAACGGCAACGTGGAGAAGAAAATCATTGCAGAGCCTGTGTGTCTCCTGAGCAGGAGAAACGGCGGGGCCGTGGTGCTGTGGGACACTGGTGGGACACTGGTGGGACACTGGTGGGACACGGGGTGGGCAGCCAAAGGGACCAGAGATGAATGGGCAGCACCCAGCAATAAATGGGCCCGTGAATGTTGGGTGCCTTCCCAAAGTGCTGCTGCTGAGCGAGAGTGGAGGTGACCCAGAGCTGGCTGGGCTGGCTCCTGGATGGCCATGGACCTTTGCCATGGGAGGGGTGGGAACAGCCCCCTGGGGTGGACATCAGGGCCGTTTTTGAATGAAAAGGTTGATTACTGAAAGAGTTTATGGGGTTTTAAATTTGGTTTGATCGTTGGGGGGTGTTTTTGTTTATTTTTAGTTGATCGGTTTGTTTGGGGAGTTTTTTGGTTGGTTGTTTGTTTTTTGTTTATTTTATTTCATTATTTTATTTTATTTTATTTTATTTTATTTTATTTTATTTTATTTTATTTTATTTTATTTTGTGATAGCCATCTGATTTTGTCTCATCAACCATACGGAAGACCTGCCCTTTGCACTTTGTGACTCCCCTCTTCCCAGTTCACCACCCTCCTCACCACACTCGGAATCCCACCAGGAGTTCATCCCTCCCTGCTCCTGGGTGGTGTGGGTCAGGAGATCCCATGGCCCTGGCCCTGGGGATGGAACAGCACAGGCACAGCAGCCCTGGCCCAGCTCTCCTGCCATGGGATCCACCACTTCCACAAGGTCTTGTCTTCTTTCATCACCTGCAAACGCTCCCAGGGGACTTGTTCAGGTGTGCTGCCCATCCTCAGGTGACACAAAAACCATCTGCAGAGTGCAGCCCTCCAGGACAGACTTTTCCAGCTCATCCTGTGACAAAGGGGATCCTGGGAAAGCAAATGTCACGAATGTCAGGATTTCCCCAAAGGACCAGAATTCCCACTTTTGGTCAGTTGTTGCTGCCCTGAAGAGATTGTGATCTGAATGAGACAGAGCAAGAGAGAACACAGAGTTATAGAATGGGTTGGCTTGGAAGGGACCTGAAAGACCATTTGGTTCCACACCTTCCACCAGCCCAAGCTGCTCCAAGCCCTGTCCAACCTGGCCTTGGACACTCCCAGGGATCCAGGGGCAGCCACAGCTTCTCTGGGATTCAACCTGTGCCAGGGCCTGCCCACCCTTATAATAAAGGATTTTCTTCCCAATATCCCATCTGAACCTAATCTTTTCCAGTTCAGAGCCATTCCCCTTGTCCTGTCCCTCCAGGCCCTTGGAAATTGTCTCTCTCCATCTTTCTTGTAGCTCCTTCAGGCACTGCAAGGCCACAGTGAGGTCCCCCCAAAGCTTCTCTTCTCCAGGCTGGACAATCCCAGCTCTCCCAGCCTTCCCTCCCAGCAGAGCTGCTCATCTCTGTTGGACAATTTGATGCCATTTGTGCCTCTGATTCTTTAACACATTCCATTGTTTCATTCCCCGATCAGGTGGTCCACACTGGCTTCCAAATACAAGGAATCCTCCTCTTCCCAAGGAATTTACCCCCTGTGGTCACTCCTCATTACCCAAATTATTTCACAGTCAGTGCAGAGCATTCGGGATGATGTCAGGGCCACTTTCAGGGTCTCTTTTGTGGCAACGCCCTCACAGATAAAACCTGAACCAACCACTTCTCCACCAGCAAACACATAGAATCATAGAATCATAGAATTGATTGGGTTGGAAAAGACCTCCGAGATCATCAGGTCCAACCCTTGGTCCAACTCCAGTCAGTTACCAGATCATGGCACTCAGTGCCACGCCCAATCTCAGTTTAAAAACCTCCAGGGACAGTGAATCCACCCCCTCTCTGGGCAGGTCATTCCAACATGGACATCTCCCCCCTCCCCAAACAAACATCCATCTGCTAAAAGATCCATCTCCACACCCACCAATCCAAACCTGGAGCAAAGGCTCCTACAATGCCATAGGAGTGAAAGATAAAGCGGTGTGAGTACAATAACCCATCAAACTCAGCAAATCCTCCAGTCAGAATATAATTTTACCGGAGAGAGGAGGTGGGAAATAGCTTTTCTGTCAAAGAAAAGGTGGTTTAAAATTAAAATTCATTAAAGAAGGCGAGCTGACACATTTTTGTATTCTTTGAGGAAGTATATCTGTTTCATTTAATGCACTGTCCAATTAAAAAAGAAGTGGTCCCTTATTACAGATATGATTTATTCTCTGATAAACCACTGATTTATGGCTCACTAGGGTATATATTTAATACCGTCCAAAAAAAAAAAAAAATAAAATGAAAAGACACCCAAAACTATCTGCAGTGCTACAGTGACTCAGTCTGAAAAGGATCTGAGGAAGCAAAGACCCCTGGGAGTTAAATGTAATCTTTGCCTGGGATAAAAGGGCAGAGAACTGCTGATCTTCACAGAAGGATCCTGCATCACAAGCCCCAGACACCCTGCACACACAGGCCCATCCTTCCTCTCCTCCTCCTCCTCATCATACTCCCCCTCCTCTTCCTAAACCCCAGCCAAGGCTGTGGTGGGAAAGCACTGGTTTTAAACAGAAAAAAACCCCAAAACCCAAAAATATGGCACTGTTGGATTTTCCCTCCCAAATTCTGAACACCTCAGAAGTGCTGCCTCTTGGTACCCACAGAGAATAACAATTCATTTGTTAAACCTCAATTTAGAAAAATAATTGGGATTTTTTTTTTTGTTTTGTTTGTAAGTAGCTGCCATCTACGGATTTGATTTTTTTAAGTGTTTTTTTGGGGGTTTTTTTGTTTGTTTGTGGCTTTGTGGTTTGGTTTTTTTTTTTTTTTTTTGTTTTGTAAGTAGCTGCCATCTACGGATTTGATTTTTTTAAGTGTTTTTTTGGGGGTTTTTTTGTTTGTTTGTGGCTTTGTGGTTTGGTTTTTTTTTTTTTTTTTTGTTTTGTAAGTAGCTGCCATCTATGGATTTGATTTTTTTAAGTGTTTTTTTGGGGGTTTTTTTGTTTGTTTGTGGCTTTGTGGTTTGGTTTTTTTTTTTTTTTTTGCTTTCCAAATTGGAAGCCTCATTTTGCAGATGGAGAAACAGGGGGCTGGGATAAGGGAAGTGCTTGGCTTCACTTCCCAGCACGGTGGGGAGCAGCCTCGAGGAGGGACAGCAGGGTTCCTCCATGGGTGGCAGGCAGGCTGCACGTGAGCTTTTCTGGCTTTGAACTTCTTGGTCCTGTTTTAGACCAACCCAAAATTGAGGGTTTATCCTCTCCCAGTGAAAGCACCTGAGAGAGGTCAGGAATTTGTTTCCTCCATCGCTGACAAGGGGAGAAGAGAAGAACACTGGCATCAGGAATGCTGAACCCCAGCAAGCTCTGCCACCCAAAGGATTTCAAACCTCGCCCCTGTCTCCCAGAAAAGGACAAAAATGGGAGAGGAGGTGAGTTTGTTTGTCCCTCCTTTTCTGCTTGTCCAAGGCCATGGTGCTGACCCTGTGCTGCAC
The DNA here is from genome assembly GCA_013396735.1 of Grallaria varia. Taxonomy (NCBI): domain Eukaryota; kingdom Metazoa; phylum Chordata; class Aves; order Passeriformes; family Formicariidae; genus Grallaria; species Grallaria varia. The sequence goes on from VWZG01001792.1 coordinate 182,339, forward strand.
CAGTACATCCTTGGCCCCATCCCCATCCCCTTCTACATCCGGGTGGTCCAAGGTGCTCTGGCAGAGCACCAACACCCCTAAACATCCCAGAAATGTTTGTTAGGGCTTAAAAAAATGAACAGGTGAAGAATACCAGTTCTTCTGCCTTTGGGATTTTGCCCCTTCAGAAGGAGCAGGGGGCACTCTTTCCCCCCTATCACGGGAGAAAGAAACAACGTCCTTCCAACCAAATGACCACCAAAGTCCTTTGGTCATTACTGACAACATGTGAACCTCTGCAAGGGGAGGAACCAGCATGAAATCCCCCATTTTTCTGTGCAAGTTCCACCTCGTCTGTTTGAGGAGCAGAGATGAGAAGAACAGGCAGAAAATGTGTCTTTATTTCTCCCTCCTCTGCAGACACACCAACCCTAACCCAGGAAATCTCTGCAGGTTCAAAATTGAAGGTCTGTTGCATTTTCTTTACACACCAAAAGTGTCTGTGTCCTTACAGCCAGCACAGGAGCTTGGGTCGTAAATTCAAGATAAAGGACTATCTAGTAAATAGAAAGAAAGCCATAGGAGTGACTTGCCTCTGTCTGCTTCTCATGTGCTCTTGTAAAATCCAACTGAAACCCAAAACCCTCTGAAAGAAAAAGTGAGGGCATTTTAATTTTCTAGGCCTTGTTTATCTGAACTATCACCTTTTCACCAGGTAGGAGAAAAGGAGGTGAAACCCAGGCAAGGACCCCACACAACGTGGAAATGCCACACTCAGGGTTGTTCTCCACTGAGGGGCACAAGGGTGAAAACAAGTCTTGGGACAACACCCGTGCTGGTGTTGGCAAAGAGACACGGTGGCCTCAGGTCCTTGTAGGACTTTCACAGAATCCCAGGATATGCTGAGCTGGAAGGGACCCACAAGGCTCAGCCAGTCCAACCCTCAGCCCTGCACAGGACCAGCCCCAAGAGTCTCCCCCTGTGCCCCAGAGCATCATCCCAACGCTCCTGCAGCTCTGGCAGCCTTGGGGCTGTGCCCACTGCCCTGGGCAGCCTGGGCAGTGCCCACCACCCTCTGGGGGAAGAACCTTTGGCTGAGATGCCACCTGAGCCTGCCCTGACACAACTCCAGCCATTGCCTGGGTGCTGTCCCTGGTCCCCCCAGAGCAGAGATCAGTGCCTGCCCCTCCTCTGCCCCTCCCGAGGGAGCTGGACCTGCACTGAGGTGTCCCCTCGGTCTCCTCTTCTCCAGCTGGACACCCCAAGTGCCCTCAATGTCCTCACACGCTGCCCCTCCAGGCCCTTCCCCATCCTCATTGCCCTCCTTTGGGCGCTCTCTCAGAGCTTAATAATTTTCTCATGCTGTGGTTTCAGACAGATTGGGAGCTGGCTGACAAATCCTGGCGCACTGGCCGAGTGGCCGCGCTCTCACAGCTGCAGAGGTGGAAGGACACTTTGCAGGCAGGTTCTCCACCCCTGTCCTTGCTCCATGGAGAGCTGGGCTCCCTCACCATCACCTTGTGGAGGGGTCTGTCCTCGTCCCTCTGCCATGCCCTGGCCACAGGTGGGTTGGAGCCCCATGGCCTCTCCTGCAGTGATTCTCGGCACAGAGCATCCCGCATCGCGCCGCCAAGCCTTAACTGGTTTCTCCAGATACCATCAAAGACATTTAAACAAGCCTGATGCTTGAATGCGTTTTGCATCAGGTGTGTTATACATAAAATATGTTGAGTCAGTGATAGCGCCCTTATCTAAAGACAGAGGGCAGGGAAATTTCACCCGGTGCACTTTGTCAGATTGTTCCCTGACACCGACGGCCCCGGCTGGCTGTGACGAGCAGGTGATCGCATCGGGGACAGGGGGGGTTCCTGTGCCCTGCACTGGGGGCTGGGAAATGGGTGGGAGACCAAAGGGCACGTCCAGGTGGGTGCCACAGGTGAGCAGCACCTCGGTGACACCGACACCGAGCAGCTTTCCCCTGGAGACAGGTTTGGGATGGAGCTTTAAGGAGGAATTGCAGCCCTGTTTTTGTCTACTCAGACAGTGAAATGTCTGTGTTTGTCCACCCAGTTTAAAGCTATTTAGGTCTGGTGCTGGTGCTGATACTCTCCGTGTTGCCACAGCTGCACAACGTTCCTGCAGCTCTGCTGACATTCTCACCATCAGAAGCTGCTGCCTGTGGGAAATTATCATGAAGATTTTTCTTGGTCACCTGCTCCTGGGCAGGGAGGTGGTCTTCTCCTTCCCAGCAACGTCCCTCACAAATAAGCAGTCCCCAGAGTAACCCCCAAATACTGCCCAAGTGCTGAGCACCGCAATGGCTCCAGCAAAGCCATGGCTCCTACACCTACAGATGTGATTCTGGCCCTGCTCAGCCATAGTGCCACAGGATTCCTCAGGTCTGAACCGACTTCCTCAGGGAGTAGAAGAACATCTGGAGACGTGATAAACCTACACGACCTTTTTTTTTTCTTTTTTTTTAAGGAGTTGGAGTTTGTTTGTCTCCTCACCAGCCACCTGAGTGATGAAACAAAGGTTTTAGACATAAATCAGTGCCTTGAGGTCATTTCTGCTCCACAGCCAGTCTGGTGTGTGGCCGTGGAGAAGCCCTGCAGCTGCCCCATCCCACCACCCTCAGGTCCTCTCTGGTACCCGGCGGGTGATGGCACCGATTGCTCGCAGGGTCGCTGCAAAGATAAACACAGTGCTGCACCCAGCCACGGTGGGCAGGGAAGCAGATAAGCACCCGGGCTGGAGAAGGGAGGCACAGGAATTATCTGAAGGCAGTAAAAGGATTATCGCTGCGGAATGAGCCCAGCTCTGCTGAGCAGGGGGACGGTCGACATCAGAAAAGTCTCTCCTTGGCTCCACCGCCAGCCCGCACGCAGTCCATGTGTCCTGCCCTCTGTTTGAGAGCATCCTGCTGATGTCCCCACCTCCATTTCCTACTGACTCTGGGTTAATTTGGACACTTGGAAATAAAGCTGCCAGGTGAGCCTTTTGCGACTTCTCCGAGTTGAAACCCATCTTTGAAATTGCAGCTGTGGCCCAGCCACTCTTTAGTGCAGCTTCTGCTTCCAGGGCCATTTGCAGCCAGGCAATTTCTTTGTTAACCAGAGCATTTAGTGCATTGCCCCTGCATTTCTTGACCTCTTGGACACCTGGGCGTCTCCCAGCCCCCTCCTCCAGGGGAAGGGTAAGACGCCATCCAAAGAAGGGCAACCAGGCCATCCTTACCACCAAGAGAGAAGCCTTGCTGCGAAACTCCATAAAGGACCAAGAACTTGCTCTTCATCTCTTCTCCCTCTCTTCCCCCTCTCTCGCCTTCTCCCACCTCAGAAAAGTAATCTCATCCTTTCGTCACATATTATTGAAATCCCAGCTCTTAAAAAAAAACCTCTCATTTTTTGCCCAGACTGAGAGCATGTCATTCGGAAGTGATGTGCAAGGCAGGAGATAACCAGGTAGAACTCAGCGATTCGCCACAGAAAATGGCTCCATGTATGGTTGTAATGCTATCAGAGCCCGGCCCTCAATAGCTCTTTACCGCTCCCAAGCTCAGAATCTGCTGATTCAAGAACTTTGCCTGCGCGGGCGGAGGAGGAGGGGACTGGGCTGAGGGGAGATGGGAAGGTGTATAAAAATAGAGCATTTGTGGCCGGACGGAGCACGGAATAATGCAAAGGCTCTGCTTTCTTCTCGGGTTTTTTTGGGGGTGTTTTTTTAATTATTATTTTTTTTTTAATTTTTTTTTTTCC
>VWZG01001792.1:186093-196905 GCA_013396735.1 Grallaria varia
AATTTTTTTTTTTTTTTTTTTTTTTTTTTTTTTTTTTTGGGCCAGAAGCACCACGCAGCTTCCCCCACCCCTGCTCATGCTCCTGGGTCTGTGTTCTCATTTCATGCTTTGGTTGTGCCAGTTGGGAGGGCTGAATCCCCTCGGCTCACTGCTCGGTGCCAAACAGTGGCGCTCCCTGGGAAGCAGAGGCAGGTCAGAAGCTGGCTCCGTGCAGACGGGGGGATTTGGCAGCAGCAAACGGGGGGCTCAGAGGGGAGGTGGCTGTGGGAGTTCCTCGGGCCAGGAGGTCTCCCTGCGCCGAGGAGTTTGGAGAGAAACGTCCCACGGAGTTCTCGTTTGTGCCGAAATATTGCTCCGTGCTCGTGAAGCAGAAGGTGCCTCTCTCTGTTCAGCGGGTGGTGGCACACAAGTCTTTTGAGAGGACACGGAGAAGGAAATAAAGCCCACCAAGTGAGTGGGAGGCAGGGTAGAGACAGACGAGCGTGGGGTCCCACCAGCATGGCCATGAGGTGAGCCCAGCTGGTTAAAGCCTGGGGCTCATAACACTGAGGTTGTGGCCTCAGTCCCTTTATGGACCATTCACTGAAGAGTTGGCCTCGATGATCCTTGTGGGTCCCTCCCACTTGGGATACTCTGTGGGCTGTGACACCTTCCTGGGTTCTAGTCCTGAATTCCTTCTTTTACCTCTAGATGTGAGTGAGGGCACCCAGAACATTCTGGTGACTTTGTAGATCAGTGCATTATATATCTAAACCTACTTTTGGCAGAGGAGGGGATCTGTGTAGGAAATGGGGTGAAGCTGTCTGGCTGCTGGACCAGTGGATGCTTCACCTTCCAAGCAGAGGATCCATCATTTTGGCAAGGGGCTATTCCTTTGCCCCACGGAACCAGGGATGGGAACTCACTGCAGGCTGCTGCCACTCAGTCTGCCCTGGTCTGGATGGACCAGAGATGCTGTCCAGCCATCCCAGCGCTCTGCCAACCTCCCACCTCAGCTCCCAGGCACGTTACCAGGCCACTGGTGTTCGACCACAGAGGAACCAACTCGACCATCTCCCAGTTGAAGAGAAAACAGAGAGGTCTGACTGATCAGAGAGGCTTTTTCCCTCTCTGACAGACCCCGTGCTGGGTGATTTTTTTATGGAGTGCATGATTTCTGGGTCAGGAAGCCGCTGGCTGGTTTACTTCTGTCCCCTGCACCTCCGTGTAGATGGGGGCTTTCCTCCCCATCTGCCCTTCCCATCCAAGGTGAATTGGCTGCCAGGCTTGGCCTCAAGTTTCCTTTCCAATTTTCTAGTCCTCATAAATTTAGGAGCCGTCAGCAAAGTAAAGGAGGATCACAATGCCATACATGGAGAACTGCATAATCTTGAAGACGAGAGTAAAGGAAATGGGATGAAATTTAAGACTACTAAATGCAAGGTCATGCACTTGGGGATTAACAAGAAATTCTGCTCTAAACTGGGAGCTCATCAGTTGGAAACGAGAGAGGAGCAGAGAGATGTGAGTGTATTAGTTAACCAGAGGATGTCTATGAGCCACCAGTGAGCTGTGCCAAGGAAAAGGAAGGGTCTGAGCCTCACTTGGGTGCAGCATTCCCAGCATAGACCAGTGACACTGCAGTGGTGTCATGGGCAAGATTTCACCTGGGTGCAAGGAAAAGGTTGTCCAACTCACAGGGAAGAACGGACAGGGGAACACGGAGCTGGTGTTAAGGAAGGATCTTGGCAGCTCTTGGTTTATCTAAAAAATAATTTGCTGAGCTGTCTGAGAAAAACCATGAATTGCCTCTTCTTAGAGGCCAGTGGGAAGGCTAAAAGACACTGTCGGTGCCTGAGCAAATGACAAGGGCATGAGGCAGGGTGTTTTGGAAATTACAAATACATTTGTAGTATTAAAGCAAGGAAACTGTGGAATGTAACCCACTTTGCCTGTACCCGGTAAGGGAGATGCCCCTCCAGGTGCAGCATCCCAGCTGAGAGCCTGGGTCCTCTGATCCCATAATAATCTTTGGGAGACAGCCTGAAGCCAACAGCAACCCCTAAAACAGGAATACAAGACTGACCCAGGGAGGCAGGAGCACAAGAAACCCCTCCTAAATTCACGCAGGCTTTTCTCAACACTGGGGAGGCAGGAAACCTTCCACTGGTGTTTTGCAGAACTGCTGTGGTGGAGGTGGGAGCTGGCCTCTCAGCCAGGAAAGCTGATTTCCCTCTGCCAGATTTCCCCTCTGCTCTCTGTGTTCACCTACTTAAAACAAATTAATCTGGACATAAAACAGAGGGGCTGAAAATGGTGCCTGGCAGGGTACTTTTATGGTTGCATTGCTTTTTTTTCCCCCCTCTCTCCAGCGAGGTTAAACCTTGAGGCTGAGGGCGTGTGGAGGATTTTTTCCAGGCTGCAGTGAAGTGTTTTGCTGTGTGTTTGTGCCCACGCATCCCTGCTGTGGGTTGTCACCTTCCCCCTACGCCTGGACGGGGGTCCCGTTCTTGGGGGACCTCCCACCCGACGGCACTTCACGCCCTCCGCAGTCGCCTCTCACTTGGTGCCGCGGGGGATTTAGTGCAAGGGCCTTGGAATAAAAGAGCGCCCTGGGAACAGGTTTATAGTCTCTATTTACTGGCACAGGAACCATGTTTCAAGCAGTGCTAAGGGGGGCTTGTCATCCTCTCCAGCAGTTCTCACGGCACAAGGAAGGCTTTCCCCTGCCTGCCCCTTTGCATTGCTTTTCCCCTCAATGAACACATCCCTCCTGGTGTCCCCAAAGCCTTGTGAGGCTTTTCCTGCTCTGCTTCCACCAATCCCTCCATAAGGTTGTCTCCTACCTTGGGCAGACCATTGCCCTGTCACCACCTCTGCCACTTTGAGGGTGTTGAGACTCCTGCCTGGTCTGCCCAGAGCCTGCAACCAGCCACGAGGATAAAAGATGAAGGAAGAACTACCGGAGTGCAGTGCATCCCACTTTATTTTATCCTAATGCTATTTATTATGTGGAAAAGCCACGGTGGGTGGGCCGTGTTTGGCCGGGATGGAGCAGCATCCGACCCCAAACCACCCCCATGCTCCTTTGGCCCTGCCAGGGAAGTCCCTGGGCCACAGCATCGAGGTCCCACATCGAGGTCCAAGAGCTGCCAGGGCTGAGCCTGAATCCCAAAATAAAGGCCTTGGTGCTTCTTTTTGAGCAGCATTTTTGTGTCCTCTTGAGCGACTCCAGCGAGTTGTCTCCACTTTTTCTCACAGCCGAAAAAGTCCTGCCAAGAAGAAAATCTTCAGGGTATGGTCACATTCCAGCAACACTCTGGCCTCCAGAAGGCCTTTTCACAACACACAATATGGCATTGTGATTAGATATAAACTGAAAGTGTATTTCCTGCCCTTCAGTAATTACACTGGCTTATGGGAGCTTTATTCAGCATGAAGCTTTATTATTCTGCAGAATGAAATTCTGTATAATTTTCCTCTCCTCCAATGCGCAGATGAAAAATCATATTTTGGTCCGAGTTGGGAAGAAAGGCTCAGTTATCACTTGAGAGCGTGGTGTTATTTTCCCCCGGAATTAAAAAATCCATCTGGGTGTACGACCCTGCTCACCCTCCTGCCTCTCCATTCAGCCTTTTGTATGCATATGAACCTTATCAATTTCCACTGCTGTGGAATAGGGAACCAAACCAGCGTGGCTCCCCCAGTCCTCCCCACTCTAATGGAAACACGTGAGCTGAGCGATAAATGAGCGTAAAACCCGCCTGCCCTGCTGGAAAGGGGAGGGAGGTTCAGATGGAATACCTGGTTTGTGGCTGTTGTTCATCAGCATCACTGCCAGAGCAGCCAGGGATGTCAGGACAGGGCCTTGTTTGTACAACTGGCCTCAAGCAAGACTTAACTCCAAAACCAACTCGGAGTCCCTCGTGCAGGCACAGCCCAAATCACTCCTCTCATATCAAGACGCAGCAGAGGTTTTCTTCCTGGCATCTCCTCCTCCAAGAGAGGACTTGGAAAAGCATTTATGTCCGTCTGTCCTATGGCCATAAACTCCCACGTGTGCTGATGTGAACTGGGAGTCACCCTCTGTGCCCTGGGTACTCAGTGATGCTGCCTTGGGAGGGGCAGAGGAGGGGCAGGCACTGATCTCTGCTCTGGGGGGACCAGGGACAGCACCCAGGCAATGGCTGGAGTTGTGTCAGGGCAGGCTCAGGTGGGATCTCAGCAAAGGTTCTTCCCCCAGAGGGTGGTGGGCACTGCCCAGGCTGCCCAGGGCAGTGGGCACAGCCCCAAGGCTGCCAGAGCTCCAGGAGGATTTGGATGATGCTCTGGGGCACAGGAGGGGACTCTTGGGGCTGGTCCTGTGCAAGGAGAAGGGTTGGACTCGATGCTTTGTGTGAGTCTCTTTCAGCTCATCATATTCTGTGATTCTGTGCCTTTTGGAAACAATTAAAGATGTTGGTTCCTCTAATAAAAAGAGCTTTTCCCCTGGTGGTTGTCATGAAAATCAGACTGGGAACAGAATTCATCTGCCTAAATTGGGCATCAAGGTTAAGTGAGCTACATGGGGTGAATCCCTGTGTGCCCATCTTAGGGCTGGATACGTCCTTGAGTGCTCCTTTGCTGCCCTTTCCTTGCCATTTCAGGTGGATGGGCCATGCACACTGTAAGGGAACACTGACAGAGACAGTTCTGGCAGGCAAGGGGCTTGGAAAGCACAAACGAAAATACCGGGAATGTTTGGTGCGAGTCCTGTGTCAGCTCAGTGTTCCTGGAAGTTGTGTCTGACCTGAGGTCACTCAGGAGAGAGCTGTGGTCAACATGTCTGAAATACCAAGTAAGATGTTCCCCTTGGTCTGTGTCACCTGTGCAGGAGCAGGGGGGAGATCCTTCCTCTGGGGATCCTGTGTGCCTGTCATGGCCCAAAGCAGAGCAGAAGACACTCCCTGGCCTGTAGTTGCTCCATGTGCACACTTAAACACACCAGGCATTCCAGCTCTCCACTCTCCTACCTCAGCAGTTGCTCCTTCCATTTCTGCACAAACCGTGGGAACAGTCCCCAGAGGCACTGCTGGGACCCTGACCAGCCCCTGTCCTTTCTGCAATTCTGTTCCTTTCAAACATTTCTATCTGCAGTAAATCGATTGCATTCAACTCCTCTTTGTTGTCTTCCAGTTGGTGTCCCTCACCCACAGCCAGAAAGCCTTGCAGGAGGCACCTCCAGTTCACAGCCTTTCCCTGACCCTGATCTGACCCAACGACTGTTGCTGTGTCTTGTCTTCCTGGACCTCCCCTTGACAAGTTTAGATGTGGTAATTTCTGCTCCCCTCGTACCAGTTGCCCTGGTTGCCACCGTGTTGATGACCAATGCATTGACATCCCCCAGTGGAGGCACGGAGATGGGTTTGGAGGGTCTCAGAGGTCTGGAACTTTAGATGGACACTGGCTCCCAGAAATAAGGATACTTTCTTTTCTGCTTGATTTCCAAGACTACAATAATACAAACAACCTACTCTAGTGGACGCCGTCCCTGCCTATGGCAAGGGGTTGGACTAGATGGTCTTTAAGGTCCTTTCCAACCCCCAAAATTCTGTGATTACTGAAAGAACACACGCATGGGTGGAACACCACCAGTGGTCCCGGGTTGCTGAGCTGGGTGTGGCAGGGCAGCACAATAAGGGACATTAATATTCATGCATCAGGCCCGGGGCTGACCATGGAGATGCATCAATTAAGGGGGGAAAAGGAGGAGAAGGGCCGGTGCCAAGGGGTGGGTTTCCTGCCTGCTGCCTAAATGAGCGAGCAGCGGGCGGGCAGGGCAGCCCATTTAGCAGGTCAGCGCTATCAGATGCCGTGCCAAGCTAATTCCTAATTGGGGCAGTGTTTGTCAACGCCGACAGAGCCTTACTGCGCTGTAATCGCTGGAGCCACAAGCTGTGATAGGGATCTAAAGCTCTGCTCGGTCCCTTTCCCTGCGCTGGAGCGTGTCTGCCCCTGCCCCGGCCCCGTCCGCGCCCCGTCACTGAGCTCTGCGCACCCCGAGCCCTTCCAAACAGCCCCCGCTCTCTCCTGTGACCCACGGAAAGCAGAGGGAGGAAGACACAGCCCATGAGGGGGGAAAAAACTCCCCACCATTGTGCTGCTGGAGGAATTGTTGGAGATTTCACCGCGGACACGGGGTTTGCATCATTGGACAGCTCAGCAGGATGAACATCTGCCTCCAAACCCAGATGTGCAGCAGGTCACCGGCGGCTTTTGGGATCGCCTCGGCTCCTCGTGTAGTCCTTCCTTCTCTCTGACACAGCCTTCCTGGAAAAGCTCCTGGATTTTTCTCCTCAGGAGACAACCTTACAGAGGGGTGCGTCAAGTGTGGAGCAAGGGTGAGCTTTGATATAGGTCAGCTCTGAGTTCTGTGATTGAATCAAGTCTTCCGAATTCAAGAATCTCTCCTGACGCAGGAGGTGAGTGAAGGATTTTGTCCTTCACCACTAAGGACCTCAGGGCTTTCTTCACTGACAGGTAACGATAAAGGGTTTTGCTCTGCATCAGGAACAATGAACACCATTATAAGGGACACATATCCTGCTTTTCCCAAATCTGAAGTTCCATCCACTGTCCAAATTTATTTCAGAATGCATGGAAAGATTTTGTAATTGTATCAGTAAAAATATCCATGGTTTTCTTCTTGGGTGAATGCAAGCTGCTCTTTGCAGGGTATCACTAAGCCAGCTAAAATCCTTCTGTGGTCTCAACAGGTGAAAAAGAAACAGGTCTTCTACTCCATGTTGTGATGCTTCCTTGTAGCTCAGCTAAAGCATGTTTGGATAGGAGGATGCAGGTGAAACCCTTCCATCCTGCAGGGTTCCGCCTCTTCCTCCTGTTATGGATGGGTCTGTGGATCCAGGGATGTCTTTCCACGGCAAAAAATTCACACTATCTTCAGAACAAACAGATAGATGTGTCCTAAATGCAGACAGGGATTGCTGAGACATCTTGGAAGGAGGAAGAGCCCAAGGGCTCCTCACGGGTGGGCCTGACCCTGCAAAACGTCCCTATAACTTTGAGTTATGGCGACATCACGTTTAGCAAAGTTGCTGGGGAGCTGCAGAAGTCTCACTTAATTCTCCTCATCTGTTATCCTGGGCTGCCACTTGGTACCTGCTGTGTCTACATTCCCTTTGGCAGGATGCAGAAGGTGGGGGGTGGGGGGGGAGGAAAGAAAAGACACCAAGGTATCTGCCTGGCGTGGATTTATGGCGAGGTAAGGAAATGCATTTAGATGCCTATGAATCCTCGCCGTGACCACGCGAGGCCACGGCTGTCCTTGGGCATAAACAACACCACGGGGTGAGTGATTACCCACCCGAAGGACCAGAGCCCCACGCCGGGGGCTGCTTTTGTCTTTCCCGTCATGCCAGCTCCAGGAGCCTCTCAGCCAAGCCTCCTCGTGGCATGTGCTGTGCTTACCTGTGATTTATTGACGATAATCACGGGGCGAGCCATTTGTAATCAAACGTACAACAAAGACATTCTCGTGCTGAGAGGGAGTGATAACGCACCATTTAGTAATTTTTGTGCAGTCAGTAATTTGGAGAATGAATGATAATTTCCCGAAGTGAAAATCTGCAATGACAACCCTTAGTGCTATTCACCTCGTGAATAAAGATCCCTTCCTCTCCATGTCTTGTGATAAATTCCTTTTATTAGGGCCACTTATGTGGGACTTTATCTTAATCGTCTTAAGTGTGGGGCAGTCTCTGTGGTGAGGTTGGGTCGTTTTTCATCACGACCTCCAACATGCTCTATGGAGTAAATAAATACCAGGCAGTGATATGAAAACAGTCATTAAACGCAATGGGCTTTGCTAAGGCAATGCTCTGACTGGCTGCATGCAGCACATCTGCAGAGCAGGAGATGCTGAGGAGCAGGGGGTCATCTCCTACCTCCACACGAGTAGGGTGAACCATTCAGTAGGAAAATCGGGTATTTTTGACCGTCACCACTCCGAGTAACATCAAAGCATTGCACTGCTACAGCGTGCATTTCCCCAGTTCCTACAGTATTACAGTCACGGAACAGAATCATGGGATGATTTGGGTTGGAAATGACCTTAAATATCATCTTAAATATGTTCCATTCCCCTGTCATGGGCAGGGACACCTTCCACTAGAGCAAGCCCTGTCCAACCTGGCCTTGAACACTTCCAGTGATGAGGCAGCGACAGCTTCATATCATTTAGGCCATCAGCATCTCCTGCAGCTCTGCATTTCAGGTAGAAATGTTGCCTGAAAAGCCAAGGTGATTTTAGGAGCCACCAGGAGCTCTGCTTGATGACCTTCCAGCTGTAGTACTTTATGGAGTCTCTGTCCAAAACCGGGGCATGGAGTGCTGGAGAAGGTGGTTTTGAGGTAAACTCATCTTCTTCTCCACAAAGTCCAGAGTGGGAACTGCCACCCAACAGCAAAGGAGTGACTTCATTCTCCAGTTCTGGACTTCTTGGACACCATCAGCAGAGCTGGGAGGGGCTGGTCCTGGAGGATCAGTGGATCTCTCCTCTGTTTTACATCTCAAACATGAATCACGCAATGTCTATGTGATCCAACAGGAGAAATGTGTCCCTTCCAGCAGGGACAGACCCACTTCTTCACCTCAGCACCGTCCTAAGGACGGGTAAAACTGAGCACGGGGCAGAACTGGGGAGTGTTTTTTCCTGGAGAACAGGCAGGGAATCCCATTTCTGCCACAGGACTGAGTTTTGCTCTTCGCTGGTGTTTCCAGCACAGACAGGGATTTGATTTCTACGTCACCAACAGAATTTCCACAACAAGCTCCAGTGAATGTGGCCTGGAAAAAACAACCAGCACAGGGAATAAGCAGCATTACAGGGCACAGCACAGAATACCAACCCTTCTCCCAGGTAGTCTGGACTTTGGTCGCCTACTGAAGGCCAGCTGTGAGCTGTTGGCTGAAATTATTTGCCTGTGGTGCTCGTGTGCAGCATTTCTTTGCCTGGCTGTGAGCACACAGCTCCCTGCTCCTCTCTTCCCTGTCCTCCTTGCAACTGTGATTTAATTCCAGACGGGCAGCAAAGTTTGGAAGCACACACATTGTTTCTCTTCTATCTTAATCGTCCTCACCAGGGAGAAATAGAAGAGGAGAGCTTTTTAAAACGCTTGGATAAAATGAACCGAAACGATGAAATACATTAAGAGCAGGAAAATCTAAATGAGGTGGAAATAACGTATTTATTGGAAGGACACATTTTAATCTCCCTCTCCCTCCCCTGCACTTACCTGAACACACTCCAGGCCATTCCCTGGGGTCCTGTCACTGGTCACCACAGAGAATTGGAGTGGAAGGGACCCTTAGGGATCGTGCTGCAAACCCCCTGCCATGGGCAGGGACACCTTCCACCAGCCCAGGTTGCTCCAAGCCTCGTCCAACCCGGTCTTGGACACTTCCAGGGGTGGGACAGGAGGGCTGGACTCAGCTTCTCTGTTTCTAATAATGTACATCCCTAAGTGAATCATCTACACACACCAAAAAAAATATTAAAGGTACATTTTGCTCCCCTCTGATCCCTAAAAATGCAAATAGGACGTCTCCTATCAGCAGGACAGGAGTGATCACCTGGACATCCCATTTCAGGAAGGCCTGATGGAGGATGTGGTGGTCTCAGGAGTTGATATTAACATTGTTGTGACAGGTAGTTGAAAGATGGTGACTGGGTGCAGGGGGTGACAGCCAGGAGTGGCTGCTGTCACCTCACCCCACACTGTGACCTGCTGTCTGGACACGGAGGTGCTGCTGCCAGGACAAGAGGACGCGGCCTCAAGATTCACCAGAGGAGATTTAAATCAGATATAGGGAAAATTTCTTCCCTGAAAGGGTGGTCAGACATTGGAACAGGCTGCCCAGGGCAGTCATGGAATCACTGTGGAGGGACTCAAAAACCCTGTGGATGTGGCTCTTGGGGGATGGGTCAGTGGTGACATTGGCAGTGCCCTCAGTGCAGGTCCAACTTCCTCAGGAGGGGCAGAGGAGGGGCAGGCACTGATCTCTGCTCTGGGGGGACCAGGGACAGCACCCAGGCAATGGCTGCAGTTGTGTCAGGGCAGGCTCAGGTGGGATCTCAGCCAAAGGTTCTTCCCCCAGAGGGTGGTGGGCACTGCCCAGGCTGCCCAGGGCAGTGGGCACAGCCCCAAGGCTGCCAGAGCTGCAGGAGCGTTGGGATGATGCTCTGGGGCACAGGGGGGGACCCTTGGGGCTGGTCCTGTGCGGGGCTGAGGGTTGGATGATCCCTGTGGGTCCCTCCAGCTCAGCCTATCCTGTGACTCTGTGTGTTGAGTGGACTCGATGATCCTGGAGGGCTTTCCCATCCATAACAGTTCCGTGATTCTGTGCTCAGGGTGGACATGCCAGGGCTCTCTCCCCGTGCTCTGCCTGCTGGGAACACCCCAGCCCTCATTCCTCGGGTGGCCACGATCAGCCCCTGCGCAGACCAGGGCTCCAATCCCAATTAAAGGAATCCCAATTAAAGAGCAGTGTGAGGAGCAGGGAGCAGGGCTGGAGCAGGGCTGGGTGCTCGAGCCATCCTCTGTGACAAAGTGCTGAGACAACAAACTTAACCTCCCTGTCCACAGCGCTCCTATCAGCCGTGGTTATTAAATCCCACAAAAGGAAGAAGAGGAGAAGTGAATAGGGTTGAAAGAAAAAGCACTTTCCCCATTTGGATTCCCTCCTACAGAACAGGACCTGCCAGTGAAAGGCGGAGAGTGTAATTGCTGGCCTGAAAGAGAGAGGGAAAAAAAAGGGAAAAAAAAAAACTATAAA
>VWZG01001792.1:196975-217157 GCA_013396735.1 Grallaria varia
GGGGGGGCGGTAGCTGTGCCACTGAACACAATTAGTAAAATAATAATAACAAAAAAGGAGAAAAAAAAAGAAGAAAAAAGATTTTTTTTTAAGGTGTTGCTATCTTCTTAGAGACCAGGCCCTTGGCTTCCCAATGTCATTCTCAACACAATTTTTTTTTTTCTTCTCTCCCTTCGTCTCTTTTCAGAAATTGTTCTCATGAATGATTTATATATGTCTAGTTATCTGGAGTGATTTCTATGGACCCGGGCGCATTGCTGCATAATTGTTAATTTTAATGCCATAATAGCTTCAGATGGAGGAAGAGATTAGGCGTTTATTGCACAATTAAATGAAACATACTTGAGAATCACAAAAGGTTCCGTAATTATTTCAGACCATTAATAAAATGGGCATTAAATTATATGGGACACAAAAGGGAAAGGAAATAGATTTTCATTACAGCAATAGAAGCCGAGAGTAGTAATAGATCCTTGTTGAATTCTCTTTCTCTCTCTCTCTCTCTGAAATTAATTGTTGCCCGGCTTATTTCAAAGCAAAATAAAAGAGAAATAAAGTGTGTTAAAGAACCTCTGATGAAAGGGCTTTGTTTGATAAGGACAATAGCCAGTGATACACTCTGGGAAGAAAAAAAAAAAAAAAAGGGAAGGGAAGGAAAAAAAAAAAGGAAGATTTGATTTTGGCTTCCTGCCCTCAGTCCTGAAGGCAGAACAGGGGCCGAGTGTGGACACACGGGGGCCTTCCTGCCCTTCCCAATGCCACGGGGCTCCCACGGGTGGGAGGGAGAAGGGGGGACGTGGGAAGTTCCCCATCCATTCCCGAGTGCCCCCAGCGATGGGGCCAGTGGTGGGTTTGGCACCAGGGGCAGGAGATGCAGGAAAGTGGCACAAATCCCAGGGATGCTCCCGCAGAGGGGCCGCCTTTGGTGTTCCCAGATAAGCCCCTGTGCCGTGGATTTGCCTTGCATGGAAAATCCAGGGGGTACCACAGGGAAAGAAACTGCAGCTGGAGCATCCTGAGTGTTCAAACTGCAGCTGGAGCATCCTGAGGGTTCAAACTGCAGCTGGANCCTGAGTGTTCAAACTGCAGCTGGAGCATCCCTGGTGTTCAAACTGCAGCTGGAGCATCCTGAGCATTCAAACTGCAGCTGGAACATCCTGAGTGTTCAAACTGCAGCTGGAGCATCCCTGGTGTTCAAACTGCAGCTGGAGCATCCTGAGCATTCAAACTGCAGCTGGAACATCCTGAGTGTTCAAACTGCAGCTGGAGCATCCCTGGTGTTCAAACTGCAGCTGGAGCATCCTGAGCATTCAAACTGCAGCTGGAACATCCTGAGTGTTCAAACTGCAGCTGGAGCATCCCTGGTGTTCAAACTGCACCTGGAGCCTCCTCAGTGTTCAAACTGCAGCTGGAGACATTCTGGGTGTTCAAACTGCAGCTGAATCCTCCCGGGTATTCAAACTGCAGCTGGAGCCTCTGGGGTGTTCAAACTGCAGCTGGAGCATTCTGGGTGTTCAAACTGCAGCAAAGCCTGGAGAGTTTGGCCTCTGAGCAGCCCCTGCGGAGGCCAAAAGGGACAAGGTGAGGGCCTGGGGGAGGAAGAGTTCGTGTCACACCTGGCGAAGACAGCCCAGAGCAGTCTGGACCTGAATGGCACCAAAACCTCACCTCCTGGCCTGGCTGGATGGACCCAGCTGCAAAACAGGTCACAAAGGCCCAGATATCAGCACAGCCCCCCTTATAAACTCTGATCCTTATTCAACAGTAATTATTTCCAATCACAAAATGAGGGGTTGTGAGGAATGTCTTATCCCCTCCTTGAAACAGGTGATGTCCCAAAACCCCACAGTGCTGACAAAGGGGAGAGGAGTTAGAGCCTGCTGGGGCAAGTTTCAGGGTTACTCAGGATTTCTGGGAGTAATACTTGGAGCCTCTTAGCAGTTACAGAATTCCCTGGATCTGGGTGATTTGGGCACTGTGGAAAACCTCAGGCTGCTTTCGGGCTCCTCAGCATAGATGAAAACATGTCCTTGGTGCTTTGGGAGTTTGTGCTGATCTGAGGGTCCAGCAGCACAATTAGGAGTGAAAGAGGTCAAAGGAGGGTCATCTGGAGCTAACGGTGAGCTCATCTTCCACCTCCCAGCCTGACTTCACTGTCCTTAAACTCCTCTTCCACCTCCCAGCCTGACTTCACTGTCCTTAAACTCCTCTGAGAAGCCTAAATGGAAAAATAATTCTAAAGCATCTCTCGGCCCTTGAAATGTGCAGGGCCAGTCCCCCTGCACAGCTCGCTCCAGGAGCCACAGAGGTTTCTAAGCACAACCCTTCATTCCAGAAAAGTGCCTCAAAAAGGGGGAAACCAAAAGGAAACAAATATAAAAAAAATACCCCCCCCAATCAATCAATCAATCAATCAATCGACAAATAGATAAATGAATGAATGAATGAATAAATAAATAAAAGCTATGTCTGAGGAAACCAGAGCCAGCTCCCACAAGTTCCCTGCCCCCCAGGCCTGCCCCCATTCCCACCGGCACCAGGAAAATGACCCCGCAGTGGACAGGGAAGGCCTTGGAATGCCCGGGGATGTGGGCGGTGGGAAGCTGGTGGTGGAATTTCACCTGGGAAAAAAGCAGGTTTTCAACAGCAGGTGTCTGTTGAGAGCAGGGCTCAGCCTTTTCCAGGAGGGAGGCAGGGAGACGGAAGAGGCTGAGGAGGTAGCAGGACCCCCCCCAGAACCTTTGTGCACCTGGATCTGGGAGTTTTCTGGGAAAAGCAGAGCAGCAAGACAGTCTTTCCATGCGGGATTGTCCCTGGGACTCCAGCACCCTGTGCTGCAAAGGGTGGAGAGCTGGGACAAGGGACGGAATCCCACAAACCCTCCCAGCCTCCTACCCCAAGAGACCACCAGCCCCACGCTGAGCACCTGCAGCTTTGGTGATGGGATTAGGCCTGCAGAAGGGACCAACAGAGAAGGAGTTTGACGTGGAGAGATTTAAGGAGAAATTGGGAAAAATATTTAGGAAAAAAAAAAAAGAAAAAAAAGAAGAAGGGATGGTCGTCCACGGGGGAGGAGCAAATCGGAGCCGAAGCAGGGGAAAAAAAAAAAGAGAAAGGAAAAGAAGTTAAATCGCTGTAGACGGCAATAAAGAGGCTTTGGGCTGCGGCGCCAGTGCCCTCTCCTGGGCAGAGCGAGAGACGCTCCGGTCCGGGGGGAGCGGTGGGACCCGGGCAGGGAGTGATGGACACCGGGGAGGGAAGCGATGGATTCCGGGGAAGGGAGTGATGGACCCCGGGGAGGGAGTGATGGACACCAGGATGGGAGCGATAGATCACCGGGAAGGGAGTGATGGACACGGGGAGGGGAGTGATAGACCCCGGGAAGGGAGTGATGGATCCCCAGGAAGGGAGTGATGGACCCTGGGAAGGGTGTGATGGACACTGGGAAGGGTGTGATGGATCCCCGGGGAGGGAGTGATGGAAACCGGGGAGGGAGTGATGGACCCTGGGAAGGGTGTGATGGATCCCCGGGGAGGGAGTGATGGACCCTGGGAAGGGTGTGATGGATCCCCGGGGAGGGAGTGATGGACCCTGGGAAGGGTGTGATGGATCCCCGGGGAGGGAGTGATGGACCCTGGGAAGGGTGTGATGGATCCCCGGGGAGGGAGTGATGGACCCTGGGAAGGGTGTGATGGATCCCCGGGGAGGGAGTGATGGACCCTGGGAAGGGTGTGATGGATCCCCGGGGAGGGAGTGATGGACCCTGGGAAGGGTGTGATGGATCCCCGGGGAGGGAGTGATGGACCCTGGGAAGGGTGTGATGGATCCCCGGGGAGGGAGTGATGGACCCTGGGAAGGGTGTGATGGATCCCCGGGGAGGGAGTGATGGACCCTGGGAAGGGTGTGATGGATCCCCGGGGAGGGAGTGATGGACCCTGGGAAGGGTGTGATGGATCCCCGGGGAGGGAGTGATGGACCCTGGGAAGGGTGTGATGGATCCCCGGGGAGGGAGTGATGGACCCTGGGAAGGGTGTGATGGATCCCCGGGGAGGGAGTGATGGACCCTGGGAAGGGTGTGATGGATCCCCGGGGAGGGAGTGATGGACCCTGGGAAGGGTGTGATGGATCCCCGGGGAGGGAGTGATGGACCCCAGGAAGGGAGTGATGGATCCTCGGGAAGGGTGTGATGGACACCAGGAAGGGTGTGATGGACCCCAGGAAGGGAGTGATGGATCCCCGGGAAGGGAGTGATGGGCACCGGGGAGGGAGCGATGGATCCCCAGGAAAGGAGTGATGGACACTGGGGATGGATCCCCGAGGAGGGAGTGATGGACCCCAGGAAGGGAAGGATGGACACCGGGGAGGGAGTGATGGATCCCCAGGAGGGGAGTGATGGATGCCAGGAGGGCAAAGATGGATTCCTGGGAAGGGAGTGATGGATCCCGATGGCCATATGATGTTCCCTGGGTTGGGATCGATGCTCCCGGGAGTGGGATTGATGCTCCCCAGGGAAGGGTTTGATGCACCCCAGGAGTGAGTGATGCTCCCTGGGGTGGGAGTGATGCACCCCGGGGCAGGGATTAATGCTTCCAGGGATGGAGTGATGGATCCCAGGGAAAGGACCGATGCTCCTTGGTGGGTGAGGGATGCTCCTCGGGAAGGAAGTGATGTTCCCAGAGTGGGAATGAGGGTCCCCGAGCGGGAGTGATGCTCCCCGGGCTGGGACTGATGCTCTCAGGGACGGAGTGATGCTTCCCGAGGTGAGAGTGATGCTCCCAAGGGAAAGGAGTGATACACCCCAAGGTGGGAGTGATGCTCCCCAGGGAAAGGAGTGGTGTCCCCTGGTGGGCGAGTGATGCTCCCAGAGTGATACACCCCAGAGTGATACACCCCACGGTGAGAGTGATGCTTCCCGAGGTGAGAGTGATGCTCCCCTGGGAAAGGAGTGATGTCCCCTGGTGAGTGAGTGATGCTTCTGGGGAAGGGAGTGATGTTCCCCTGGGCGGGAATGATGCTTCCCAAGGTGAGAGTGATGCTCCCCAGGGAAAGGAGTGATATCCCCTGGTGGGTGAGTGATGTTCCCGGGGAGAGGGTGGTGAGCCCTGGCCGCGGGGCAGGGCCATCTGAGCAGCCCGTCAGACAAGCATGAAGCACTACACTGGTTTTGTGCAATGCCAAATAAGCAAAAGGAAGCTTAAAGGAAAAAATAAGAAGCTAAAGGAAGAGTTGGTGAAGGAAAGCAGGGAGGAGGGAGGAAGTCTCAGGGAGATGAAAGAAGGTCGGCATCAGAGGAAAATAAATAAGAGATAAAATAAAACACGAACAATATGAAGTATTAAAGAGTTGCTAAAAAGGACAAGAAAACCAGGCAAGTGCAGCAGGAGATCAGCCATGTCACCCAGCTGGAAATGAGCACAAAGAGGACTCAAGATACAGGGAGAGTCTGATTTTAATATGAGTGAAGTTCTGTGTTTTCCAGGCCAGCTCTTGGAGGACCAACGCACAGCACAGGGCAAAGTCCCATCTTCCTCCCACCAAACAGACTCCTTGTGGAGTGAGCATCACTAGGGAGAGGAGCAATGCCTTGCCTCTGCCCCGGGGGACAGCAGTGCCTCTGTCACCATCTGCTGCTGCACAAGGGCAGAGGAGTTCCCAGTCCGTGCTGCTCTGGGTCATCCATGTGCATTGGTGTCACACAAGGGCTCATGGCAAACTACCTTTTGTAGGCCGTAAGAGGAATATGTGCAACTCTGGTCTCCAGCTGGGTGCAGCTTTGGAAACGTTCCTGTTGCATTGTAAGCAGGCAATGACCAGAGGAAGGAGCTGAAATCCAGAGACTTGGAGCAGGTGGGACAAAACAGAGCTGGAGGAGGCAGCTGATCCCAGTGGCCACCTTGATGTTGGATTGCAAAGCAAAGCTGAGAATAAGGAACAAAATAAATGTCACCCCGCTGTGCCTGGAGCTGGGGAAGGAGGAGGCTTGGGGCCAGCAAGAGGAGCAGGGGAGGAGCAGCTCCAAGAACACTCCAGAGCAGGAGACCTTTGGAGAAGACACCAGAGGCACCACGACACATGGAAGATCCCTCTAAACGCAGCCTTAGTGCACAACCTTAGTCTGATAAGGGGTTGAAGGCAGATAATACAAGTTTTTGGGTACTGCAGAGGGGTCTGCACCAGCAGGTGTAAGTTTGGGTCTCTTGAGTGAGCGGGGAAGAAACGGAAAGGCAGATTGAATCTCCTTGTGCTTTAAATGGAGGTAGATTTATCAAGGTCACTCTGCAGACACAGGAAATCTATTGCCGTTGATACCATCCCACGGGGGAGAGGGAGACTCCCAGCCTGGTGCTTCTCTCCCAGGAAAACACACACGGTGGCACCAGCAGCGAACTGGTCCAGAGCTCCAGCTCTCCTGCCCAGTTGTCCCGGCCAGCCCTTTGCAGCCCGGCCGCGGGCTGGAAGCGGTGCTGGAACTGCCTCTGCCGGTGCTCCAGCTCCGTCTCCAAGGGGCTGTGGCTCCTGACAAGCCCTGCACAGATAAGGTGCTTGGCACCGGCGAGGGCCGAAGGGAGGCAGGAGCGGCGGCGAGTGCAGCGATGCGTCCTCCGCTCTCCCGGGCCCCGCGGCAGCTCCGCGCTAATCGCCCGCTCCCCCAGATTAGCACCGGGAAAGCCACGGCTTGGCAGCTCCACCTGCCCCGGAGGAAAGCCCGGCGCTCATGGAAAAATCAGGAATTCCTGCATTCGCTGGCGCGGCCGAGGTAAACGTCTAGCCCTCTGCTCCTCCAGCGTTTTGATGGTCACCGTGGAAAGCGGTCGCCCCGTCCTGGTGGCCACCGACCTGTCCTGTAGTCACCACAAGGGAGACCTGCTGTGGTGGTCCCGTGGCCCTGCCCTCTGTGAGCTCCAGGGCTGAGTGAAACGGGAGCGATCCCCCCCCCTTCCTCTCATTAGCAGAGATTAATGAACATCCTGATTATCATTTCCAGCACCAAAATGACGTTGACCCCAGCAGTGCTCCGCAGAAACCTGTTTCAGCTAATCCAAAACAGGCAGCCAGCACCGGGGGCTTTAGGGAGTGTGTTCAACATGCAGAAACAGGGGAAGCAGTGTAAAAAAAATAGTAAATAAATCAGCATGAACCTCATGCAGAAACAGGGGAAAGGGTGTCAAAAAATGTATAAATAGATCAGCATGAACCTCGTGGTCGAAGGGGGCGGCGGCTGTTTGGTTTCCAGCTGGAGTCAGCAGTGCTCGAGCACGGCAGTCAACTCGCGAAACAAAAAACAAAAACAACCAGAAAAACCCCAAAAGGAAACCGGTGAAGCCGGTGGGGCCGGATTAGAGTTTCCTAGGTGGGGGTCAGAGAGGGGAGAGCCTTTAGCGGTGATTTGCGCTCTCCGACCGAGAGCTTTGGGATTTCTCCTCGCTCCAAAGCCCAGCTGCCCCGCCGGCCATGGGAGAAGGGGGCGCTCCCCTCTCCTCGCCGGCCAGGTTCAAAAGCCCCGTGCGCAGACGGAGCGGCCCAGACTCGCTCCCACCTCTCCAAAGGCCCTGCCGGTGGGTTTGGACCCCGTGCCAGGGCTTCAGGAAGGCCACGTGTCCCCTGGGAGCGCCGCACAGCTCTGCCACCCGGCACGGGCACAGGAGCTCCGGGACGGGCAACCTCCAGCCCTCTGGCAATGCGGGGTTTGGGGTCTCGGAAGCTGTGGCTGCCCCATCCCTAAAAGTGTCCAAGGCCAGGTTGGACGGGACCTGGAGCAACCTGGACTATGGAAGGTGTCCCTGCCCATGGCAGGGTTGGAACTGGGGGATATCCCTTCCAACAGAACCCATCCCGTGATTCTGGGATTCCCTCCCATCCGCCCCAGCACCGACGAATCTCTTGGGCTCTCACACGGCTGAGTCCCAACCTCGGGCACGTCCCCTGCCTTTATGCCCGCGGACTTTTAAACTCTTTTAAACTCTGCTCCTCTCTCAGCGCAGCCTACAATGTTTCTGGCACCTCCCCGCGAGGTGACCCACGGCTGGTGCCCTGCAGGGTCCGGAGTTTCCCCGCTGTTTGCCCGTCGCGGGCGGTTCGGTTGGGCAGCTCCAGCGGCGGAGCCGTCGGCTGCGAGCTGCTCCTTTCACTTCAGCGCCGCTGAGCTATTCGGAGCGGCCGGGACCTGCCCGCGCCGTCCCCAGGCACCGGCAGGAGGGTTTTATGGGGGTGGTTTGTCCCCTCAGCCCCACGCCGCGAGCGTGGGATTGCTGCGACGTCCGACCAAGGCACTGGACGTGTCCTTCTGTCCCGCTGCTGCTTGCCCAGTCCCCCCACCGCCGCCCCTCCACCTCCTCCCCACCAGTAACCCACAGCCAAAATACTTGGTACCCCAGTTCCCAGAGGGGCAGAGCAGGGCAGTAAAAATCCCCTTCAAACAAACGCTGCCTTTCCCCCCCTCCCTCGCCTTTATTTTATTTTTGATTTGATTTGATTTTCCCAAGAAGCGGCTTAAAGTAGAAAATTGCTGCCACCCCCACCGTGTCCCCTGCATTTCACCCTATGCTGCGTTTGTAGCTGTTTCCTCTTCCTTTCCTTCTTCTCTTGAGGAGCAATTTATTGTAGGTTTCAAAATTGTGGAATATTGGAAAAACTAATTTTTTTTTTTTTAAAGGAAAAATTTCCAGGGGAGATACATTCCTGGTTTGCAAGGGAAACAGAAAATGCATTTGCATCCTTGAATAAAAAGCCCTTCCAAGGGAATAGGGCTCAAAGCATGAATACTTTGCAACCGCAACAGAAAAATGGAAACAGGCAGGATTTTTGAAAACAGCTTTCATAGGATCATGGAATGGTTTGGGTTGGAAGAGACCTTAAGGGTCATCTATTGAAGATCACCTTTTTGCACTCTTGCCTTAGAAATCAGGCAATGTCTTCAGAAAAAAAAAAAAAAAAAAGTAGTAAAAAGACCCCAAACACCCAAGTTGACATTTTAGTGCCAGTCCAGGGCTACACAGACAAACCCTGAATTTTGGAGGGAGGACAAATGTGCTGGAAGTGTTCTATGACCAAAGAGCCTTTGGGCAGGAGCCACCGGGGTGGGCTGGCAGGAGGAGCCTTCCAGAGGCCTTTCACGGCAAACAGGCTCTGCTTGGCCTCTCCAGAGAGATCAGAGCTGGACATGGCAGGGCTGCTTCCAGACAGGAGCGATCCACGCCTGGGGATGTGCCAGGAGGCTGCATTCCCATCCCACTTTATCCCTGGACAGTTTGGCCCTGAGATCCTGCTGAGCAGCAGGAGCAAAGCTCTCTGACCCCAGCAGCCAGACACATACCTGCCAGATACTGAATAAAGGCACGGCGTGAGTCAGAGAGAGAGTCTTTGGGCTGCAATTAAACTCACAACCAGGACTGATTAATTGGAAAAGAATCCTTCTCCGCAAACGGAAGCAAATACCGCGCTCCCCGCACGTGTCGGGGCAGCGACGGGACCAGCAGCTCGGGCACTGCCAAGCTGCCTCCCCTCGGGACTCCAGCACGCCTCTAACCTTGGGGACAACCGTGTGCTGGGACGCTACCAAAGCCAGAAGAAGCCACCCAAGAAGGAAAATTCTCTTCTCCTGTTGTTTGGAGTTAGTTTGGGGGGGATTTGTTGCCGAAAAGCAGCGCACGCACGGAAATAAAGCCGCAATCTTCACTTTATCTCGGCGAATTTCTGCTCAGGCAGAAATTGTTGTCACCCCACAGGGGAGAACTCCGGTGTTAACGTGGGAATAATAACAAAGAAAAGGGCTAAACCACTTATTTCCTCTGCTCTGATTCATTTTGGATGCTCTCTCCTCCTGTGTCGCTGACTGACGGCAGCGTGAGATGCTGAAGTCGGTTAATTGTTATGGATCCCTGGGGCGTTATTCCAAGCCCTGCGAAAGCACCGAAGGGAGCAATAATCACCTGTGATTCTGGTGAGAGTGTTAATCCTGTAAAATCTGGGGAAATTCTTCAGCTTGGGGAGCACGGGAGCGGTTTACTCACTGCAGCAACCTCCGACGTGCCAAGGGGTCCGATGGAGTCCTTTGGGCTGAGATGGGGCTCGTCTCTTTGAAACTGCTCAGCTGGGATTTAGGGAGTCCAGTGGATGGAGAAATGGATGACGTTGGAAAAGAGAAAGGTGACTAAGCCCCTGGCTGAGGACGTGAGAGACTCATTACACAGCTGCTTTCGCCACTGCAGGTGGAAGGGGGGCCCGGAGCTCATTGATGCAAAGCTGTTCTTATCCCGGTCAAACCGGTCAACTCCTTTGTTCTGGAAACTTGGTGCCTCCTCCTGGACAGGTCTACTAGGGCAGGAGCCATGCAGGCCGGGCTCCCAGACTAAAATCAGCACCAGGAAGGGGAGAGGATGCCACGGTTTGGGTACTGCAGTGAAGGGCCCTCCACACCCACCATCTCTGGTAGGTCTGAGATCACCTGATCATCCCAAACCACTGGAACACAACAGAGCTGAAGCACCAGAGGGAAATGAAGGTGTTTCAGGCTTATGCTCTGGGCTGCGTTTGGATGGATGGATCTCATGGCATCAAGTAGTCCTTCTGAGGGTAGGGTGGTGATCAGGGGAGTTGTCAGCCTGCCCCAGGGAGAGTAAAAAGTCACTGCTGTGTACAAAGCACTCTGTTCTTCCTCCTTGTCCTGCCAATGTGCAGCTGTTGATTAAATCCCTTTTCAGATGGGAGAGTTACAAGGCTCCTACAGCTTTCCCCAGCAGAGACCTCTCTGCTCCCTCTGTTTGCATTCTCACATCAGCCTCTGCCCGCTGAATAACAGCAGTAATTGGATGTGTTTAAATCCTGCTGCTTATTATTGTTTGGCCAGTAATCAGACAAGTCTCCTGTCCTTTGCAGCCTGAACTGACACACGCTGCAGAGGAAGGCTGGACACAGCCCCTCCTCCTCCTCCTCTCCTCCCGCCTGCGTCCCCTCACCTCTCCCCTCTGCCCAAATTGTATCTCGGCCATAACCAGCTTTGTCTCCCTCCATGGCCAGCAGAATGCTAGAATTACACTGGCACAGCCTCGTTTGTTGGGGTGGGAAGTGCCTACGGAGCCAAAGGGCTGGAGCAGAGGACACGGGACAGATCCACCACCCTGCTTGGGATGTTCAGCATCAGGGATTGAGGCAGACAGTGGAACAGAAGGGAACGAAACCCCACTCATGCATCTTCCCAGGAACATCCTGGCTGGCAGGCAGAGGACATATTGCCTTGGTGTGTTGACTCTTGGAGATGAATGGGTAGCACTGGGTGGCCTCTGTGGAAGCTCGGCTGTCAGATGCACATGTGGATACCAATGCTCCTGGATACAACTGAGGCTCAGAGTGGCCTCAGTGAGGACAACCATCCCCACTGGGCGTGAAGATCTTCACTGGAGCAGCCACATTTGCAGGAAGAGCAGGGCATTCCAGTTTTGTGCTGAGCAACTCCATGGTTGTCCGTCTTTGCTCCCACCACTCATTAAAAAGAAAGTGGGACAAAAAGCCCCATCCCCAATTGAGGCTCACCATTCAGATGTAGATACCAGCCCAAAAACGAGTCTTTGCTGACAGCCCATTGGCCACGCCTCTTTATTATGACTAATAGACACACTTGCAGAAATCAGAATCTATTTCCAAGTGATTCATGAGTGTGTAGGAAAAGGAGGTGGGGGGGGAACAACAGACTAAATACACCTGGTAATTTATTTGCTATGAATAATTTGAACAGCCCCAAGTGACAGAGATATCTCAGTTATTTATCCTGAGGGGGAATATGTGCAGGTGCTGCAGACTGGGTGTGCTCCAGAGCAGGCCCTCCCTTCAACGTTCTCCTCCCCCGCCCCGGTGTGAAACCTCTCCGGCCGTATTTGGAACAAGATGTAAGACGTGCTTCATGCAAGCCTTTCATTAATTGCCTCTTCTGGAATCTCCTGCCGGCTAAATTGCTCCCCGCAGAATCCCTGACTCCAGGGGTAGGAAAGAGTTACTGAGTGGTGCCTTCCCTTTTGGGCTGGGTGGGTGGAAATATCGTTGGCTTTCATCTCCAAACCTCATAAAGAACAAGCAGCTGCTGGAGATGGGGTGGGGGGGGGGCCTTGTAAATCAGCACAGTAAATAACTAATGAAGCAGGAGCATCACTCATGGTCGCAGGCTCGGCGCTGCACGAGGGCTGCCACCAACGCCAGGGGAGGAGACACCACCAGGCTCGGCCCTGGACCGGGTGATTTGCCCTCACGTGGCTCCTGGGGAGCCTTTGGTGCAATTTGGGGTCGAGGTTGTTGAGGTTTCCCTTGAGTCAGTTTCTGGAGCTTGGCCCTGCTGCATCGGTCTGGTTTTAAGGACATTCGAGAGCGTCCAAAGGAGGGCAAAGAGATGGTTCAGGGCCTGGAGGGGCAGTGTGTGAGGACACTGAGGACACTCGGGGTGCTCTGCTGGAGAAGAGGAGACTCAGGGGACACCTCAGTGCAGGTCCAACTTCCTCAGGAGGGGCAGAGGAGGGGCAGGCACTGATCTCTGCCCTGGAGGGACCAGGGACAGCACCCAGGCAATGGCTGGAGTTGTGTCAGGGCAGGCTCAGGTGGGATCTCAGCCAAAGGTTCTTCCCCCAGAGGGTGGTGGGCACTGCCCAGGCTGCCCAGGGCAGTGGGCACAGCCCCAAGGCTGCCAGAGCTCCAGGAGCGTTGGGATGATGCTCTGGGGCACAGGGGGGACTCTTGGGGCTGGTCCTGTGCAGGGCTGAGGGCTGGACTGGCTGAGCCTTGTGAGCCCCTTCTAACTCAGTTGGATTCCAGGAGAATCACCGATGTGAGCAGCAGCTTCTCCGTATCTCACATTTAGTGTCACCATATTGTATCTGTAGGGTTTTGTCTTCTGGCATCACCAGACTGCAATGCATTTCATTAGTTTTGGTGTTGAAATTCAGAGATATTTTTTTTCCCCATCAAAAAATCTTTGTATTTGTTTCCAGAAACAAATGATTAGCATTAGTATTCATTAGTATTCGTGTTAACAATTGATAAAGGGCCCACTACTGTAGTATCTGTGCATAGCACACAAAATTCAATTAAAAATATAATAATTTCCTCAAGCCATGATCATATAATCTGCACCATCCCCTGAAGTTCGTTCCTGAGACTTCCCCCAAAGTTTGCTGCCGAGGGATTTGTTTGCCAGAGAAGAAGGACCCTGAGTCAGGAGGCTGTGGCTGAACGAGCAGGACCAGGCAGGGGAGGGAATGGACAGCTCAGACCAGGAGCACCTTTTGGGAGCTCCAGGCCAGGGCAGCTCTGCTCCCATGCATCGTGTCAGTCCTGCAGCAGGGTTGGTGTATCTCAGACAGACTGCAGCCCCCACCAAGGGGGTCTCCAAGCAGCTCAAAGGATTTGGGTCTTCTCCATCCAGATGCTTTGCTGCCTCCATCCCTCCAGCTGACTCATTGTTTGGAGTCCAGCAGTGATGTTTCCCTCTCTCCTGGCTCTGCAGACTTGTTTCACAGCTCAGTCTCATGCCCAAGGAGCCTGCTGGAGACCATTGCATGGCTGGGGACCACAGCCCTGCTGCTTCCCCTTGAGGGATGGCTCCTGCAGTCCTGGAGAGGATGTTGGTGGGTGTCTTTCCTCAATTGCTGGGGACCCATTGCTGACTCCCCACCAGAACGTGGTCTCTGAGATGGCATTTGACTCACCCCAGTGAGTCTCCCCCAGACAGTCTACGCAAAGTCTACGTGCAATGTAGGACAGGTGGCCTTACTGTGTTCTGCTGAGTCCCTGAGGACCTTTCCCAGGCTGGGGATGAGCCAGTGAGCAGCTTTGCCTCCAAGATGCCACCACAAACATCTGGAAAGAAACAAAAGGTGTCTCAGAGACATTTGGGCTCCCCTGAAACAGTGTTTGGATGGAAGCTGTTGCCTTCTCAGAGCACATGGGTGGATACATGCCTTGTGGGTTTCCTGAAGCTGGTTCACTCAGGGAGGTCAGTGGCAGGTTGAATTTTCAATAAACAGAAGAACTGACTGGCTGTTTAGACCTGGTTTCACCACTTCAATCCAAAGCTGTGTTTTCCAGAGAGTCTTGGCTCTGCCAACCAACATCTCAATATTTGCACAGGGTGAGGTTGATGGAGGGTCTCAGATTTGAGGCTGAAGAGCATCTATAGCTACTGATTGTCTCTTACTGCCATGGGGTAGAGGACAACATGGAGCATCTCTTGCTTGCTGGAGAACTCTTACAACTGTGATCCATTTCCAGCAGTCCAGGACCCAAACAATACACTTCAAACTTCCCTCTCGGCTCAGGAGAAGATCCAGTTCATTTTGGACCATGTGACAGATGACTTCTCCAGGGTTATAGCAGCCAGCACCTGGCCACTGGCACTCCTGGAGTCCTGCCTTTATCCTGGGAATATGTCATGGGGAAGAAATGACCTTCAGTGCTTGAAGAATCCCAATCCCCACCTGGAGCTTCACCCTGAGGTGCTGAGGACACTTGTGTGAGTAGTGAGAAGGTGAGAAGAGATCTGGAGTCCTTCCAGGAAGATAAATTGGCAGTTTATCAGGTCTTTGATGGGTCTCAGGTGTTGCCTTCTCGCAGGCTTTGTGTTTCTGCCACATCAGGGTATGTGAGCAGAGCAGGGAAGAGACTGTACAGCTCTTGCACGGTTTGCTTCATTTGGGTGGGAAGTTTAACCATGTTGGGCCTGGCTGTGTTTGTGGGGGTAGATCTTTCACAAGGGGGGGTTTCATAGACCAAAGAGGGCAGTTTTGACAACAAAAAAATGTCATTCCACTTTGCCAGTGTGTTTGGTGCTGACAGATCCAAAATAAAATGAGCGAACACGAATTGAACTAAAATAACAGATGCTCCTGAAACTCCGGCACTGCCGCCCTTGGGAACACCAGTGGCACATGCCTTTGAACACCCTCCATCTCATTCAGATATCCAGCTGCAAAATGTCCTACTCGGGGACAGGACATGTATTTGCAAGGCTCCCAAGCCTATGAACTGGTGTTGAGAGCACAAAAGTGACGAGGAGGAGGAGGAGCACCTTCCTCCCCATATCTGCACCTTGACCAGATCTCCACTTCTCATGTTATTCAACTGCACTGGAGTAACAAAGTGTGGTAGTTTAAATTTTAGGCTTTGGTGAGGTTGGTTGTTCTTTAGGCCTTCCTTGACAACTGGGGTCAAAAACGAAGGCAGTATTCCATCCTATTCCCTCACATAATCAGGTGCATATAAGATAGGTGACAGGGGCAGGTCCCCTCTCTCTGGGCTCAGCGTCCCTCCCGCTCACAGCCCTGGGACAGCAGCTCTCAGTGATCTCTGTGGGCTGAGCCCTGAGCCGGGAGCTCTGTGCCAGTCGTGTCAGAGGGAAGAGATTTGCTGTTCTTAAGGGATGTGCTGAGATTTCATTGTATTAGTTATTTTGTTCAGCTAAACCCCGAGTTCTAATTGTGTATATCTGTTGTGTTTTTACCCCTTTTTGTCCTTTTTCCCCTTCCCTTTTTCCCCTTTTCCCTGCTGGGATTCGTTGGGGTTCCTTGGGGTTCCTACTCATATGTATATAGTGTTTAATTGTATATAATCCTATATATATGTAGAAATACATTTTTTGCTGCAATTTTCCTCTGCTACCGTATTTTTTTCTTTCTCTCTCTTTCTCCCTTTCGGGAGGAAGGAGGCTGTGTGGGTGTGGGTGTGGGTGTGGGTGTGGGCTTGGCTGGGACCCAACCGAAACTTTTACATGATGAGATGATATTTTGTGTGTCCTGTGTTTGCAGGACACAGCAGTTGGTCATGTCTGTCTGAGCACCACGTGCTTTCCATGTGCTTCTCTCCCGACAGCCGCCCAGAGAAAGCCACTCCAGAGCTCACCTGATGTACCACCCATTGCTTCCCTCCCCTACATTGCGTTTTTCACCCTGCCTCGGAGCAGCCCCTGTGTCTCTCCGTGCCTGATGTGTGGCTGGGAGCAATCACGCTCCAGGCCTTCATCCCGCTCCAGGGAGGATGCTGTGCCACAGGGATGAAGCCATCAGCCTCCCCAGGAGCAGAGGTGGGTGAGCCTGCGAGATAAACAGTTCAGCCTTGGCACTTTTCTTGCAAGTTGTTGCTTCTATTTCAGAGCTCGTGTGCCTGAAAACCTCTCTGGTTGTTTGGTGTTTTTTTTTCCTTGCTTTTTTTCTGACTGTATCAGTTGGTCTAATAAAAGATACTGCCTCTCCTTACAAGCCTGCTCTGCACTTCGGAGCTCAGGTCATTTATCCTTCCCTTCGTGCTGCTGACAATGACCGAGTCTCCCTGGCCATACAATATCTGGGAAGTCAACGCCGTGTCAAGCCCCCAGGTTTGCATCCATGGCCACAGCGAATGGACTTATT
Source organism: Grallaria varia (assembly GCA_013396735.1). Classification (NCBI taxonomy): domain Eukaryota; kingdom Metazoa; phylum Chordata; class Aves; order Passeriformes; family Formicariidae; genus Grallaria; species Grallaria varia. Next base: position 213,358 of record VWZG01001792.1, read on the forward strand.
TACTGGAGAGACTCCTCAGCTCTCCCTCCTGCTGCTTCTGCTGGAGGGAAAGCAAAATCCATGGATGATCTTCATGGCCTGTTCCCTGGGGAGGTGGGCTGGTGCACCCAAGTACCTCATGGGGTTCTGCAATGTGAGTCTGCTCAAGGGAGAGGAATCCCAACAGGTTTCCACCAGGCGTTTCTCACCCTGGAAAGGATGAATGACTCTTTAGCCACTTCTTAGCTATTATTTAACTGCTAAAGCTGCTGAGGAAAGGCCAGGAGGTGGCACAGAGGTGGCATTGCCCAAGGAGTCTCTGGCGGGGGGGGGTTGTACCCAGAGACCATTTGTGGGTCCCACAGAACCCAAGGTGCCACCTGACTCCACGTGGGCAGTTTTGGTGCTCTCTGCCACAGTGCCACGTCCTTCACAGGCACAGAAACATCAGCCCAAGCAGTTGGTGGCCTGGCTGCAGTCCTTGTTGCTCAATGCAGCCCTTCATGTGGCAACACAGAGAGAATTAGAGATGTAAGACAGACAGAAGGAAGAAAATCTTTCCAGTGATGGTGGTAAAACACTGCACAGGTTTCCCAGAGAGGTGGTGGGTGCCCCATCCCTGAAAACATTAAAAATCAAGTTGGATGAGGCTCTGAGCAACCTGGGCTAGTGGAAGGTGTCCCTGCTCATTAAAAGGTGCTTGGACTCAATGACCTTTAAAGGTCCCTTCCAACCCAAACCATTCCATGACTCTTTAATTCTAGAACTACGCTTAATTTTATGTTTTGGGAAGGCAGATATAAGTCAGAGCATCAAATCCTGCTGCCAGGCCATCCCACTGGCTCACCAAACTGGACCTTCACCCCAGTGAAAAGCCCTGGACCTGCCCACAGAGGCAGCAGGGGACGGATTTCCCAGCACTGGTGGCTCCCCAGGGTAACCAGCCGCACCACAGGGTCACCATCTGCAGGGAGCCTGAGCCAGGAGGGAATCCCCACCCTGAGAAAAAAATATCCATCACCTTCCTCATTAACAGCAAAGTACAAAATTAAAGGGGTGCTGCAAAAGAAGGAAGAGCAGATCATCTGTGAGGAATGAGACGTGAGTGCACGTTGCACTGGGGTAAAGGACGGGGTGGTTGCACGGGCTCGTGGAGCACCACGGGGGGATTAAATGAGCAGAACCAAAATTAAGGTTTGAAAGGGCTGTAAACTTCAGCCTCGGGGCTTAAACCAGGTCCTAATCCACGGAGAATCTTTATTTTCTTGAAGCAAGTTGTTCTACAACTCCCTGCCACAGAGCGTGGTGCCTTCCAGGAGGCACCTCTTGTTGGCCAGCATGAGGGAGCAGATCCGGGATGATCCAGGTGCCACATCCATCACTGCTCCCAGGTCCAGGGCAGTGACCTGCTCCATTAAACCTCTCCGGGCAGGAGGCTGTGTCTGTGTAACTATTTAGAGCTGGAGTTGCATAAATTATTTTCTCAGGGTTGGGGGGGATGAAATTCAGCAAGAAATATTGTAAAACTGCAAAAAGAATAACCTCTAAGTGTCGAGTCTGTTCCACACGGTATCTGGGAGTGCATCAGTGCTTCTGCCTGTATGAGCTGCTGTGCGCATATATTTTCCATAATATCTCTCTCAGAAAATATTATTTGATGGCATGTGATTAAAAGTGCCTTTTTTTAATATGTGGCGTATGCATAAAGAAATGTATGTGTGCACTTGCATGTCAAATGAGCAAATATAGGGAAAAGTAGCAAAATAACCACCCTTGGCTGCCACTGCTGGGATTCTGTGCACTGAGCTATTTCTAGTTATTTGGAAAAAGCATTCCGGATGGTGGGAATCTCACCAGGCTCTGCAGAACAGCAAGGAGGACCAATTCCCTCAGTGTCTCTGAAAAGCCCCAGAGACTTAGAAGTCTTTCTGAAATACGTTTCCTTCAATTAAAAATCAATTAATACTCCCCTTCTTTTCCCAGCGCCTGAAGCATATATATATAAAAAAAGTTATTTAAAGATCCATTCCTTAAATAAAGTTTGGATTCGGGGTATTTTCAAATTATAGGTGCTCTTCTCTCACTTTTGGCAGTTGCAAAACCGACCATGATTCCTGTGAGGAGGAGGAGGAAGGCAGGAGTACAACTTTATTTATGCTGATACTAGATCTCGGGCTACATGATCTCATCTAATTTAAAGTTACTCCAAATGAACTATCTCCAAGAATATAATTTTAATGTTTGCCTATCAGGCCATTCTTATCTCTCTGCATTACCATGATATCATTCAGGAATAATAATCACACTATTAGTTTTGGTGTCTAAACAAGCTGCCGAGGAGAAAGGGATTTGAATCACCGCCCTGGAAATCGCTGCTCTATCCCCCGGAAAAACCCCCCAAACCAAAAGAGGGTACAAACTTTGTAAAATCCAACCTCGGGGGATTTACGGCCACAACAGACGCCCTTCCAGGACGGGTGACTTAGGGGGAAAATGGAAATATCTAAGTACTTAAGGATGGAGGTGTTGGCGTCTCGACGGAAATCTTTCTTTTCCACTTCCCTTTTTTTTTTTTCCCCTTTTTTTTTCTTAGGGAGAGGGGGGGATACACGGGATGTAAATGAACCAACTGGAGCCCGAAATGCCCCGAGCTGATGCAGCGTGTGCGCTGCAGCAGCAGGCGGAGGCAGCAGCCAATGAAAGGCGCGCTGCCGATTTTTTATCATTAATATTGCGGAGCAGCATTAACTGATTGGAAAGACTTTTCGGGAGCGGGCAGAGCCTGCGAGCCATCACTCCCTGCCCAACGATTTGTCTTGCGACCCGGATTGTTGAGAGCGACGCCAGGTTCCCCTCGCTTCGTCTCGGCCGGGGGATCACGAGGGCTACAATTTCTCCCGCGCCTTCGAAGACTTTTCAAAATAAACACTAAAAACAAAGGGAGCTTTGGGTTTTAAGCGGCGGCAGGGAGGACACGCGGTGCTGAGGAGAGGGGCGAGGGGGAGCAGCTCCTGCGCGGCTTTCCCCGCGGATGCGAAGCGCGGCCGCTCCGCGGGGCTGGGGCCGCTGGTACCGCTGTTCCCACGGGGAAAATGGGGTAAAACAGAAGTTTCCACGCGTGTCACCCCACCACGGCCACGGCCAAGCCCGCGGGTGCCTGTCGGGGCGAGCAGCCCTCGGGCACCCCGGCCCTGGCCCGCCGGGCTATCGGGACGGGGGGGTCACTTTGCAGGTCGCCCTTGGGGGGACAAGTGCGGGAAGGGGCCGTCTGCACCCTTCCTTTTTTTGTTTGCGGGTCCCAAATGCACACCAGCGGCTGCTGGGGATGGGGAGAAGCTCGGGGGAGCCCGCCTTGGGATGGGGGGAAAGTTTCCCTGAGGAATATCCGCTCGCGTGGCCGGGGGGTCCCGCCCGAGCTGGGGGTCCCGCCCGCCGCCCCCTCTCTGGGCACAGGGGGCCCGCCGAGGGCCGGGGAATTCGAGGGGCGTTTCTGGGCGCAACGAAAAGAGCCGCTGGGACGGGGCTGATGGCAGCAGAGGCAGAGCCTCGGGCGCTGCCGGCCCCGTTCGGGTGAGCGGCCCCCAAATCCTCTGCCTTTTTCATCTTCCTCCTCCTCATCTTCCTCCTCCTCCCCGGCCCTGCGCGCACAGGGCTGTGCCGGCAAATGAAAGTCATTTGTCGTGAAGAAGGAGGAAATAAGGACGAGGGCGGTTTATTCTATTACTGTCGTTGTTGTTATTATTATTACTATTATTATTACTATTATTATTATTATTAGGATCCATTTTCTTTTTTTTTTTTTTTAGGGAAGTTGCCTGTAG